>JAEIFT010000193.1:0-484307 GCA_018904225.1 Lordiphosa mommai
TTAGCCTGCAATCAATTATAATCACCTTCGGCAAACACACATCAAAATTAAAATGAGCCCATGGTTTATTTTTTACATTTTATCTAGAGTTCGCTCTAGTTCAATTTTAAAATTTCAAAAAGAGTGTCAACACAACATTGGGCTATCTTCAGTTTGAATGATTGGTAAATGATTTTAATTTGTACCTTTTCGGCTGCACAAAAAAAGTACGTGATGAAAATTTCTCTTTTTTTCACAAAAACCATTTTGGGCTATATATTTTTCCCTTATTTTCTCTAGTTTTTATTGAACATTTTTTTTTTCGTGTATCACCATTCTCGTTGATATCCACATAGCTAATTCCATTTTCGACTTTGACAATCACAAAGGCATCGGTCTCAGTCGGCCAAGTTGTCGTCGTTGACGGCGTTGCTCTACTCTTTTGGGCTTATGGGATGTGCCTGGCCATATATGTATAGTCGATCGACCACACAAGCACGCCTGTGTGCCATTTTTTGGGGGCGTTTTATTGGCTCATTTCGAAGAAAGGTTAAAAATTAAATCATACAAATTATTTCAAATGCCGGGCGATAAAATTGAATTCACATTTTGACTTCGGTGCCCTTTGCCTTAGTTAAAATAACCAACAATACACCACAATAAAAAGGTTGCCAGCCCAACAAGACAATTTTACAGTTGCTTCGCCAAAAAGGTAAGCCCAATGGTGGCCGACTTACATAAGTCCTTTTACGAGCCAAACTCGTGCCACGCTGTGACCATATGGTGTAGGTGAGCGCCACAGTTCTCTGTGGACTGCTGGTCCGAGTATGCTGCAACAGTTTTGCTCAGTTTTTGTTCTGTTCATAATAAATTCAGGCCATATGAGGTACTCTGACTGCCAACGGGCCAACAAATAAAAAGCTGTAAGAAAACGCAACAACAAGAACAAACCCACTGACTAGAAAAAAAAAAAAAATATTGGCAAGCGGGAAGAAAAGCAAAATTCACAAAAATTCAATTAAAGTTAAACTAAACAAGCTTCCGAACAAATGCGTTTAGCTTAGAACCGACAAAAGCACACCAATAGGGGTGAACAGGGTGGACCGTGGAACGGGCAGCTTTGGCGCTGTCAGGAGCGGTGACTGACGTTTGTTTGCAATGGATGGATGGATGAACGGTCTGAATGGATGGATATGGATGGGTATGGCCATGCGTATGCGCTACCTCTTATGGCTAGTTGACCCAATGGATGGATGGATGAAGGATGAGTGCGCCGCTCCCAACAGGAAACGGAAGCTGCACAAAACAAACGCAGTGTTTAGTTTGTCCGACGCGTTCTGCGCTTTACTTTTGTTTCTTGTTTTCCACTTTTTTTTTTCATCTTGTATTTGTATTTATTTGTTGTTTTTACTATTGTTATTGCTGCTGAGGTTATGCTTGTTGCCTTTCCCCACCGGTCACGTATTGTTGTTGTTGTTTTAGGCAAGAAAATTGATTTACTAGCTGATTGCTGTTAGCGTACAGCAAAACAAAATCAAAATAAGTGGAGAAGAATTTAGGGGCACGAATCGAATAATGTGATATCCAGCATAACATGTCCTGGTTGAGATGTAGATATTGACTTCAGGTTAGAGCTGACCTTATTTTTCTTAAATCAAGTTAATTTATTAAAATAAAATACCAAATCAATCGGAAAAAGAACAGTTTTCTAATAAGATTGTGCTACTTTTTCTCCAAATATTAGTAACTAAGCCTCATAATTGCTAATTTGAGGTAATCTTCAAGAACTTCAATTTCGCATGATTCTCAAGGTACATCACAAGCATGTTCCATACATTTCGAACCTCCAACTCTTAACATCGCAAGATCTGTGCGTTTATACGGACAGACAAAAGCGGCTCGCGGCTTTATCAGGGAATATATTTAAGGGACCGAAAATAACAGTTATGGAAGTGAAAAAATTACTACGAAATATGATAAAAAAATTATCATAACAATTAAAAGTAATTTTATTACAAGTATCCCCCCTAAAATAAAATTAAATTTAATTTTTCATAAAAAAATAGTTTTACAGGTTATTTAAAATTTGTATATAAAATAACAATCTAACTGTTAAAACAAAAATTTTTTATTTAAAAATCATAAAATAACGAAACAATTTTTTTTTAAATTAGAAAATAATTGTTATTTCAAAATTTTTATCCAAAAGCTATAACAGTTGCGGTCCCTGATATATTTATATTTACAGGGCTGGAATCTATTCTTCTGTCAGACATGATATCCAACCTTTTTGTTTACCATTTTTAATGGGTGTATGATGATATAATGATACATAAAAGTAAAGGAAATAGAAATCTTTTCTTCCTGAGCAAAGGAAAATCGGAATTGGAAGAGCCCAACTTTTAACTTAATTGTATGGATAGCACAATTAACTCTACAAATCAAAAAAACGAAAAAACACACTGATTAGTTTGCATTAAATATTTTATTAACAGGATTCTTTTTCAATTAACATTGCTGATAAGAACATTGAAGAAAACCTTAACATATTTCGAAAATTTTGCGTTTGTTAGCAACTGTTTTTACCTTGAACATGTTGGTTTTTCGATTTTTGTTTTGCATTTTATTATAGCGGACATTCCCTTTTATCTTCTTCAAACCATTTTCAAAATTCAAAATACCTTAGTAGATATTGCCATTTGTAGTAGAGCAATGTTTTTGCTAAATGGAGTATTTTATACGTTGCTCGAAACTTTAAGTAGTTTTCAGAAACCAGGTTTTTTGACTTGGCGAGCATGATTGCGCAGTTCTACTGAACCGATATTGATCAGTCATGTTGCAATCGACGAAGAATTGATGTTATTCTTGTACTCAATCAGGACAAACGTTTTTTAACTATTTTTTTAATCTAAAAAAAAAAATTGAAAATCAATAATTTTTTTAAATTGCTGCCAATTTTTTTACAAAAAATATCGAAATTATAAGATTGAGGCATGGAAGCCAGAATTGTCGACCATCAATCTTTATCATCCGATCACTCTGAGTCCTGGATGTCACTATTTTTTTTTTTTTTTTTTTTTTTTTTTTTTTTTTTTTTTTTTTTTTTTTCTACATTTTTTTTTAGACCTTAATTGCAGTTCAGATAACTTGTTGAACAGCCCTCTAGAAGTAAAAAAAGTATTTTATTTTATATTATTATTTAACTAATAAATAACACAAAAAACAAAAAAAACTTAATTGAAAAAGCCTTATGGGTTTCTTATCCAGACTTTAAAAAACACCTCCAAAATCATCTGAAGAGAGACCTCTCTAAGGGGATAGAAAGAGAGGGTCCAAGCTTTATAATAATAATGCCCAAAATTTCCGAAAAATTAATTAATAGTAATAAAGGTAGAATACCCCTTAAAGTAGCTTGATTGTCATAGTGATATGTACATTTGATCTTCTTCCATGAAATGATGACGTTTCTTTTACGAAGAAATTAGTTCTTTTAATATTGACCCATCTTCAAATAATGTCACGATACTTTAAATGAAATTATTTGCGGATAAAATTTAGAACAATGGTAGGATCAAAATTCATATTTGATTCATAAGTTTTCTTCGCCACAGGTTTCAATACGGGTAAGAGATTTTTTTACATTAAGAGCTCATCTCCACAGATTTGAAAGTAAGATCGTCCATTCTTCAATTCAAATTTTGAACAATTCTAGATCACATGGTTTTTATTTTTTATTAATAACCTTAATTAACAACATTTTGTGTCCCAAGGTGGAATGGCTTCGTTTAAATGAATCTGTTGCAATTTAAGGTACTAAATAGTGTAACTCCCAGCATCCAACAAATCGTAAGTCAATAATATTTTTATTTTATTTTTCAAATTTAATGGCGAACGCGTCGACAAAGATTCGTGATGGGCCCAATAAACCCCTTGCTGCCCACTTCCATTGAAGCGTCGTCCAACCCCAAACTTAACTTGTGTGTGTGTGCGTAAATTTAAGCGGTAGCGCCTGGCAGTATGCTTCATTGATTTAAAGGGCGCTTCGTAAATAAATAAAATAGCATAAAAGCTTCCCCCAAATGGACATTGACATTTTGGCATTGCCAGGCGTTGACCGAAAAAACGAAGCAACAAATAATATAACAACAACCACAAAGAATACAACAACAGGCAAACAAACAGAGACAGGCAAGGGGAGTGGGTGGGCCGCAGGCAGCAGACAATTAAATTTGTACAAATTGAGTGTAGAAATGTGGCAGCCAAACGCACAACAGAACAGCGTCGAGCAAAAGATGGCAGTCGATAGCGCATTTTTATGGCAATTTAAAGCACTTGATACAGGAAATGAGCACAGAGACTACGGGCAGACAGACTGGCCCAGGGCAAATGATGCGCCCATTACGTGCACACACGCTGGCAAAATACGAGTAGTTAATTTTATCGGCCGTCGGAGTAGAAATATAAATGCTACTCTCTCTCTCCTCCTTCCTTTCGCTTTTGGTTGACTTCATAACCAAGCGCCAACCACATCAAATAATATGGCTTGCTGGCCGAAACTTACGCCCAATAAAGTAGCCAACTTGGAAAACTAACTCCCATTGTATTGCCCGGGACAGTCGGCAGAATCTTTGCTCTGTTTGCGAATGCAACCAACTGTGGAGGTGCGCTCATCCGTTCACTTATTCATTCATTCAGTCATTCATTTCGAATCGTTCATTGGTTAGTCAGTCAGTTGGGCCAGCAAGGCAATCATTCAGCCAAAGCGTCTCCCGCTGCCAATGGCACGTTCGCTTCCACGTCCAGGACAAGGACCAGGACCGGCCCTATCCTTCAGTCAGGCAGTCAGTATTTTCAATAGACGCTGCCAGGTTGCACATACACACACACACAGACACACATAAGCAGTCCCCAGTTAGCAATAGCGTTCGTCACTCGTTAACTGAATCGTGTTTGCCTTTCATTTCCATCTGCCAACGTCCCAGCTCCAGCTCCAGCTTCAGCTTTCTCTCTGCTTTTTATTGTATATTGTTTCTTATGCGCTGTTTTATTTGCAACTTTGTGCGGGGTGAGGGGGGTGGCATTTTTCGGTGCTACAGTTACAATTCATTTCTAGCATATTTTCATTTGAATTCATATTTTCTTAACAAAAATTTTGCGTTTTATGGAATATTTTTTGCCTTTTTTTTTAGTAGGGGAGATGCATGAAAACTTTTCATTTCTGCATCAAATGAGGTAGAACAAAGCAAACGTCAAGTTTGAATCACTCAAACGTAACGGACGAGAAATGAAAACGGATGCTGCAACAAATGTTTAAATAAATATTAAAAGAAGGAAAAAGAAAGAAAAGGTAAGAGGAACCAAGTCGCGAAGGCAAAGAAACGGTTCACAATAATGCTAATGAAATAAATCATATGGAAATATGCATAAATCAAATTTTACCCACGCGCGGCTGCGTGTAATGGCAATAAAGGAAATGATCGGTTAAAATTACAACACATATCGATTTCCACACAATTGCAGCGTCGACGACAATTGCGAATAAATTGCTTGATTTGCCCAAATAACCAATAACCGAGCGCATCATTGCGCGGCAAAATGGCCATAATAACGGCACATACAATGACTACAGCCACGGCTGTGTACTCGTTCCTCGTTCACGCTTCCTGTGCCGGCGTGTCGTGCGGCCTGTCATATTCATATTGTACATATAAACGTGCCAGAAAATTCATAAGAATTGCCACAAATATTCACATACGGACTGGCAACACGCACACAGCCAATAAACGACATGGCATATACACTCACTCGTCCAGACCCCAGCCCCCTGCCCCACCACCACCAAGCCAAATCCGGACCACGAAGCCAAGGCCGGAACTCAAAAGCGGCGTACAATTGCACGGAAGTGTCATCGCCAAGTGTCGTCGAGGCAATAGGCATGTCGAGTCGACAATCATACAGAGACGGAGACAGACAGACAGACATATATCCAGTCAGTCAGCAGTGCTCGATGATACAAATTTTACTTTGCCATTGCCACTCAAAAATTCAATGCGAGAAAGGGCACAAAGGCTGAAGTGAAACGAGGCTCCCATACAAAAAACCCGCACAATGGCTGGGAAATGTATAAATTGCCCGCCACTTAAGAAAACGAGTCATTACAAGCCCAGTAATAGGTGTTGCGAATTATACACAGCCTTGCATGCATGCCTTCAGCGAGTCAGCTGATCAATGATTCATTTTAAAGCAATTTATTTGTTCTACTAATTTTGCTATGTTAAAACGTCTTTAGACACAAGGTTCTTACTTTAAAATTGTGGGTCTGACTGTTTTTTACGGCTTTTGGGGGAATGGGAGGAAATTTAACAAATCTGCTAAAAACTTGATCTGCACATGGTTTGCACCTACTTACTTATACAGTTTCTAAGATCGACGCGATCATACAGACGGACTGATGGACATGGCTAGATGGATTCGGCTGTTCATGCTGATCAATAATATATTGGGAGAACGCAGTGAAAACCGCGTTTTTTTTTTAATTTAAATCTTTATTGTGAAAAAATCGTTAGAATATTGAAAATATTTTCAATCGCTAGCCAATACCTTTACCCATCTTTCTGGCAAAAATCGATGCGTCTTTTGATGCGATTCACGAATCGATCCATTTTTTTGTATTCATCATAAGAATGGAAGGGTACGGGGTATGAAAAGTGTCAACGTGATACAAGCTATCGTCAATCTGATATGCTCGGAAATATAATTTTAATATTTTCGAAAATATATATTTGATACTTGGAGTATTAAGGTAAAAATTATATTAAGGCTCATTCATTTCATTTTCTTGGAAATTAATGCCAACTACAAAAATATATATATAGATCAAAGGCAACACTGCGTATGAGTGATAACACAAACTTTAGAGCCCTGTCGCGCCCACTAAAACTTAACTTTTTGAACTTATTTTATTTACCATGTAAAGTACACACCGAATTCTTACGAATAAGGGGTCAGCTGTATTGAATGGACACGAAAAGGCTCTAAAGTGTTTGTTATCACTCATACGTACTTTGATCTATATATATTTCTGTAGTAGGCATTGATTTCTAAAAATATTATTTAAAAATTTCAAAGGTTACTCTGGCTTAAAATATAGTTAAACATGGGAGATTTTTTAAAACAGTTCAAAATATATCTCTAGATTTAAAAAAAAGACAACCCGTTCAACGCAGTACGGGTTTCATTGTTTTAACACTTCCAAAAGATAACTCTGATTTCAACTATAGTATGGGACAAAAAGGAGATGATAAACAAAACAAAAATTGGGATTCAAACCATTGTCTCTCATCGTCAAGTTCCGATACGTCGCTTTACCCGCCGGGCTAAAGATGCAGTTATTCAGACGCAGCTTAAATTCATATTTGAACAAATTCTCTAAGCAAAGAGCAATTACAGGCACGCCATTTCGGTCTAGCCTTCTGGATGCAAATCGTTCCTGTTCTTGCCCTTTCCTAAACTGGTCTCGTTTTCCATCCTCTTTTCAATCACAAATCCTTTTCTGTTTTTTAGCTTATGAAAATTATATCACACCAAGCACAAATTTTTTTATTTTTCAATACTAAATACACAATACAGCCATAAATCATGTTGAGCCGCACACAAAACCGAAAGTGACTAAATTCTTGAAGATATTTTTTCTATTCTAGCAATTTTTCATTAAACCTTCGTAACCCTATTGCTAACTAAATTAAAACACCGGTTTTGTTGCACTTTTATCAGCTTGTTGGCGCTTCTTTTTCACATTTATATTAAATTTTATCCTCTTTTAATTCACAAAATGTTATAGAAATATAAAAGGTTACTCATTTATACTCTTACATTAATAGCCAACAAATGCACATAACATTCGAAGTCTAGATTTAAAAATTTCCCCAAAATTCAAATTTTTAGTTTTAATTGATTTAAGTGGTCATACTGTTAGGTGGATCACAAAAAACGATTATTGAATCAAATTAAACCAAAAAACTCCAACTTTGCTAAAATTTTTTAATCTAGTCTGATGTTATTGTACATTTGTTTGACTTAATGTAAGAACTATGCTAACTCGAGTCGCCTTTTCATTTTCCTATACACATTTTTGAATATATATTCCTTCCGAAAACATTTAACTTTTTTCGTAAAAATGGCGGATTTAAAAGATTTACGCACTAGGTTGTTAGTGACGGTTTTTTTGAAAATGTTCAAATTTTCCCCCATTAAACAATGGTTTCCATTTAAACAAAGAGCTGATGGAAAAAACCGAGACCCTTGGAATCCGGGAGCAGAACAGGTCAGAATTTTGCATCAAGCCAGACTCACAAAATGGTCATTTTGTTGCCCTGTGTTATTTTGAGAAATTTTAAAAATTGACAAACAGAACAATGTACAATAGTAATGTCTTGATTGTTGAAATTATGTTTGTTGCTTACGTGGCGTATGAGTATTCTTAGCTAAAACTTAATGGCCTCCTCGCGCCCGCTAAAATTGAAAATAAATATATCTGTTTAAAATTTTATTAACTATATGACAAAAGGAATCCTTTAAGGGACGGCCTATGCGATTTTCCATGTTTGAATTAAAAAGAACGCTTTAATGTACTTCTTTGTTTGTTTTTTATACACTTGAAAAGTGTAAGTGTAAGTTTTCCATTGTAGCGTCACTAATCTTGTTATATGTTAGTTTTATATGCTTCCACATAATTCTGGAAAAATGTATCAAAATCGGTTCACTATAGCATATAGCTGCCATTGAAACGGACGGTCAAAAAACTACTTCTAGTGAGAAAAACATTTTTGTTTTCTATCGTAGCGTCCCCAATCTTGGTATATATTAATCACATAATTCTGAAAAAATTTATCAAAATCGGATGACTATATCATTTAGCTGCCATAGTCTGTGAAATTTTCAGAATGATCAGATAATATTTATAAGCGGAGATATACAGATTTGAACTTGTTTCTTATTTCAGTCAGTCAACTTTATGTTTATGTTTAACATTTTGTTTTAATAATAACATTTTGTGTTAATGTTTAACATTTAATGTTAATAATAACAATTTGTGATTTACAAAAGATTTTTAAATAATTCTTTCCCTGAGTAACGGGTATATCAAAGTTGTTCATGTTGTGTAAAACGGTTTTCGTACCAATGTATTGTCTTCGGTTTATAAATATATTTAGCCAGACTCTTTTGGCCAATTTGCACAGACAGCAAAGTACACAATAATATACTTATACATACGAGGGTGTATCAATAAGAATTCATGTTTGAGGACAAGGGGCGTTGCTGAGAGATGTGTACTTTAGAAATGTGTACTGCCATCAATTGAAATATACCTTATATAAAAACTGATTCATAGGCCAGTATTTCTATTTAGTGGGATTTTGTTGCCTAATTTTTGCATTTATTAAAAAATCGAATATCGGTTTAAGAAGTTCAAACGTGGTTGTACATCCGTTCTTGATGAAGAGAGGTCACGATGACAGAAAGACTCAGTCACCGAGAAAATTGTTGAAAAAGGGAAGCGAAGCAATAAAAGCCGTACGCTTGTCTGTCAAAATGGAGAAATGCATTTCACTTGACAAGCATGGATAAGCATATAGCTGTCATAGGAACGATCGGACCAAAATTAAGTTCTAGTGAGAAAAACTTGTATGATTTTAATGGTAACGTCTTCACACTTGGCATTAGGTAATAATATATGCACTCATATAATTCTGTCAAGTTTGATCATAATTGAATGACTATCCTATAGTTGCCATATCGGTCTGAAAATAGGTCTTAGTGAGAAAAACTTTTTTATTTTTAATGGTAGACTTTTTTTTATATTTGTTAATCGTTAATATAAGTGTATTAACCTAAAGGCATTACAAATTTGGGAAAAATCTCTTATTGATCCACCCTCGTAAATAAATAATCATGCATACAGGTAACATATAGGGGCCACTTACACAAACAAACATACTAATTCACAGAATGTAAGTATATACTTTTCTTGCGGTAAATTGACATTTTCTATAAAAAAAGGAAAGAAAATTCGAGACGCGTAAGCAGCATAAGCGTCACACATTGTAAAATTCTCTAGCTGCGGTGTCCTTGAACGTGTCATCGTAACTTGGTGGTGGTGGTGGCGGTGCTGGCCTGGTTGGGCTCTGGCTCTGAGTTTGGCAGGCAGCTTAGCGCCCGCGGTAGAGCCGAAAAGCGTCAGGCGGCGCTGCGTCGACATCGTCACGGTTTGGCTGCTGCCACACGCTGCTGTCGCCTGGCTTTGGCCTGGAAACTTTTCTGCAGCGGCTATGCTTTTAATATTGCAATTGGGTTTGCTCTCTCCGCAAAAACCCAAAAACTCAACCGCAAAACAGCAAACACGAGGAATGAATGAAAAGAGCAGAGCAGCGCCAAACAATTGGAATTTCATACGTTTACTTTGAAACTCACTCGGCTCCCCCCTCCCGCTCTTCTTCTTTTTTTTTTTTTGTGGCTGGTTTTTGAAGTCGAAGCCAAAATGTCTGACATACAATGACGTATTGTCAACCTTTGCTTGGCACTGGCTGTGAATTTATATACAATATTTGTTGTCGCACAATTGGGGCCGCAGGGAGAGCGCCAAGGACACCAAAAGGACGCTAAGCTTGGCTAAAAGGTTCATATCACCTTGAGTGTTTTGGATCTTGAGACTTTGACTGACTGGCGCAAGGTGAGGTGAGTAGTCGCGTGCTTAAATATGGATATGACATAGACCAAGCGCTCTTCCTAGACCACACTTGAGTCGGGTGACTTTAACGGTGCGTGTGTGTCTCTGTGTGTGTAAGAGATTTTAATGTGGGACCGAAAAACGTTTGTTGATTTATTATGGCATGTGGCGTAGATTTCGTTTGTGATAAATTTGCTTTCAAATTAATAACGTTTGCCTCATGAATAATTGGAGGCAAGTCCACGCGTGACATTTGTGGTTTAGGCAGATGCAACAACAAAATAAGAAAGTAAATTGGTCAAGCCCGACTGGAATATGCTCTGTACCTGTTTGAATATAACTCTGCAAGTGCTGCCCATCATGATTACGGCCAGTGCTGCCCAGCGTAATTATTTATTTTGCTTATAACTCGAATATCGTTCATCTGATCTGGAAACGTTGTTTGGTAGATCGATAAGTAATGCTGATTTAAATTGTAGAAGATATGAGTTTTTTTCAGTGTGGTGGCAACTCTACTATCGTTCATCTGATCGGGAAACAATGTATGGGGGCTCGATAAGTAATGATGAGTAGAATATATGTTTAGAATGTTCAATTAACCTTACTCCAAAAATGTGGGACATTTAAGGTGCTTTCTAAATTGTGGGGTTGGCAACTCTACGATCGTTCATCTGATTGGAAAACGATAAATAGGATCTCGAAAAGTATTGATTAAAATTGTGGAAGATATGAGATTTTTTTCAAAGTGTGGGGTGGCAACTCTTTTATCGTCCATCTGATTGTAAAACGATAAATGGGGGCTCGATAAGTAATGATGAGTAAAATATATGTTTAGAAGGTTCGGAAAACCTTACTTCAAAATTGAGGAAGATATGAGGTTTTTTCAAATTGTGGGAGAGGCAGGGGGCGTGGCAAAAATCCAAAATAAACTTGATACGCCTGCAAATATAAGAATTATATGTTCCATACACTTCAAAGCTCTAGCTCTTACCATCTCTGAGATATCTTCGTTCATACGGACAGACAGACGGAAAAGGGAGCAAAAAAATTTTCAGTCGCTGGCCAGCGTTTGATGAAGTAGGTCAGTTATCTCTATTTTGTGCCCCTAGCTCTGTCCATATCTGACAAGTCGACTAGGCTATTGATGCTTATCCAGAATATATATACTTTATACGATTGCAGACGCTTCCTTCGGCCTGTTACATACTGTTGCATGAAACTTATTATATCCTTGATAAAGAGTATAAAACAGCAGCAACTCCAGTCAAATATTGAAAGCCCTGTTCTGGCATCATGTATTAAATTGGTCTACCAGCCCACTTTTGTTTGTGTGTGTGACCAGGTGTATGCGGCTTACTTAGCCTAAATCCAACCAAAGAGTGGAAGACAGAAAGAGAGAGAGATGCATGAAGACAGACAAACAAACACACGAAGCATAACAAACATTTTTGCGCTGACTGTAAATAAACAAAAGCCAAAAAGTACAATGGCGGGAAATCCTGATGTGAATGTTCGAATATGGCAAACAGAAGCCATGGGGCGCACCAGCAACAACAACAACAACTGCAATAACTGCAGTCCAAGCACTTGGTACTGGTCCTGCTCCTAGTTGTAGGCCATGTTGGCTCTGCCTGTGCCCCCATACTGTGGCGCATTATTTATGCATTTCCATGGTCAACATATGTAGCAGGGTCTCCCAGTGTGCGAGCGAGTCGTTAGGTAGCTACCAAGTAGTTAGTTGGACCCGTTCACCCATTGGGCTGCGGTTGTTGGCTGCGCCTAACATTTGTTGTAACTACCAGTGCATGGCATTGTTAGCGGTAAATTGCACTCATCTATATGTACTATTGGATGCACAGCTCGGTATGGGGTGGGGGTGGGCAGAGGGGGGCAGGGTTTGCCCAGTGGCACTCTCGAAATATCAGTGGAATAACAGCAAATAGTCCGCTTTGAGCATGCGACACTGTCAGCCGCAGCAGGAGCAGACGTTCCTAGCCAGCAGGCAATTCATTTTGTTACCTGGCAAAAATTGCAAGGCATGGCACGGCACATGTCTAGGCCATGGCTTACCAACTGAATGCAGCGCGGGAGCCACCGGAATGGAGGAATGGGATGGGGGGGGGGGCCTCTAAGCTGGCGTACGTGTGCACCATATGTGATTTTTGTTGCCAACGATTTGCACATGGGCCAGGGGCCAAGCTCACTCGGATGCGGACCCGGATTCAGATTCCAGTGAAGCCAAGCCAAACCCTGTGCGCAATCACAGCAGTTTTTAAGGCTCTTGCAATCATGGTGCACAATAAACAAACGGAATGACGAGCCTTTAACTGACTGGCCCCAGCCTGACTGGCAGAAACAACTTGTTTAGCTTTGCGGCCACAGTCTGTACATGACACACGTCCGGCAGCAAAAACAGCGGTCGAAAAAAAAAATAGATGAAGAACTGGACGGTCAAATTCAACGCAGCATTTTTAATTAGCAACTGCCATCTCCGGGTTTTTTTTTTACGGGCCTTTCCCCCTTGCAAATTGTGGGCGTCCATTAACTCCAATTTGCGAGAAGCGGCTGAACGTCGAATGACTGTCTTTTGGCCATCCGCTATGATATGCAGCAAATTGCAAACCGAGGGGTTTCCACTGGAGGTCGCCAGAAGTGCCACGTGAATTGCTTGTCCAGCTTGTAGTATGCCGTACGTTTTTGGTTAAACATTTCACAACAACAACAACTGCAACTCACCTTGCGAGCTGGCCAACGCGGCGTATGGACAATGTGTGCATTTGTAGGTGCGCACTGTTGCTCCTAATGCTTCGGCACCGGCTGTTCATTTTGTGCTGGCCGTGGCTCTAACAATCAGTTTGGCACTGCAGCAACCTGACCAACTATGCCACGCCCCCGCACACACAGCCCACTACACTGTGTGGCGCAACGCCCAACTTAGGCAGTCAAGGAAAAAAAAAGAGAATAGTAAACTCACACAATGCCAAAGCCAAAACTTCAAACACGCACACAAACCCCAAACAAGCACACAGGTCAGGTACTAAGGAGGAGACTGAAATACCTGAAATAGAGATGGGCTACAATTTAACGCCGAATATTTCACAGTTGTCACTAATAGATGTAAAGATAACGGCTGCGTAAAATCAAAAAGGTTTTTTAAATATAAATAACAAAAAAGCTTTCTAAGTAAGACACATTTTTTCGACCAATCGGTTCTATGTCAGCTATATGATATAGTCTCCCGAAATCGACCAAATTTTTAAAATCTGTTTGAAAGCATTTAATTTTCGTTATTTTTAAGTTTGACTAAGATCCATTGTTTACCCGATCTGCTCCATGGGAACTATAAGATATAATCATCTGATTTTATTCAAATTTAATAGAACTGTTAATAACACTAGGAATCATGGTCCAGTTTATAGAAGGAGTGTCGGTGATTCTAGATGATTTTCGTGTGCTAAACACGAATGTATTTACCAGAAGGATCCATCACGTCACAAATTTCAGCAATTTCATCCTATAGTTGGTAAAATAGCCTTTTTTTGAGCATTTTAAGGCATGTTTTGCGGGCAACCTATACGTTTGATTATACCCTCCTTACATTATGACAAAGATATACTTTAAAAATAAATTATCCCAAACAATTCTGCAATTTTTTTTAAAGAAGATATACCATTTTGAATACAAGTATTCGAAACGACCAAATGTTTCCTTGCCCAGAAATATGCTATTGGTGTCGTTGAGAACATTCATTATAATTGTAAAAAAAAATTATTAGGCGATGTACTGTTTTTAGCTTAGCATACTTTTAGACAGCAAAATTAAGTAAGACATTATGTAAAATCCAACACATGCATTCAATATGGTATATCGTCGTTAAAAAAAAATCCCAAAATTATCTGGAATGATTTATGTTGAAGCCAAGGAATAGTACTTTACGATCAAATCTAAGGGATCCAAAACAAACGTATTGGTTGTCCACAAAACATGCCTTAAAATGGTCAAAATAGGCACTTTTACCAACTATATGCCCAAATTGTACGTGATGGAGCATTTTGGCACTCAGATTTGTGTTAAGCAATCAAAATTCTTCAAAAATAACCACCATTCAATAAACTGAAAAAAAAAATTAATTTTGTTGCCTTGTGTAATCAATTAAGATTTATAATTCCTGAGATTAAGAAAGCTTTCACGGTAAACAAAAATGTTTTTTTTACTAAGACCCATTTTGCGATCGATCGGCCCTATAACTGCTATAGAATATAGTCAACCAATTTGACAAAATTTTGCAGACCAGTTTCAAAGCGTATTCTATACTATACTATTATTGAAAACAAAAAGTTTCTCTTACTAAAACCCATTTTCTGACCGATCGATCCTATGGCAGCTATAAGATATAGTTATCCGATCTGGCAGTTTCCGAACTATGTATTTGTGGCGTGCAGTAATAAGAAGAATCTAAACATAATTTCAACTCCGATTTGTTACTGACGAATGGATTAACACACAGAAATGGCTATATCGACTCGTATGTTGCAGAAATCAAAAAATGCATGTGAGCCTAACCAAACCAAACCATCTTATAGAAAATTGTTCAACAATTAGAAATATGCAACCGTTAATTAAACACGATTTTTATTTTAGAATTTTATTTATACATTCTAAATAACACACAATTTTTAGATAATTTTGTCCACTTTCAGGAAGAATATCTCAAAATCTTGGTAAAGAATCGCCATTATTTTTATTCTATTGATTATATAATAATACAAAAAAAATTAATGTTTGGTTTGTGTTTCTACAAATGTACTACAACTTTTCACTTTTTTCCAACTTTAATGGAAAATAAACAAATAGAAGGCTAACATCGGCTACGCCGATGTTTTAAATACCTTGCAGTTTTTGAAAGACGCTACCATTAAAAAAAAAAAAGTTTTTCTCACTAGAATTAGTTTTTTGACCGACCGTTTATATGGCAGCTATATGCTATAGTCATCCGATTTTGATACATTTTTTCAAAATTATGTGAAAGCATATAAAACTAATATATACCAAGATTGGTGACGCTACGATGGAAAACAAAAAAGTTTTTCTCACTAAAACTAGTTTTTGAACCGACCGTTTATATAGCAGCTATATGCTTTAGTCATCCGATTTTGATAAATTTTTGCAGAAATGTGTGGAATCATATAAAATAAATATATACTACGTTTGGTGACGCTGCAATGGAAAACAAAAAAGTTTTTCCCACTAGAACTAGTTTTTGAACCGACCGTTTATATGGCAGCTATATGCTATAGTCATCCGATTTTAATAAATTTTTCCACAATTGTGTGGAAGCATATAAAACTAATATATACCACGATTGGTGACGCTACGATGGAAAGCAAAAATGTTTTTCTCACTAGAACTTGTTTTTGGACCGATCGTTCCTATGGCAGCTATATGATATAGTCATCCGATCCGGCCAATTCCGACAAATGTGCAGCCTATGTGTATTTAAAGACTTTTTGCAAAGTTTGGTCAAGATAGCTTTAAAACTGAGGGAGGAGATAGCATAGAAACAGACGGACGGACAGACGGACATGGCTATATAGACTCAGCTCGTCATGCTGATCAAGAATATATATAGTTTATGGGGTCGGAGATGCTTCCTTCTATGCGTTACAAACATCGTGACAATTTTAATATACCATCTGCAAGGGTATAAAAAATTTATAATATTCTATATTTGCCATATTTTCAAAATACAATCAGGCCTGTTCCGGATTTCACTTTCGACTACATTTGTCGAATTCGAGTGTGATTCATGTGCTGTTATGTAAAATTGATTGAGTGAATTAAATTTGATGCATTTGAAATAGAGTTTGTCGCATTACAAGTATCAATTATTTATTTGAAAAGTGATCATGTACCACATTTGAATTCACTTTAGTGAAAACCGAAATAGGCCTGAATATGTTCTTTGATTGATCCTTAAACTGTTTTAAATAGATCCGACTGCATCTAGTCGCCTCAGCGACTGCTAGAGGTAAAATAGTTAAGAAAGACATAGCAAATGAGGGCCCTTTTCAACAAGTTTAATCTGTTATTATACACTTATTTCATCTCTGCGGCATGTGAAGTCAAAAAAAGAGTTAGTATCCAATAATTATAGTTTAAAAATGATCTTTCTATTAGATATACCTTCTAATGAATAGTCATAAGTTTTTTGAGAAAATTTAAGAAAATAATTTCGAAATAAAAATTATTTTTTTTGGGTAATATTTACTTTTAAAACATAATAACTTTGAAAAAGAAACGTCAAAAATTTAAAATTGTCAAAAATTATTTTTTTTTGTTACCATAAAATTGATTTTATCAATTATTTTGACTTTGATAACCCATAAGTTAGCATTAGGTAGGTGTAATACCATTTTCAAACGCTTTTTTCATAGGTTGTACAACCATCTATCATATGTCATTTAAATTATTAGATTATCTTATTTGGTTCAAATGTTATGATTTTTGCAATGAAAAAACTCAGCGTTTATATAATGATAACAAATAACATAAAATGGAGAATAAACGGTATTTCATAGTTAGGGCATTCTACTGCAGCGCTCTTATTTGTTTTTCATTTGATTTATGGAAATCAAAGCTGCTTAAGAATCAAAAATTACCCATTAAATGAGTCGACCTTGAGCTGCGCTACTAAAAGTCTATTAACCGGAGGGATAAAATCTTTTAAGTCTTACACAACGGCAGGGCCTAGTAAGATTCGATAAGAGTCGAATTAGTTAGGTTACCCAGGTAAGCCAGATAAGTAAGGGAGTCCGCCGCTGTCCGAGTGATTCGAGATTTTTCACCCCCCAAACGAACCAATTATTTATAAACCTTTTTAAAACCTGTTCGCAAACACAATCTTTATTTTAACGACCAAACAATCTTGAGAATTTCAGGGGCTTGCAGCTATGTTTCCTGCAACGCATGCAACTTACTTACGAGTTAAAATTGAACTTCAAAGGTGCTACCATGTTCGCATGTACGCACAAACAAAGAAACATATGAGAGCCATTTACTTTTTGCCCTGCAGGGACTGAGGCTGAACTTGATAGTTCCAGACATATCAAAGAAATTGAGTAATCATTTTGCGTGATTCGCAAACGCAGACTAACCTGTCCATCTCTAAAGCCAGACCAAAACCTGTGCAACTTTCGGGCAGGTCTATTCCTTTTGCTGTTGTCTCTGGTCTCAAACGTGCGCTCAAACTGCATTTTACCAAATTTTGGCATTCAATTGCCATAGCCAGAATGAAAAGAAAGCAAAAAAAAAAAAACTAGAAGAACAAACAACAAAAAAAGTCAAGGAAGACTGCAATCGCATGCATGGGCTCGGCAATACTCCGCCCCTGTCTACGCCCTCATGTGCCCGCCCCGGACCACGCCTGTCATTTTCAAATGCAATAACAAAAATTTGCTCGTTTTTTGATTTTTCAATGTTTTTTTTATTGTCCGTGTGTGTGTGAGTGTTTGTACGTCCTTTGCCCCGTTGCTTGTTGTGTTCACTCTTTTAGTTTTATGCACGTCGACTGCATGAATTGGCAGCTTGTCTCTTTGGTAGTCAGTCAGCCTGCGTGCGTGTGTGTGTGTGTGTGCCTAAGCCTTTTGAGAAAAGTGCCATTTAAACTTAAATATAGACATTGGCAAATCGAGAAGGAACAACAACAACAACAACGCCAGACAACTGGCAAACAGGCAGGCATTCCGATTTATAACCATTTGCCAGTTTGCCGATTGAGTGTTTCAATGAAATTATCAATTGAGCCAATTTGTGCTCACATATGTGGGCAACTAACTAAGGAGTGATGTGGGCAACCAATTAAAATTCCTTGTCGCATAAGTTTTCATGGCTAATGGGCACACAAATGCATAAAAATTATTATATGATATTATTTGCATATTAACACGCTAGGCCTAGTCGCATAATTAGGTTTAGGGATATGGCATAATGAAATTGCCATTCCAATACAATTAAAAGCGTATAAATTTTGTGATCCTAGTTAAAATTGTCATTATGCAGTGCACAAATGCATGCAAATGGTTTTATATTGAAATTAAAGAAATATGAAATTAAATTTGCATAAAATGCACATAAATGCACTTAATAATGAATCTGATAAAAGGCGACACCATCGCAGACGCAGCTCATTAACGCAAATAAATTAACCTTTTTGCACGCAAATTACAGACACCGTAAGGACGAGGGCTTTTAAGCCCATTTATAGGACAGCGACATTTTATGTTTATATTTTTATGATACAGGCGAATGGATTTAAAAATGTATTAAAATACAAAGGAGCGCCGACAAGGGGGGGTGAAATAGGAAACCCCCTCACGGAATGTGGTTGGGCAAATTAGGTACAGGTCGCTTATGGCAATTACTTTAAGAAAACTGAAGAGATAACAAAAAAAAAAAAAATATTTTGATTTACGCCTCTGAATTTCCCTGTCCGTAAACATATTATGCCAATTTGCTAAAGGGCTGAATGAAGTGAAAATGTGTGGAAAATAAATAACCATATTCGCCATGATTGCATTATTTGAGGGACAACTAAAGGCAGTGTAATTATCGCTTTTGGGGGTAACCATTTAAGCCTAAAATATTTGATCTTATAAGCCTAGCTTAGCATTAGAAGAAAATTAAATTAAAATAATGGATTAATAAGTTAGAAAACAAAAATGAGAAAATACATGAAATGACTAAATTAACATAAAGCTAAAATAATATTTTTGTGTATAAAATATTTTTAGATATAAAAATTCTAATATCGATAGGACCACTCTTCAGAGGTGTTCTGCAAATAACTCGATAGTTATCTGTCAGATGACAGCTAGAGGTTAAGTGCATGTGACTACCACTTCCGTCACAAGGTTAGGTGGCTCATGCCAAAATCCTTCCGTCTTTCCAATTTCAACGATCAGTGAACACATCATCTTCCACCAGCTCCAGAACTTTCAGTGAAAATTGACCAACTACAAGTGGAAATTCAATTAATGCTGTAAAAATAGCCAACACTTTGCAAAATTAAAGTCAATTCGTTTCAATAAATAAAACATCCAACCTTTAACACGAAAAGAAGAAGGCTGTGAAAGAAAAAACTAATTTTTGTTCTGTGCTTGCGATCGGATCTTGGAGTCCAACAATACCAGTGAATTGTGCCAAACCCCAATTAAAACAGGGTAAATTTCCAACATAAAGTTTTTTTGCGCAGCAGACGTTATGTTTGTGCTCTCGCATTTTGTTTGTAGGGAGGTGCCCCCTAGGGTTAGCCCACCTAACCTCCACCCACGTCAGGTGACGTCACAAGCAATTGGCAGTGGGTCTTCGGCCATAAACGGCAAAAGCTTCCATCCGAGCATTAAAAACCCAAACGAAGTGCTGATCGGTGGTCATTCCTACTCCGCTTTAGTCCCTCATACGCATTTGCCTGGAGAGCATGCCAAAATCGTGGATGTCTAGTCAAGCAAAGCCGGAAGTGTCGCTTAGGTGCAACCGAGATGCAGTAATATAATTATCATAATTTTTGTTTTAATTTTTTTCTATCCCTGTGTTTGTGAGCATAAAGAAAGAGGTATATGTGAAAATGGAAGAAAAGTGAAGAAAATCCTAAATTCAAATAATTAAATTTTTTTTGTGCAAATGCAGTTGCAATTTACCCGCCCAAAAGAAATGAATACCTAAAATACCTACTTCTGATCAAAAAAAAAAAAAAAATCAAGAGCCTACAAAGAAAATGCATCCCAACAACAATTTGAAAACGAGTGTTAAAGTCGGTGACCAATAAAACAAAGAGAATGTTGTGTGAACAATAATTTTAAAAATTCCAGCTACGCTCCAGCCGCCAGCGAAAGTACTTTCAGCGTGGGATCTGGATAGTGGTAAGTGAGATAAGCCGTTATGGTCAAAGCAGTTATATTTTGGCTTTGATTCTTTTTGCCTCGCCTATTCGTATGTCATATAACTGATAAGCAAACGCATTGCTTAGGCCACAAGCCACAGTTGATCGAGCTATGCATTTTGGCAAATAATTAAACGAAAGAAATGCGTTTGTTTTGATGGCGTGATCGTGTTGTTTAAATTGGCGCTTCTGTCGCATTTCTAAAAGTTTACGTTGTTCAATGATAAAAGAAATAAAAAAGATTAAAGAAAAGAAAAATATTGATAAAAAAATATATTGAAGAAAAAAAAATTATGATTAAAGAAAATTATTTAAAATTCATTAATTATTCTACACTGAAAGAAACTTCCATATCACATACATAATTATTTAATATTTCTACATAAGAAACATATATTTTGCCTAAAGATTATCTACATATTATTTACATACTTATTTAATTATTATTTACATGCACAACTTATCTACATATATTATATACACATTATATCTCACTAATTATGTTAATTTCTCAGCTATTCGTTTATAAAACTTTTGAAATATTTCGTTTAGTAAAACAATAATTTTGGCGTTTGAAAATTTTGGCCATGAAATTAGGAGTTGAGTTAGAGTTAAAGAAATTTGTGAATAAATATTAAAATTATAAATGTGAACTAAAGAATCTATTAATGGAAGCCATGCCTCGCCTGAGTGAACCAAGGCGGTGATCATTTTTGGATGATAAAGGGTCGTCTCACCTATAATGCATTTTGACGACCAAGGTAGGGTGGGGATCGCTAGCGCATAATGTCACCTAAGCTAGCTGATTCATCCAGAGATGTCACCTTCTCTCCTTTCTATTTATTTTTTTTTTTGTCCCTAGTGCCTCCTAACTATCCTTTGTTTTTGTGTTGCCAATATCAAAAGTTTGATCTCTTATCTAACATTAAAATAACCGCACGCGAAACAAAATTAAAATTTAGCATCTTTGAGAGCTCGTAGAGAGCAGCGGTCTTTGATTGTCGCACCCCCGTTGCCGACCAGAACATGCCGGAAGCAGCGCGTGCTCCGTAATCGCTCCTACACCCACATCTGCTCTCTTGAAATTGCTGCGTATACCTATATACGTTGCATGCCACAGTTAATTTTAATTTTGCCCAACTGTGAGGCCTAATTTCGGCTGGCCCAACCATCCTAAAATTTTTAATGTCAATTACAGCTGGACACGTTTTTTGTTAAATGTCTGTTTTAGTGATGGATAAGACTGAACACAGTGAAAGTGAATATTAGATCTTAGCATTGCTGATCAGTAACGATAAGTACGTGGTACATATTAACCGGTCATATTATTGTAAAGAAGATGTAGAGGTTCAGTGGACAAGTTCTACGCCTTGGCGCTGATTACAAGTTTTGACAAAATTTAAAGTATTCGTTTGACTTATTGTTATTGGCTAGGTTAGCTAGTTAGTTGTATCGGATGCTGGAGAAAGGTTTAATGTGGACAAGATCTACAGCCTTGCCGCTAAAGAGAGCAACAATAATAGCAACATTATGAGATACCTGGACTTGATACTTAAGAATCTGGTGATAGGTAGCTAGAAGATTAGGTAATTACGTGGACCAGAGTTTCGGCCTAGCTCTACATATTGCAAATGTTCAGGGATGATTGTCTTTGTTTTTTGTTTTTGTATCATTTAGGTCAGCAAAAGCTTGTTAGTGATTTAGTGCAGGAACCGGATGCAGAATATGATCGTCTGATTGATCCTTCATCATATTACTTAAACAAAAGTTAGCGCTTGACCATGTGTTTGTTGGCGATATATACATCATTAAGGTCTCAGTTGATACACGGATGTGGTGAAAAAACTGCCAGAAGTAGCCTGTGAATTCTTATTGGTAAAAAAATATCGAATTTGTTTTCTATATTTCATTGGTGGCAACATTGGTGTTACAAAGGTGTTGCATGGCTTCCATTTCTTTTTATGAATTTTGTTTTGGAAATTATTTTTATTTGTACTATTTTTGAACAAGAATTTGGATTATTTTTTTATTCATTTTTTGAATTGTTTTTTTGGCTGTTAGTTTTGAATTATTATCATGCCGTTGAGTCACAGCTGCAAAAATTGACGCAAATAAGTGACCCTTCGCAGGTTTGTTGCATTTGCGCTGAAACAATCGAGTACCAAGCACAACTCTTAATCACCAGTTGCAATCACGCGTTTCATCGGGTTTGTTTTATAACAAGAGTTGGGAATAGGAAAATTTGTCCTGTCTGCCAAACATCGTTGCAATCTTCAGTATCAAATTTAACAGAAGAATCGACCCAAGTGCAACCTTCAACTTCGAGAGCAATAGAACCTACAAATATGACTCGATCCAGATCAAAGGCCAAACCGAGGGCTGCTACTAGCCTCGAAACGGAAAGTGTAGCTCAAGAAGTACCAGTTATTAGAGATTCACAGGAATCAGTCACGGCTAACCTACAGCAAGCAATAGGCAATGCAATTGCGGGTGCATTAGCTGAACAGACCCAGCTCATATCACAAACTATAGAAGCAGGATTCCAACGTATCTCATCACGACCAGTAGTAACGAATCCAGTAGTTAATAATGTCCAAACTGGAGAAAATCAATCGTTTGAGCAATTGTTTCGAATACCTCCTCGCGAATCAGTAACAGCAACTCACGTAGAGGTACACATAATCGGATTTTACCAGCTCCTCAACGGATCACAAGCTTCAGATCTAAGATCTGATCGTATTAGTCAAGTTATCGCGAATTGGAAGTTAGATTTTCGGGGCATCCATCCATCTCAGTCGACGAATTTTATACCGAGTTGAGGCGCTGACTATGCAAACGCTTGATGGCAACCTCGACTTAGTGGCTCGCTATGCAAGTAATTTTGTTTGACGGGAGCGCCAATGAATGGTTTTGGCGCTACCATAAGACCGTATCGTCAGTTACTTGGCCACAATTGAGTGCCGCGTTAAGGGCTCAATTTAAAGACGGTCGATCTGATTTGGAAATTCGGTCTGCTATGGCTCAGAGAAAGCAAAAGTCAATTGAATCCTTTGATTCTTTTTATGAAGCTATAGTAGCGTTGGGCGACAAACTGTATCATCCATTATCAGAGACATCTATTTAGGAAGTATTCCGTAGGAACTTTCAGCAATCAATTTCACCAAAGGTTTCAATGCCAAACTGGCACCGACCTTTGTCAAAGCGAGAATAGTTAAAAAGATCGGTAATTGTTATTATGATGTTGAGGATTTGCAAGGTCGGCATATAGGCAAGTATCATGCGAAGGACATTAAACCCTAATTTGAATAGTTTCCTAGCACATATCCAGTCCAAGCGCGTATCACCCTTTGTGATAAATCCCCAAGTGTGATTTTGCCGGGGGGAGTTGTAGTGGCGCTTGGGTAAAACCATTAAGCCTAAAAGTGACCACATTTTGATCTTATAAGCCTAGCTTAGCATTAGAAGAAAAATTAAAATTAAAATAATGGATTAATAAGTTAGAAAACAAAAATGAGAAAATACATGAAATGACTAAATTAACATAAAGCTAAAATAATATTTTGTGTATAAAATATTTTTAGATATAAAAATTCTAATATCGATAGGACCACTCTTCAGAGGTGTTCTGCAAATAACTCGATAGTTATCTGTCAGATGACAGCTAGAGGTTAAGTGCATGTGACTACCACTTCCGTCACAAGGTTAGGTGGCTCATGCCAAAATCCGCTTCCGTCTTTCCAATTTCATCGATCAGTGCGAACACATCATCTTCCACCAGCTCCAGAACTTTCAAGTGAAAATTGACCAACTACAAGTGAAAATTTAATTAATGCTGTAAAAATAGCCAACACTTGCAAAATTAAAGTCAATTCGTTTCAATAAATAAAACATCCAACCTTTAACACGAAAAGAAAGAAGGCTGTGAAAGAAAAAACTAATTTTTTTGTGTTCTGTGCTTGCGATCGGATCTTGGAGTCCAACAATACCAGTGAATTGTGCCAAACCCCAATTAAAACAGGGTAAATTTCCAACATAAAGTTTTTTTTGCGCAGCAGACGCTTATGTTTGTGCTCTCGCATTTTTGTTTGCAGGGAGTGGCCCCTAGGGTTAGCCCACCTAACCTCCACCCACGTCCAGGTGACGTCACAAGCAAGTGGCAATTGGGTCTTCGGCCATAAACGGCAAAAGCTTCCATCCGAGCATTAAAACCAAACGAAGTGCTGATCGGTGGTCATTCCTACTCCTTTAGTCCTCATACGCATTTGCCTGGAGAGCATGCCAAAATCGTGGATGTCTAGTCCAAGCAAAAGCCGAAGTGTCGCTTAGGTGCAACCGAGATGCAGTAATATAATTATCATAATTTTGTTTTAATTTTTTTTCTATCCCTTGTGTTTGTGAGCATAAAGAAAGAGGTATATGTGAAAATGGAAGAAAATCCTAAATTCAAATAATTAAATTTTTTTGTGCAAATGCAGTTGCAATTTACCTACCCAAAAGAAATGAATACCTAAAATACCTAATTGCTGATCAAAAGAAAAAAAAAAAAAATCAAAGCCTACAAAGAAAATGCATCCCAACAACAATTTGAAAACGAGTGTTAAAGTCAGTGACCAATAAAACAACAGAAATGTTGTGTGAACAATAATTTTAAAAATTCAAGCTACGCTCCAGCCGCCAGCGAAAGTACTTTCAGCGTGGGATCTGGATAGTGGTAAGTGAGATAAGCCGTTATGGTCAAAGCAGTTATATTTGGCTTTGATTCTTTTTGCTCGCCTATTCGTATGTCATATAACTGATAAGCAAACGCATTGCTTAGGCCACAAGCCACAGCTGATCGAGCTATGCATTTTTGGCAAATAATTAAACGAAAGAAATGCGTTTGTTTTGATGGCGTGATCGTGTTGTTTAAATTGGCGCTTCTGTCGCATTTCTAAAGTTTACGTTGTTCAATGATAAAAGAAATAAAAAAGATCAAAGAAAAGAAAAATATTGATAAAAAATATATTGAAGAAAAAAAATTATGATTAAAGAAAGTTATTTAAAATTCATTAATTATTCTACACTGAAAGAAACTTCCATATCACATACATAATTATTTAATATTTCTACATAAGAAACATATATTTTGCCTAAAAGATTATCTACATTTTATTTTACATACTTATTTAATTATTATTTACATGCACAACTTATCTACATATATTATATACACATTATATTCCACTAATTATGTTAATTTCTCAGCTATTCTTCGTTTATAAAATTATATTTAAAAATAATTTTGGTAAATTTATATAAAGGGATGTTAGAAAAAGAAATTGGAAAAAAAAATAGAAAGTTATTATGAGAAAAAATTTGAGGGGAAAGGGGGGCTAACCATTAAAATAACCGCACGCGAAACAAAATTAAAATTTAGCATCTTTGAGCTCGTGAGCAGCGTTCGCACGATTGTCGCACCCCCCCGTTGCCGACCAGAACATGCCGGAAGCTAGCGCGTGCTCACGCAATCGCTCTACACATCTGCTCTACTGTGCTGCGTATACCTGCCATACGTTGCGGCGCTACAACAACTAACCATAAATCATGCTAGCACCTTTCAAGTCAAAAATGATTGATCCGCCGTAACTTTTTACCAAAGTTTAAAGTGGGGGGATCAGGCCAATGACCGAATAACCAACATCAACAGAAACCGTTACCACCTCCTCTTCATATCCATTCAGCTGACTTTGACTCTTCCTGACTCAGACGGATTTGTGCGCTGGCATTTGGGTTTTGGTTATGCGGTCGCCTTAAGTGCTTGGCAGCGTTACAGTTGAACTCCCTGTGCGAAAGACCCACATGTCTGGCAGAAGCCGCTGGGACAACAGCCACAACTGTAGCAACTGTCAACCATATTAGTGCCGGCTTGGACATATTTAGAGATGAGCGAATGACAATAGAATTAAATAGATGAAGATATTATAATTAACACTTAAGGCGGCTTTACAAAGGATCAATTTATGAAGGTCAGAAGAAAATCGGTAACTGAAAGAAGGCAAAGGAAACTTCGTTTGTTGAATGCTCGTTCCAATTGACTTCGTTGATTGGATGTATATAGGATCATCTTGATAATGGCTAAGTTGAAGGCTGATATCAATGAAATCAGGGCAATAATTTGGGCATCATGAGAGATTTCCGAGAAGCTAAATGTATCACATAGAAAACCCACCTAAAGGAACTTGAATACGTAAGCAAGTTCCATACTTAGCTACCAAATGTTATAAAAAAATTTCACCTTACTAAGCGCAGTCAATATCTGCGATTCATTGCTAAATCATAACGAAAACGATCCGTTTTTGAAACGATTCTAACAAGCAATGAAAAGAGTGAAAGCAAACATGGAACTAGAGAGATAAGCCGGCTCTGCCACGGAATGATGCCATCAACTCGGATGTGTAATGTCGAATTGCTTCCAAGAGAAGCATTTGCGATTTGACATGTGTAAGGGAGCCCGGTTGGGCAAAGTAAGACTTTGTTGAAATTTGAAATGAAACGAATAAAAATAGTTTAAGGGCCGTTTGCTCATCATCATGTTTATCATTGCTCCAAACACAAGAAGTCATGTACTTGAGTATTCTAAATGCCATTTTCTAAGTTAACCTTTTTGTAAATCCAGGTGCTTACTGAGAAAATATTTTTACTTTTAGGACATTTTTGAAATATTTTTGCTTGCTACGACCAAAAATAGGCTACATATATTTTCTCAATAAGCACCTGGATTTACAAAAAGGGAACCTTAGAGAACGCCCCCAAGTCCACATTCTGAAGAAAACTAACAATGATTGGAGTTCTTGTTCTTGTTGTACAGTTTCTTAAACGAACTCAAGAATAATAAACAACCGCTTTTACAACAGTTTTGAAACTTTTATTGCCACAAACTTAGCTAAAGATGAATCACTAACCGATCTGTTACATCATTTTGCTAGTTAAAGTTTAGAAAAATTCTGGTTAACAAATTTGTTCATGAAATAAAAAAGTTAAGTCATTAAACAGCGGCTAAAGTTGTTGAATGCAGGCTTATATACAAAGGGGAAGATTGTTGTGGTTTCATTAGGATATTATTGTTTTCTAATAGAAGCGGAGAAGAGAAGTGCCTTCCGATTAGAAATTCATATATGTATGAGATAGATAGAGATTTTTGTATTAACGTTTTCATTTCGAAGATAAACTGTCTGAATTTATATCTAAAGCAACACAAATATGATCGATTTTTTTTTCCTTATCACTTTCCGCCCAACCGACCGAGGGGAGTGCGACATGAAAGCACATTGGAAAACAAGTAAGAATGTCGGTCAAGCCCGACTGTAATATACTCTGTACCTGTTTGTATGTAACTAATAACTGAGAGCGGCGCAAGCAAGGTCCAATTGGGAAATTACCAGTTAGCTATTGCCCTCTCGATCTCTCTTTTTCTCGTAAGTTCTACCAATCGCTGTGGTATTGTTGTTGTCGTTGGTTTTTATTTTCTTTTACGTATAGCTCTTATATCGTTCATCTGATCGAAAAACGATGTATGGCGGGTCGATTCATAATAAGTAGTAAAATATATGTCTAGAATGTTCGAACTATCTATCTTGAAAATTGTGGGAGTTATTTTGTTTTTTTTAATTTGCGGGGGAGGCAGGGGGCGTGGCAAAAATTAAAAATAAACTTGATCTGCCTGCAAGTATAAGAATTATATGTTCCATACACTTCAAACCTCTAGCTCTAACCATTTCCGAGATCTCTTCTTTCATACGGACAGACGGACAGACAAACGGACAGACGGACAGAGGGACAGACAGACGGACAGACGGACAAGGCTATATCGACTCGGCTGTTGATGCTGATCAAGAATATATATACTTTATAGGGTCGGAGATGCTTCCTTCTGGCTGTTACATACATTTGCACAAACCCAATATACTCTGTGTACCTTCGGTACAGAGTATAATTACAAAGAATAAAACAAGGGGAAAATAAATAAGTCATTAATAGTAAAAGTAATTTCAAATTTAATTAAGGTCTAAGGGCCGATTTCTCATCTTCTACAAGGCTGCTACTGTGTCAGATAAACAAACATTTTACTCTTTAAAGCAGGAGAGGACTACTCCGAACTGATCACTCGGTAAACTTTGTTATAATCAGCTCAGAGGACCCGTAAAAGCTAATGCATAGCATAGTTAGTACTACACCGTTTCAAGTAACGGGAATGTCTAATCGAGACGATTAAAATAATATGGCTAGTCAACTCAAACTCAGTCAACTAATTAGTTTGTGCAAAAAAATTACCCCATTCACAAGTCTATGGTTAATTAAGGAAGGAAGGTTAATTAAAAGAAGTCTACTAGAGTACGAGGGCAGTCGGATATTAGGTTCCCAGTTTAAGCCTCGAAGTGCAAACAATAAGAATTGCTTTTTCAGAGTTTTTATGTTCTTACAGATTTTCTTTTATATAATCTAGGAGTCAAACTTATTCATTTCACATAAAAAGTCAATCTCTAAAGATTTAAGGATTTCCTTGATTAGACTGAACATATTCTTGTCAGTTTACATATAAAGTCCTACATCTTAAACATTTCCAGATATTTCCGTCCCAGCATAAAGTTCTTTTCGGTTATTTAGTTAAAAGTAAGTCTGTATTTGTATTCAATTAAGGTGAAATAATCAATTTCAAATCGCTAGTCTTGGTGATATTCCATATTGAATTTATTCCCATTACCAGACACGAAACATGCTCAACTCTGATATGAAGGCGGTTAAGACACTTGTCGCTCTGCCTGCCCTGCCATATCAACTTCATATGTCTGGCTGTGGCAATCATAAACGTTTAGCCGACCACCAATCACGAACACACACATGCACACACACACACACCTGAGCAAGACTGTTGCCAAGTAGCACGCATCAGATTAATGTCGCTTCATTTAAATGCAGGCCGCTTGAAAAGGGCACTGCATTTGGGTTTCTGGGCAACCCTCAAAAAGAAAGCACATACAGAAGGGTGCGCTTTATGCAGTTAGCCAACCCTCAATGTAGCCATTAAGCTGCCCTTTCAGCTTATGAATAATGTTCACGATTTGCGGACGCCATAAATAATACGCAAATCGAAAATGCTGGGCGTCTAATTGAAAATGCTTGAATTTGGTAGTGGGAAAGGGAGGGAAAGTGGTCAGCTGCAGGATTCATTCGCTTTGCCAATTAGACAGCGCAGACACGTGCCGTATGCGTATATCCGCAATGAGCTATAATTTATCAGACGCTGGGCCAACGATTGAGTTGAGGATTTCCGTCAGCTTACAACCGAAGCGAAGCGAGTGGGCAAGTGCACACTTGAACTACACACGTTAGCGGCGTGCTTTTATGGCCCGGACACAAAGCCAAAAGCCAAAGACAGGGAGGGCAAGAAACGCTGCAAAGTAGGCTATGAAATTTTAGTGCCTTACATTGTACCAACAGCCACTTAAACTTTTTAACACCAATTTAATCAACTCAACAACAACGCATTCGCCGACAAGTAAGTAAGGATAACGTTAGTTGCCTTGCCTTGTCTCTGATTTGGTGGGTGGGGAGGTGGGGTGGGGTTTGGTGGCAAAATGAAGTGAATGGAAAAACTTGGCAAATCGAAATAAAATTCAATGAGCCGAATGACATTGAAGAGGCTAATCCGGAAGCCTATGTGTAAGAGAGTTGTCAACGGTTGTTTTGTACATTTAAGAAATCCCATCATTTTCATCGATTCCTATTGTTTAATATTTTGAAAGCGAGGGCTGCTTTTGATATTTACGGCGTATTGGTGAATGAACAAAAATTATTAAAACAACTCAGATTGCTACAGTCGAGTGCCCTTGATTTTTTATGTTTTATGCGACTATAACTCACTTATATGCAGCCGACGCTGCAGCCATTACAGTCGCGACGCAGCACTCGCGACGCTGGCCCCCCTCCCGCTGACTGTTGGATGACTGAAAATCGTTTTACTTCCAAAACTTCCGTGTTTTTTAACCAATCTTATTTGGCGTTTTAGATTAGGTAAATATTAGAACTAAGTGAATCCTACAAATTCTACAAATCTTATTCGACCCAAAAACAACCCAATTTCCATACGATTTCGGTCGTTTTGGGGTCGAAAACGATTTGTAGAACACCTGGAAATATGTTTTAAGTCAATTTTAAGTTTTAAGTAATGAGAAGAAATGTTGTATATTGTCAAACTGAAGTTTTATTAAATTTTTATTAGTATTTGTTATGTTTCAATTTATCAAATGAAGCCAGATTGACTGTACAGCAAAATGTACTGAGTAAGTTTGTGCTTAAAATGGTTCCACTTTTTATTGAGGGTTTCCAAATCAAACCTATTCATACTTAAAGTAGCCATAGCAACCCTCGTATATTTTTTTGTGCCACCAAAAACCACAACTCATTTAGTGGCATTAAATTGGTCGTAAAATACTTTTCTTGGCTCAATTTTATGGCCAACACACCAAATTATTTATAAGCAGTTGCCCCAAACCCACTAACAACAACAACAACAACAAAATTTCACATCCTCATCCGTCGAACTTTAACTTGAAACGGAAGGCACTTCTTAATGATTTAACTAGCATTGCGGACGCAGTGCCATGTGAGTAGCAACAACATTACATACATAGAAGGGCAAACTTGTATCTCTCGGCACGACTCGTCGCTGGGAAATTGCATAAAAACCTCACTTTACTATTTAATTTCTTTGACGTGACTTGGGCCAGGGAATGAGCAAATTTCAGGGAACATAGACTGACGCTGATGGTGTCAAACTTTCACTCAACCTGGCACACACACACTCATACACACACTCAGAGGTGCACTCCACTTTTATGGTTACTTCTACTGAACTTAAGCGCAGTTTTTCTGTGGCTTTTGGCAGATGCAACTTTGTTGTTGCCATGGCAAAAGTCCACGAAAAACGCAATTCTCCCAAATTAACTGGCGACGAGGTCTAATTGGGCAACCCCCCAACTAGTAAGCCCAGGACTGACTGACATATGGTTGATATGCTAGCTACTTAGATAACGTTTAAGTCATAACCATTTGAATAACGGCCCCACCCGAAATATAAGAGGTACAACGGCAACGCTGACAACGCTTCATTGCTGCAATTTGCATTTTAAGTTGCTAATGACAAAAGTTATAATTGCTTAACGCTCAACGTAAAGGACCAAAATGGCAACCAGAACGAGGACGAGTGGGCTGCGCATTGGGAACGAACACGTTGACAGTCAGGCAGTGAGTGACACATGTGTTGTTGTTAAGGTGTTGAAGGGAGCAGGAGCGGCCGTAGCAGCCGGAGATGCTGGTTGTTGCGAGGCAGCCAGGAAATGAAAAGTAAATCAAATGAGTTGCCGTTGCTGCAAGTGCGTACTTCATTCGCGTTGTCCAACCCCCCCATCCCCCCCTCAACTAAAGTCACTCGAAATTGGCAACGTTTCAACTGTCATTGCGCGATTTTAATGGAGCCCCATGAGTTGAGTGACAACTCTCCCGGTATAAAATGATACTCGAGCATCTTTTTTTTGCAGAAAGCAACAGAAACTGTTGCTGACAGAGCTATTGAATAAAATTCAAACATAAATGACTGTTAATTGAATGGAGTATAACTACATTTAAAGGGAGACACTGGGCTTTTTCAAGTTTTTAATTTATCGTCGATAGATCGATTTTTTTACTCTTCTAGGAACCAAATCAAAATTTTAATTTTTCATTACAAAAGTATTGACCAAAATATTATTTATTTAGTCGACCTGAATTTACTTGTTGTTCAAATAACTCAGCATTAGAGAATTTAGAAAAAATCAAGCAGTTTCTATTGTATTTGGAATGGATATGGACATATCCTTTTTTTGGATTTTGAAATGCATATCCTTTTCAAATTTACACATCCTTTTGATATTTTTCAGCTCCATTGAATGAATAACTAAGATCAATTTAACATTATTTAAACTGAAATGGATGATAAAAATGGATATGGACATATCCAGTCTAAATAAGAAGAAGGCATCTAAAGCTAACTTCGACTTTGCATCGAAGTTTTAATACACTTGAAAAACTTTACTCCAACTGATTTAACTTTGGTAAAATAGCTCTATAGAACTATAGATATCAGATATTTAAAATCGTTTTTAAATCAATGATAACAAAAAATTTGATACCATAAAAACAAACTTTTCTTAGTAAAACACATTTTTCACGACACGATCGATCCTATGGCGATAGCTATATGCTATAGTCATCCGATTTTGATCAATTTTTTAAGAATTATGTGAAAGCATATAAAACTAACATACACCAAGATTAGTGACGCTACGATGAAAAACAAAAAAGTTTTTCTCACTAGAACTAGTTTTTTAACCGACCGTTTCTTTGGCAGCTATATGCTATAGTGATCCGATTTTGATACATTTTTCCAGAATTATGTGGGAAACATATAAAACTAACAATATACCAAGATTAGTGACGCTACGATGGAAAACATAAGAAAATAAGTTTTTCTCTCTAGAACTAGTTCTTAGACCGATTGTTCCTATGGCAGCTATATGATATAGTCATCCGATCCGGCTGGTTCCGACATATTAGTTGCTTGCAGTAAAAAGAAGACTCTGTGCAAAATTTCAGCTCGATAGCTTTAAAAATGAGGGACTAGTTCGCGTAGAAACAGACAGACAGACAGACGGACAGACGGAATTGAACAAACTTCTGGGCAAAATTAATATACACTTTGCAAGTGTGTAAAAACAAAAAAAATTACAAATTCAGAAGTTTTGAAAATTGTTCAACTCGTGTTCTACTTCCATGTATTTACCTGACACCATTGGCTTGTCTTTCAAAATCATTGTAGCGGTCCTTTTGCCCAACCTCTTACATACAATAGATGCAACCTCTTGAGATTCCAAACGAAATCTCTTTCTACACAATGTTTTCCACTGCAAATATTTTACCACATGCCGTTTCAGCATTTTAATGCTGTTCGTCCTTCAAGGCAATTGACATGTCGCGCTTTCAAATTGAATGCTAGTGCAAAAGTGGGTTTATTTTGCTCTAATGCAAGTGTTGTGTTTGTTTTGTTTAGCAGGTATTTTGTCATGCAAATTGCAGTTGCAGTTGTGTGATTTACTTATATTGACTTGCAACCCCTCTGGGGCGTCAATTTAAATTTGATTTTGTTTCAAGAAGATCGTGTCGAACGAATTGTACTTAAATCATTTTCTATTCTCAGCTACGGCAGGCAATTAATAATTCATAGTGAAGGCAGTTCCGAATCCTGGGGGCCACATAAATAGGGGATGGGCATGCAGTATGCATTATGCGTGTGTGTGTGCTTTTGATTTGCTTGTGTTTATATTTTATTTCGCGCAGGCCCTTCTTTTATACAGGGCATTTGCTATTTATGCTCAGGTCCTGTTCCTGCTAGCTAAACACTTTCGCATTTTGTGCAAAACACACTCGAGTCGACACATGAGTGGGTGCAGGGGCGGGGGCGGGGGCTTGTTTTTGGCTGTCTTGCCAAAAACTATAAAAACTAAAAACAAGCAGCGTCAGCATCAACGTTTCATATTAAAAACAAAACCGCAGCAACAACAACAACAGCAACAAGGATACCCGAGCAAAGAGCAAGAAAAAAATAAGTATAAAGTATTTACACTGGCTTTTAGTGGGCTGCCCCCAGCCCTCAGCCATGTTTTCTAATTTTTGTGCACGTGTTTTTTTTTTTATTTTTCCCCACTTAGTTTATACTCATACGCTTTTGACTTTTAAACTCCTTCATTTAAGTGTATTTAACATTTTTCCTCTAATGATACTCAAAGCAAGTAGCGTTTGTTTGTCTGTTTCGTCGCCTCCTTTCCCTCTCTCTCTCTCTCTCTCTCTCTCTCTCTCTCTCTCTCTGCATCCCACCCGCCTGTGCTCGCTTATAAGCTTGTGTGTCGGTAAGTGGGCAGCTTCCTAGCTGCGGTTGGAGTTTGTCAAAGTGACCTCAAAGCTGCAAAACAACAACAATCAACAGGATGGCATCCTGTGTGTGTGTGTGTGTGTTTATTTGTGTCAGCTTCTTCTATTGCTAAAGAGCTTAAATATCCAAGTTTATGGCAAAGCAAATGCATGTTGCTGTTTGTCCTTTTGCTCGGCTGCTTTAATAAGCCCACCCCCTCCATATAAGTTGCTCAAGGCCAAATTGTATTTGACATTTGTCAATTTATTTCTCTCTTTTTATTAAACAAATGTCATAACCATTTTCTTTTGTTGTCGTCAAGCGAAAGTAGTCTCCGTGAGCCGATAAAAAAAAAAGTTATCTCAGTTGAGTAGTTCACAACTTAGCAACTGTTTCAATTTAATGAGTGGTCTTTGGCGTTTACCTTATGCTTGTCACACATTTAGACTTCGTTTGACCACACTCAAAATAAACGCGAGCTGATCGTGATTGATATCAAGTAGTCAGGAGTTTGGCAAATTCAAGCCTATTTTAGTCTCGTGCTATAATATCCCAATCATAGCTAAAATTATTTCTTAAATATGGCTGTAAATTACTTTTTTTTAACTAGTTCGGAACCAGTCTTAAACCAGTAACAAATTTTGTGCTATATTTCCTAACATACCTCAAATAGTATCTATGATAAAGCACTGAGCCACTTTTGATCCAGTTCCATCTTGTTCGGAACCGGCCTTAAAACAGTTAATTACAGTATGCAACATGCTCCTGTTTATAGAGGGAGGTTTGGTGATGCTAGATGATTTTCGAGTGCTTAACACTAATCAATTTACCAAAATGATCCATCACGTCAGGATTTTTGTGAATTTAAATTTGTTTTTTTTTTAACATTTTAAGGCATGTTTTGTGAGCAACCTATACCTTTTTTTCACCCCCCCTTTACATTATCGGAAATATATATTCTTTAGCTTTAAAATAAATTATCCCAAACATATCTGCGATTTTTTTCAACGAAGATAAACAATTTGGAATACAAGAATTCGAACCGATCATATGTTCCTTAGCCCACAAGTATGCACTGGGTGTCGTAGAGAACTTTCTTTATAATTTAATAAAAATTACTAGGCGATGTACTGTTTTTAGCTTAGCATACTTTTAGACAGCAAACTTAAGTCAGATATTTTGTAAATTCTAACAAATGCATTCAAAATGGTATATCGTCGATTAAAAAAATCACAAAATTATCTGGGATAATTTATTTTAAAGCTAAATAATAGTACTTTACGATAAAATGAAGGAGATTCTAAACAAACGTATTGGGTGCCCACGAAGCATGCCTTGAAACATCAAAAATATGCAAATATACAAATAATTTTGACGTGATGGAGCATTTTGGCAAGCAGATTCGTGTTAAGCACTTAAAAATCTTTTAGAAAAACCACCATCCATTCAATGAACCGATACAAGTTTAATTTTGTTGCCTTGTGTTATCTAACTCCATATCATTAACCTACATACGGAATTTCAAGTTCATATTGAGCTTAAATAATTTTTTAAATGGCTTCGAAACACTTTTGAACCATTTTTTAAAATTTGATCGAACCCGGATTTTTTTCGACAAAAATTTATCAACTCCAAATTACAAAAACAACTCACCAAATTGTTTTTTTGTTAAAATAATTTTTGAGAGATGACTATGAGCCACTTTTGAACCGGTTCAATCTAGTTCGGCATCTGGTTTTAACTAAGCAAATATCATACTCCATATTTCCTATGTTTATGCTATTAAAAATCATGCTTACTTGCCCCTCAAAGTATGCAAACTTTATTTTCTTGAAGAATAATTTATTTGAGTGAGATAATATAAAGTCAATTATGGCAGCATCATACATAATCCACATTGTGACTTCACTCAGATTGTCGGACCAGTTAAAGGTATACAAAAAAATATTTTCCTTAATGATTCATATTCATAAACATAGCATACTTTGAAGTGCAAAAAATCATCTTCTTTTTTGTGCATAAACGAAGTAATAGTCAACCTACACACTGATTTTCCCAAAAAAAAAAATACGTTTTATACTGGTACGGAACGCCATATTTATAAACCTCACTCGAATTTTCAAGGTTGTCTAAATTGTGGAACCGATCTTCAGCCTATTTTCCACAGCTTGTTCATGCCGAAAGGAGTCATATTCAAAGTCCCAAGTCCATAATCCGGTTAGAAAAAGGTAAAAAAAAAAACCGGTTCCAAAGTAATTCACAGAAATATTTTAGAAATTAAAAAATTTTGTGTGTTTGTTTTGGAAATATAAATCAAAAATTTGTCCGGATCAAAACCAGTTCCGAACCAGTTTGAACCAGTTCAAAACTGGTTCAAAGCCATTTCTTAGAAATTAATAAAGAGATGAACTTAATATTTGGTTTTTGGGATGGTAATATGGTACTTAGATATTTTCCCGGATCAAACCCGTTTACGAATTAGCTTAAAAGTGCTTCCAAAATGGTTCATTTGAGGGTATAAGCTTTAAATCTGGTGTGTAGGTTGATAATATGTAGTTAGACAAAAAAGGTTAAAGACCGTTTCCAAACTAGATGTAACCGGTTCACAAGAGGTTAAAAGCCTTGTCTTTAAAATTTTTTTTAACTTTTGTTGTGTAGTTTGGAAAAAGCGGATTAGTTCTATACCAGCTTTTAACCGGTTTCGAACCGGTTCAAACTTGATTAAAACCTCTCTTTTAAGAATATAGAAAATATTTTGAAATTTTGTGAAAGAAATACTAACTCAATTTTCAAAATTGAAAAAATCCAGTGTATTTATATTAAGGTCTGTTCTCGTTTCCGAATTCGATCGACCGGAATTGGTGGATTTATTTTAATTTTCAAGAAACGATTACACAATTTGGTTAATATATTTTGCCATCAAGACAATCGAAAGAAGATATATGAAAATTTGAAGTTATTCGCCGAATAAGACAATCGGTTTTTGAAAACGGTAACATTTGCCTATTCCAATGCCGCATAATTTAATCGAAATCAGAAACATGAACAGACCTGAAAAGTAGGCAATTTAAGCTAAAAACTGAGGGCAGCTATTCCAGCACGAAAACTTCGTGTTAAATCGTGCTTGTTCGTGCCAAATTGTACATTTTATCTCTGGGACTTCAAAGAACATTTTCTGCTGCATTCCTTTCTGAAATTCCTTTCAAATTGAAAGGAGCCTACAAAATTGGGTTAAAATTAGAACGCAAGTCAACTACAACTAATCAGACCGAGAAGCAACTCAACTTAAACCGTTTTATGGCCATCATTTGCCCTCTCCGGGCTTATTTAGTCACTGTTGCACACACACACACACACATACGCCCGGCATCCCTTTGGCCAAAAGCGACCCGCACTGCAGTGCAGTCTTTTTGCCATGCATAAGTAAGATAATCATATTTCTTTACCCTTTCCCCCCTCCCCTCTCCCACTTGGCCGGGGGGAACTTGCAACTAAATAATATAAACTAAGTGTGTACAAGCCAAGCTGGCAAATTACGAGCCGTGTATTCTGCGCAGTTTGCTGCATTTGCCAGCTGGCAACCGCCTGACAAACTAAAAAGAAAAGTGCAAAAGTAGCTTGCAACAGCAACAGCAAACAAGAACAACAACAACAACAACAAAAGTCAAATTAAATTTCGCATAATTTTTTTAGTTTTTTCCCCCCTTTCGTTCGTTTACTTTTTGAGTAAAAAGTTTTTTGTTTTTGCGGCTTGGCTGCAACTTTTGCGCCCGGCCACATGTCGCATTTACTTTTACTCGTATTTTTATTTGTTGTCTTTGGCGCAGTTTTCTTGTGCATTTCATTTGATGAAAAATTCGCTGGACGAACTTGAACCAAATTTTTGGAGACAGCTGCGCGATAAAAACAAAAAAAAAAGAATGCGCACTTTCTGGGCCAAAAGTTTTGGCCTGACACACAAATCAAAATGTGGCGCACAAATCTAATTAGTTTGCTAGACGGCCGAAAGCGGAAACGGAAGTTTGTCTTGGGCATTGTTGTGTGTGCTCTTCAAGCAATTAGCGCAGTCAATGCACAGGTACACGGGCTAGGCACCGTCCATTCAAGCCTAAATGTCACCAAACCGAGTGCCAACGTCGGAAACGTTGAAACAATGGTCCAACACCAACAAGCTCTCACCCACACCCACACTCTCTCAACAATATCAACAAAAGGCCTCTGTGTGGCTTGTGTGTGTGTGTGTGTGTGACGCTAATCTGCACTAAATTGTTGTTTATTTTTTGGACTTAAACGCTGTGTTTAGTCCTGGTCCCTTCGTCGTCCTTCGCCGATTTTGCATGGCAATTGGCCATTGCGCGAGCTGGCTAATTAGCCAGCGCTTTTTGTCCACTACAGGTAAATGGGCGTGGCTGGGCGGTGCCTCTAGACCCGGCCCGGTTGCCATATTAAAAATTAATACCCAAAGTCCCTTGCATATTTATGAGCTACTCAAAATGTTGCAGTTTAGTCTGGCACTGGACTTGGTCTTGCGATTACCTGCATTTTGGATTTTACGTTGGCAGATTGCGAGTCTGTCATTATGCTAAAAGGGCGTGGCCTGGGATATAGAAAATTAGAGGGCTGAACTGTTGGCATTAAGCAATCGTTGGAATTAGGTTAAGTTTCATATACTCGTATACAAAAAGTTTGAAAAAGAAACTTTGAAAGTGGAGTGGTTATATGGGTAAGGGTTTTCTAGGAATTCTAAAAGCTAATTTCAGCAAATTGACTTTTAATATTTTAAAATTCAGGACTAAAATTGGCTCAATTAAATTGCCTGAAATTTATTTACGCAGTGAGAAAGGTATTTATTAAGCTTTATGTATATCAATCAACAGAGCAATAACAGTTTGTTAAGTTAACAGTTGTACAGTTAAGCCGATATTTTTGCTGTATATAAACCGATTATTATTAAAAGCTATCAATATATAAATAACACTAAGGGCCGTTTTCGCATGTTCCTGTTTTTCAAATCCAGATAAAATTGAGTTGCCTACTTTAAGGCTATCACCTCGTTTATGCACACCAACTTTATCATGATAAGTACCCTTCAAAGTATGCTATGTCCTAGATTAGGAATAATTAAGGAAAATATTTCTTTATATTTTCCTTATCAATTTATTTTTTATAACTATGTCTGCTCCGACAATATGAACAAATCCGCAGTGTAAACTAAGTATGAAGCTTCTATAACATACTTTTAAGGGCATTTACCATGATAACTTTTGTGTGTATAAATGTAATATATGTTTGTGTCTTCTACGACCCGGATGCGATTTTAAACGCGCCTTAGAGTAGGCAACATAGATTTTCTCAGTATGTTTAGTTTATGTTTAAGTTTAAAAAACATGAATATGAGAAAACAATCTTAAGTCACAAATTTAGAAAATCGTTTTTTTTTTTGTAGAAACATATTTTTGTAACATATGAAAGGGCAATTAGCGTTTTAAGGTTAAGGCTCAGGTTAATTAGAAGATTGCAAATAAAGACACACGGAAGCTAGCTCGAAAGCAAGGCGACAATTGGTTGGAGTTACAGACTGTTTCTAGATAACCATATCTCTCATCAGACTCCTTCTTGTCTGTGTGGTTGCACTATTTAATTCTAAAGCTTAGTACTCAATCCAGCTAAATTTCGCTAAGCGGAACTGTGCAGCTTCTTACGGTCGGTGGTAAATTTCTAGTATGACCCTTCAGCAGCAAAATACCTTCGTTAAGCAACAAAATACCACAAAATCGCAAACGGTCATACTGCTCGGCCAGCCGTTTGTTAACATTTAAATTTAATTATTAATGTATTTGTTAATAAATAGAAAAATGCAGGCATATTTAATTAAAATGCAGAAGTCGTGGGAAGTGCGAATTCAGCTCGTGGTTTTAAATTTTTGCCAATCGACCATTTTTTGCTGCTGACATTGTTGCTGTACCCATCGGAACGGAAGAGTCGGAAATAAATTTAAACAATTATTCTGCACAGAAAAAAATGCCGGGATATTTTAGCCGAAAAAGCTTGATATAATCCCGACGAAGGATTAATTTAAGCCCGTTTAGGATTGATTATCGTAATTGTTCCCGTTTGGGATTGTTTTTAATCCGATTCGGGTAAGCGAGTGAGGAGCGAACAAGCTGAGAGCACAGCAACGCTCTCTTGGCTTCTCCTGTCGCGGAGAAACGCCCCACGCGGGCCGGACCAGACCCCAGGCCCGGCGTTCAAGTAATTCTAATTAGTTTCTTCAAATTAAAGAGTCTTAAGCCAAATACAAAATATAGTTATAGAAAACCAGTTTAAGCCATTCCGGGATCAACCCATTATTAAGCCCGTTTGGCAGTTGAGTTCAGCCCGAATGGCACAGCTTTTTTTTTCTGTGTGCTTATACCAATCGCAATTCAATTAGCTGTTTTGGTCGCACAAGTGGCAACAACCTCATGAGCATTTCGATGGGTATAAGAGGGTTCAAATTTAGTTTTTCTGAGAATAGTCGAAAATTTCGGAAAGCATTCCGTCAGCCTTTTTTTTTGTATGGTGTTGATTCCCATCGGAATCGATTTAGCTGATGTGAGTACATTGCTTAACGTTCTATTTATGTCTCGTAGTTGGCCGAATAAGCACTTGTGAACTCTAAAGTGCTCAAAGTGTTCAAAACCAACCCCAGAGATATGCTGCATAGCGACGTAGTTTATTTGCAATGTTTTCTATTTGAGTATGATGAGTTATCCATATGCAGAAATGAATTTTTCATTCATTTACACTGCTCATGGACTCATATATCATCTTTTTCCCAATAGCTTTCTCCACTAAAGGGCACCTTGCCCACACAAATTTTTATAAAGGCCCGTACTCAGATGAGATAAGAATTTAGTTTGCACAATATGCAGTATTGAACGCTAGAAATCTATTCATATGAAGTAATTTGCCGAACTAAATTTTTATCACATCTGAGTACAATCCTTAAATTTTATTTTTTCAAGATGTGAACTCAGATATTTCACCATAACTTTCGGACAGCAAAACCGACTTTAAAAGGCTATTTATTAAACGAATTATAAGAAAAAGGCATACAAATTAGTTCTTCAGATAAAGTTGTAGTTAAAATCAATAGTTTGGGAGTCACCGAATTAAGCATAAAGATAATCATGATTATTTTTTGCTAAGTTGTTCTTAAAATTTAAAATTTAGTAATTGAGAAAAACTTAAATGAAAAATTGCACTGATCAGTAACAAATCATGATCATCATACAAGCTTTGTTGGAAAATAGCGCGCTAGACGAGCTGGACGAAAACGGCGGATTCGCCAACAGGGCACGCGAGCTTCGCTTCGCTTCAGTTCATTAAGGATCTGTGAATAAGCAGCCAAGTTATAGACATTTCAGCAGACCTGGTAAAAAATTAAATAATTCAAATAAACATAAATATTTTATTTAAAAGTACCATCTATTGTTGAACGTTTATAACAAATACAAGGATTTTTCGTTTAACCGTTTATTTACTTTCAATTTAAAATAAAATCGTAGAAATTAAAATTTTTCCACAAATGTTGCTTTGTAGTGAAACATGGCCAAAATTAAACAAAGTTTAAGGAAAACGGCTGTGCCCAAATTTTCATACTAATCTAAAGTGTGCTTCAAAGATACACACACTTTTTACATTACATGAAAACCACACTCACATTATACGCTCATTTCCCCTGGCCCATCTGAGCATGGTAAAGGCTTAACGCATTTGAAGTCTAAGCCATAAACACTCGCACTCGCGTCAACACTGATTCCCAAAAGCAAACGCACAGCCCCATAGCTGACATAGCTAAGCTTCGACTAGGATGTTATATACTTTTGTCATCTAATTTTTGCACTTTGACGCCCAAAGGCAAAAGGACAAAGCAGCACCAACTCAACTGCAATTCCCCAAATGAGTCAAAGCGGCAAAATGTGCAGCGATGACAGGCACAGGTGCATGTGGTGCATGTGACCAGGTGGGCTCAAGAGCGGCGAATTCAATTAACGCTTTTGGTCGCTTGTCAAAGACTTATGCGCTTCTGTTGGCCTTACATTTTTTTTTTTACAGATTTTCGCCACAAAGTTGAAATGTAATTAGTTTTAAAATGATTCAAACACAAGTACAGCCACACGTGGGGTATGCAACATGACAGCGCTGACAACAATGTGACAGTATTCCAGCTTTGAGATGCTGCTCATGCAGCGATATAACCAATCCAAATCCCCAAGTCCTCTAACATATTTTCAGTTGGCTTGTCACTGCGACAACTCTGTATGAGCAAAGTTCCTCGAGCAAAAGTCGTGACAACAAAGTGGAAATTGCCAGTCGACAACAAAGTTGCCAACTGTCTTCGAGTTGGAGTTGGTCATATGTATCTCAATACGTCTTAAGCTGATTTTTGGTACCAGCTGGCGGAATGGCATTTTGTTGGCCCATCAGCCTAGCCAGTTATTTGTACTCGATGTGCGCTAATTTGATTGTGTTCGTGCGATAAACAGGCCTCGTCGTCGTCGACCCACAACGTCTCAACGTGGGCCACACATCCGGCGGCAAATAATACGATTTTGCGATTTATTTGCCAAGTGTAAAAGACAAAGAGCCAGGCCTAGAGTAGGCCCAGAATGCAGATAAGGCACAAGGCAAAGAACTATGTAAAGTAATCAAGGAAACGTAAACGGAAAGCGTCTAGGCACCAGAACACGATATCTTAATGAAGTATCGATTGCATGCTCGGTTACCGGCAAGGATAGCGCGGGAGTTTGTGTCTGTGTTTTTGGCAGTCAAATGGAGGATGAGGTGTGATGGGTGTGGGGGGTCAAAAATGGAAGACAATTTTAAATGACATTTCTAAGGAAATTGGTTAAGAATTTTAAACAGATTTATTCTTATTAAAGGAGAATCAATTTAAGTCTGTCATAAATAGAAAACAATAAGTTTATATTAAGAAATTAAGAAATGAATAAAATTTGGACTTACAAACAATATTTCTTCTGAAATGAAATGCAACTCAAAGCAATAACGTTTTGTGTATTCAGCGTAAAATTTGTTATATATAAAATAAAACAAGTTTTTGGTACATAATGTTTCAAAAATCGAAATGGGCGGTTATTAGAGGTAGATATAAAACGATTATATTCCAACATTTACAAAAAAAATCGATTAAAATCGATTTGAATTGTATTGTTACAATTTTTGTGGAATAAAAAACCTAAAGGACTGAGTATAAAAGTATTTTAAACTATTTAAATCAAATTTATTGTAACTAAACTAACTAAAACTAATACTTTTATAATATTATTACTTTTCCAGCCATGAATTCCTGTTTGTAAAAAGGGAACATATGAACGGTACCTGGTTAAAGATGCACGCATGTCTGTGATTAGGTTTCCAGCTTTGCTGGCAGCAAGCTGGAATGCATAAATAATGCATAGCGCAATTGGCCGTTTCGTCAACTTTCTGTGCTTGAATCTGAAAAAATAAAAAAACCACTTGATTTAATAATTGTATATATCAAACTGATTACCCATATTTGTATACTCTGTACCGAGGGTACAAAGAGTATATTGGGCTTGTGCAAATGTATGTAACAGCTAGAAGGAAGCATATATATTCTTGATCAGCATCAACAGCCGAGTCGATATAGACATGTCCTTCTGTCCGTATCAACGCTGAGATCTCAGAGATGGTAAGAGCTAGAGGTTTGAAGTGTATGGAACATATAACTCTTATACATGCTGGCAGATCAAGTTTAGTTTTGACTTTTGCCACGCCCCCTGCCTCGCCCGCAATTATAAAACAAAACCTCATATCTTCCACAAACCTTCTAGACATATATTCTACTAATCATTAATTAACGAGCCCCAATACATCATTTTTCAATCAGATGAACGATAGTAGAGTTGCCACCCCCACAATTTGAAAAACACCTCAAATATCCTGCAATTTTGGAGTTAGGTTGATTGATCCTTCAAGAGTTATATTCTAATCATCATTACTTATCAAGCCCTTATACGTCGTTTTCCAATCAGATGAACGATGGTAGAGTTGCCATTTCCACAAATTGAAAAACAACTCATATATCCCACTATTTTTTTTTTAGAAACGTTAGGTCACGAAAATTTTGGAGGGGTTCCAGAGTTATATTCAACTCATCATTACTTATCGAAACCTCTTACTTCGTTTTCTAATCAGATGAACGATAGTAGAGTTGTCACCCCCACAATTTGAAAAACACCTCAAATATCCCACAATTTTGGAGTTAGTTTGTCCGAACCTTTTAGGCATATATTATAATCGTCATATCTTATCGATCCACTGTACACCGTTTCCAGATCAGATGAACGATAGTAGAGTTGCCACCCCCACAATTTGAAAAATACCTCAAATATCCTACAATTTTGGAGTTAGGTGGTTCGAGCCTTCTAGACATAAATTCTACTCATCAGTTCTTATCGAGCCTCCAGACATCGTTTTCCGAATAGATAAACGATGGTAGAGTTGCCACCCCCACTATTTAAAAAAAAAATCTCATACCTCCCACAATTTTAAAGGCAGATTGTTGGAACCTTTTTGGGCATATATTTAAATCATCATTGCTTATCGATCCACCATACACCGTTTCCAGATCAGATGAACGATATTCGAGTTATAAGCTAATCAAATAATTACGCTTGGCAGCACTGGCCGTAGTCCTGATGGGCAGCACTTGCACAGTTTGTGTGACCCCCAAATTTCGTGATATAGACAAACTGGACTTGACCGACTTTCTTTCTTTTTTTTATTTGTCAACCAGGTTTTTGCCTATTCTGAAAATTGTCAAGTTTTTGATTTTAAAAGATAATTAAATATCCCCGGTGCTTACTGGGACTTAAAGTTATACCAAACAAACAGAGATCCTCAACGACTTAATCGCGACATACCGAACTAGACCGACAGTTCGTTTTCGACATAAGTTCGAGCTTGACCTTCTATTTAAAGTGCTTGTTAAGCGTTTCTCAAGCCTGTGAACAAAGGCAACTACATTTTCTTCTCTGTCAGTCGGACCATCAATGTCTTCAAAATGTAACCATGTCAGCTATTTCCAATGTTCTTGTTCTTGTCGCATTTCCAACTGCCTTAAAGATTGGGCTGTTTAATTATTTAAAATGCCAAAAAGTTCTTACTCTTTTGTTGCGAAATCCCCAATGAGTTCATTAAAAAAACGCGCGCGCACTTGAAATGGCGGGAGGACCTTGTGTCAGGTAGGTTGAAAGGAGGCGGCATGCTAAATATTCAATAAGCGGCAATTTTTGTAGCATACAAATGGGCGCATTAGGGCGTAATTTACAATCGACGCTGGCAGAGTCAAAATATGCGCACAAAAGTCGGGTTCGGCGGATATTCATGCATGCCTGTAACCAAATGAGTCAAAAGGGAAACATTTATCAAGCCAAAGTTGGCTGGAGCAATGTAAAAGCGTAAAAAAAAAATTTCCCGCACATCCGTTGAGCTTTAAGCTTGGCAAAAGCCAAATTACAAAAAATTCTATCAACACAGTTTTAATTAGTGCGAAAAAAGAAGAATCCAACAAAATTCATTTAAGCGCGTTCCCGACTTGAAAATCGTAATAGAAATGCCAAAAGATGCCCAGGTAATGTCTGGCGCTGCAGCTGCACCTGGGCTACTGGTCCCTTCGTTTCGTCGTTTGCCCAACTTTTGCCGCTTGTTAGTAGGAAACAATGTCAAACTCATTAGTGCTCCCAAAAGGCTTTCTTTTACAGTGTAGGCAAGCGGTATACAAACACACACACACACCCACACAGTAAGTGTGTCCTTGTATGTGCAAGTGTGTGTGTGTGTGTGAGCAGACGCTTTGAACTTTTTCTTAGCGTATACTTAATGGATTAATGAGATTTTTTGTTTGCCCAAGCCAACAGCTCAGCGAAGGCGCCTCTGAAGCAGTACAAAACGAGGAAGGTGACTTGAGTTATTTTTAGGGTAAACACAGTTTATGTGCAAAGAGGTGCCAGTTCTGTGGAAGGGACAATCTTCTCAAATATGCCTAAAGCAACTAGCTAAGATGTAGATGTAGAATACTTAAAAAAATTCACTTCATTAGTTGGTGCTACCAATTAACAGTAAAGGCTTGGGAAAACTGTAGAGTATGACTTCAATCACGTTTATATAAAAATAAACGCTTTGAAATAAAACTTTGGCAGGCCAAAAACGTACTAAATTTTCAGTTGAATAATAGCCTAATCACACTGAGTACATTTTAAAGGAACCCGTGGAATTGATGTTAAATGTGAAACTGCGATTCACACTGGCAACATCTAACATCTGTCAGTCATTGCTCTCAAAAATGTGCTGTATCAAAAATTATACAAACATTTATTCAAATAAAAAATTTAATTCCCAGCAATTGATTTAGGTGTGGCTAAAATGACAAATGCCGGAAAATTACATGTTTTGCCTTGAAAATGTCAGGAATTTGACTCAAAATGAGGCAATGTAAACACAGCCTGAGATGTTGCTCGGAGATTTGCCTATAACATTATCCCAATATCTTTGACACGCCCTACAACTAACTATCTTTATATGAACCCTTCCGTGTCCTCTGTTAATATTAAACAATCTTTATCGAGTGATTAGCTTCTATTCTAGGTATTTTCGCGCACGTATTTCAAAGTAAATACGTGAATTATGCCTCGCCTTTGGTTTTTATTCAAGTTTTCACAGAAGTGCTGCCTACTTTGTAGGGCCAGCATAGCGCATACGCCATATATTCACAAATACATTGCCTACTTTGTGAGGCGCGATAAATTTAAAAATAAATATAACAATACTTTACTAGTTTCTCTGAGATTACTTTGTCTTATGTGCTACGATAAAATATGAACATTTTGCTTTAAGATGTTGGATGTTAGATGTTGCTCAGTGTGATTAGCTTATAAAGGGTATAACCATTTTTCGATAAATCGCAAACTAGCTTGATTTTTGGTTGGGTTAAAACAAAAAATGTGTAAATCCTCAATAATGTTCGGTGATTTCAAAACGGTGTCTCACCGTGTGATATTTATCATTTATTCACTGCTTTTTAAAAGAGGAAAGCTAATATTGGCCGATGTTCAAATACCTTTACCCTTTCCTTATTTAAAATAAAAGCAATGGTTTTCCAGATATTTTTACAAAAATTAAATTTTCAGCTCGCGAGTGATTTCCCAAGCTAATTTATAGATGCAAGGGCGTAGACAGCTTTCCATAAAGGTGGGGGCAAAAATTGCTTGAATATTTGTCAAAAATGTATTACGTATACGTAATATTAAATTCGTGCGCACATTTTGTCACATTGCTTGCGATCCAAAAGTTTTATCTATTTCTTATGTAACTTTAGTGGTGTTTAGCGTTAGAAGATTTTTTTCATGTTGATCCAAAACTAAATGAACTCGCTGAACTAAGCCAATTATTTAATACCCCAACCCTCGCATCTAAAAATATACATTCCCCATCACAATCAGCCACCCTTTTTTTATGTGATTTATATATTAAGAAACTTATTTTTAGTTTTATTAATTAGTTACCCCATCTCTCTTCATTTATATAATTAGCTACATTTTAAAGGTGGCAGCTTTAACCCCCACCCCCTTTATTTGCTGACACCTTTCGGCTAAGGTAAGCAGAGATCAGCGCCCCTCTTTAGTGTCATAATCACCTTACAAAGTAAGAAAAAAAAAAAAAACAACGTTGAAACATTGTCCACACTTGGCAAACCCTCCAAAGTGGACATCAAGGAGCAGCTGCCTGGGCCAAGTCACAACACAAATGACTTTGAATTATTTGTTTACCTGGGGATAGCGAGTTAGCAAGCTTCGCCCTGTTGTTGTTGTTGTTTTGTGGCCAGCACGCACAATGGTGCGTAACAAATCGCAGCCATAAACAGGCAAAGGCGGACGGAGAAATGCTGGAACGCCGCTGAGCTGCCATAATAATTCATAATTTTTCACAGTTAAGTGTCAAAAAAAAAGTAGAATGTCGAGCTTTAAGCGGGGGCATTAAATCAACCGACCCCAAAGTCCAACAAAAAGGCTAATCCCACGGCTTGATTAGCGGCGTATACGCAATATTTGTAGAGCCGCTGCAGCTGCAATGGCACCATTTGTTGATTATGCATTTTGCGTAAACGAAACGAAATGTCTGTCATTTTAATGTCGTGACCAAAACCGGGCTGCCAGTGACAAGCCCATTAGCTATAGCAAAGTGCATTGTTTAACTAAGGAGATGACGGGATGCCTGCAGGAGCATTGCATACACTGCCGGCATTTATACGGCTGCCTGATGTTGCCATGGACGCCACTTTAACTGTCACCACAGACGTCAACTGTGCCAGTAAACAACAACATAACAACAACAGCAGCAGCAACAGCAGCAGCAGGAGCACAAGCAGAAGCAGTAGCCATAGGAGGTAGCCTGCAGGCAGTCGCCAACTGGTCAAACACCAGGACAACCAAAAGGCGTCAACGTGGCTTCTCGGAGCGCATATGTTAGGTTTTTTTTCCAGCTGTTTTCTATGTCTGCCTCGGTGATCCTTAGCACTTTGCCATACAATGGAATTGTAAATGAAGGGAAGTTATGCCCGCTAACATGACAGGGAAGACTGAGCCGCAAGTGTAAAATTTATTTGGAAATAAAGTCTGTTAATCAAAGAAAGTTATGACCAAATCCAATGGTAAACAATTTGAAAATCTAAGAAATTTTAACAAAATTGGCTTAACACGGTTAGATCTTTCGTTAGCATAAAATAAAATGTTTGTACTGACTGATTGATTGGCCAACAACACACTGAATAAACGGAAATTTGGACAGTAGATTTATATGTGGAGAAAGTGGGCACAATGGGCCGTTTTCTCGTGATCGTGATTTTCAAATCTAGGTGGATATTTAGAAAATGTATGCTGCTTACTTTTGGGCTGCTTTTGTATAGATATATTTTCAATTGTCTACAAAGAACCGCGTATGATTAAACTGATTCCCATTTTCCACTTAGGTCCATTAATTTCCTAAGCCTAAATAAAGTGAAAAGCAAGTGGAAAACTGTTTAATCATACGCGGGTCGTTGTACGCAATAGCAATCATATATACAAAGAAAGCCTAAAATTAGGCAATATATATGTACATTTTCATAATATTTAACTAGATTTGAAAAACAGAGACTTGAGAAAACGGAACTAAGGCCGAGTTCACATTGTTCAAAACATGAGACATGATATCCTACGTTGATGCTATTAAAAAATCATGCTTTTTCGCCCCTCAGAGTATGCAAACTTAATTTTTCTTAAGAACTATTTATTAATTTGTAGTCAGATATGGCAGCATTATACACAATCCACTCAAATTGTCAATTATAGAACATAGCATACTTGAAAGAGCAAAAATCATGATTTTTTATTTGTGCATAAACGTAGTAATAATCTAGTAAGCCTTCATGTTGAATTGTATGAATGTCAAATGACAAGCTATTCACATTGAAAACAAGACAACATAAGGGCCTACTAGATTGTCATGTCTCATGCGTCGAGCATAGTAAACCCAGGCTAAGTCGGGAAAAAAAATGTTTTTTTCTGTGATGAACATTTAATTTGGTGATTACCTCAAGTACGCAAAATGATAAGACACTATTTGGATCAAGAAATTGGGGTCACAAATAATGAAAAAATAAGTCGAAAGCTTAAATAAATATTTTCACATGCGTTTTGCTGATTTGGAATCAATCTGCCTAATTTCGAGTGATGGGGTTTATATAGAGGTGCGTGCGTGAGCAATTTTTCCTTTACGTAATGCACGATTCCCGAAATCCAAAACAAATCAGTTTTAGGAATAATATTATAAATAAAATACCATAAAAAAAAATTCGTGAATGCTGTTTAGTTAAGCATGGTGAGAGTATAATATACTACATCATTGACTGTTTTGTGTAAATTGTATCTCTCTATAGACCCCATTTTGTCTATATTCGATTTGTTCCGGAAATCGCTAAGGCTTTTGGAATCAGTTCTTTCTAAAAACATCTAATCCAAATGTCGGTGTTCCTGAAATGTGAGAGTTTTTTATATTTCGGACTTAAATTCGGAGTTGCCTGATCCGACTTGTAGACATTTGAATATTGCAATAAGAAGGACGTTGGCGATAAATAAAAAATTAACCACAAAGTTAGCAACACATTTGTGACAATGTGGCGTATGCGCAATTCGTGCCCGACAAAGTAGGCAATGTATTTGTGAATATGTGGGGTATGCGGTATGCGGGCCCTTCAAAGTAGGCAACACTTTTGTGAAAACTTGAATAAAAACTAAAAGACGAGGCATAATTTACGTATTTACTTTGGATAACGCTCGCGAAAATACCAAGAATAGAAACTAATCACTCGGTAAAGATTGTTTAATAAATACAGAGGACGCGGAAAGGGTTCATGCCAAGATAGTTAGTTCTAGAGCATTTCAAAGATATTGGGATAATGTTATGGGCAAATTTCCGAGCTGGGGTTACATTGCCTCATTTTGAGACAAATTCCTGACATTTTTATGAACATTTTATGATCCAATGTATATCTTACATCTTGAAGCAAAATGTTCCAATTCCTTCGTAGCACACTCACGACTCTCATGGAGGCCGACATGTGGAACTTGTTTGTAGTCATGAGACAATTCGGTGGTTGTGGCTTCGATTCCGCCTGGGAACAACTAATATTTTTATTTTCTTTAAAATTATTTACACATAAGGTCACCTTCCCCATCTATTGGATCCAGATGTAAAGTATGTAGCCAAGAAAAAGCTTCCCAAACAACTTTGCCGTTCGGATTTGGCGTTAAACTGTAGCTTCCTTTCTCTTGATCGAAAATTAAAAGACACACTAACTGTCTGTCTGTCTGACTGACGTCAGTCAGCTTGGTAATCCAAGCTAGAAAGCTTAAATTTGTACTGTAGTTTCGACTTGTGGTGAATGTTTGCACTAGGCAGAGATTTTCAGAAAGTTCCAATGTTAATTTAATGAGCCACTCAATAAATTCTATTGTTTGAGTACTTCAATGATATGCAACGATTATTTTCATCAAAAGAACTGTATGGACCACTAAACACAATATGCAAAGTGACCCTCGTAATTGGTTTCTACTCTATTGAACTTATTTTGAACAACATCCGAGAAATTGGCCATATACAAGAATAAGCGAAAATACTTGTATAGTTGGCTCCTAGCTGCATTGTCAAGCCAACTCCATGGGGCATACCGCCCCCACTACACATAGTTAATATATTTATGCAACTTGTTACAGCCAGCTAACTCCGGTTCTGGCTGCCCACTTCAGTGCCCGCGCTTATGGAAAAACTTTTATGCAAAGCTTCTTCTTTTGTTTTTCACTTCATAACAATGCAAGTCAAGTTTGCCAAGAATTATTATAGTATTTTCTAATAAAAGAAATTGCTCGGTAGAATGTACTCGACAAGTAATTTAGCGGCCAATGCGGAGGAGGGCAAAGGGAAAGAAAGTGCGCTCAGGTGGCATGAATCGAAATGGCATTGTGTTCGATTGTGCAACAGTTTCTGTTGAAAACAAATAAGTTTGCCACATCGCTTTGTTTGTACGTTTGTTCGTTCGTTTGTTTGTTTGCAAAGGCCACGGAAGCGGAAACCAGTTCGAAAGTCACCCAGCTCTTTCTCTTTTTTTTCCCTAGACTGACTAAAACTTGTAAGTTTTAAAACATTTTCATTAGTGTTAATTAATTTGAAATATGAATTTTTCTCTGTTGGCTGAGAGCAGATGCAGGAGCAAGTTTGCGGCGGTAAGCGGGGGAGCAGCAGCATCAGCATAATTTAACCGCTCGCCCCCGCTCAACCAACAAGATGACTTTATCCTCCACCAAAGCAGCGGAGTTGGACCCGGGGTGGGGGTTGAGTTGAAGGTATGTGGTGTTGTGTGGTCGGCTGGGCCAACGTTAGCCACAGTTTTTAATTACGCGAAAGCCGATCTGCAACAGTTTGGGTTGCCTTCATGTTGCCACAAAAAAAAAAAAAACTGCTAAATGGATAGCAAAGTTGTGGGCGTAGCCAGCGAGTTGCAAAGATTTGGAGCCACAGGGCAAACGTTTAATAAGCAAGGCGCAGGATTGCATCCATTATGAGGTTACCTCTGCCAAGTGCAAGCAGTGAGAAATAGCAAAAGAGGTAAAAATAGCGAGAGAGAAAGACAGAGATTGGTTGTCTGATTAAATTCTGCGGCAAGTGAATACTTCTTGCATTTATGCACTTAGAAAAAAAATTAATACATAATTTTGTACATAAATCAGGTACAAGAGGTCTAAATACTAAAATGTATATTACGTTTATGAGCAAATAAAAAGCATGATTTTTGCCCTCCCAAGTATGCTATGTTTATGAATATAAATAATTAAGGAAAATACTTATTTTTAATAGCCCTATCCCCCAATTTATGACTTAAGACCGTTGTCACACCTAATTTGTGTTAAGAAGCAGCCCAACAAGAACAACAGAAAATATAACCCTTATCAGCGGGGCTCGAGTCAAGCAGCAATCCACACACTGCGTGTATTTTGAGTTTGTTTTTGTAATTCACTTCAAAGCGAAGCAATTGCTTGTGCGACAGAGTGGCGACAATTGACAAAAAAATAACTCTTAGAGCAATGCGATCAAAGGGCATGCACACCGCTGCTTTAAAGGGTCGGATATGCTTCCTGCTGTTACAAAACATTTGCAACCCTTTGTACCTTTGGTAAAGATTATAATAACGTTGGATTTTGTACGTGGGTTGCTGTTTAAGTTTCTGGCCTAGGTCACTTCTAGCCATTTTAGGACCAATTGGCCTTTTCCCAAAAAAAGTTTGGACTGTTATTGATAAAAGCTCCATACAACTCTTTCATGTGTGACCACGTTTGATATCGATTAACGATTAATCAAAAACTTACCTCGGCAGAAAAATGAAATTAACTCGTGAACATTTTCGTGCAATCATTTTGCACAACTTTCGACGTGGTCGTCTCGACAAGAGTGCAACGATGAACTTAAATCTTTGTATGGCGATAAAGCACTATCCTATAGATGGTTTAATTCAATCGCAAGTGACGCTCGCTCAAAGACGAAGGTCGTGAAGGTCGTCCAAAAACAGTCGATGTTCGATCGTCATGTGACTTACTGTGTGATAGAGGCATCCTTGGGCATTTCTTCCACCAGCATACATTCGATATTGCATGAACACCTGGGCGTAAAAAAGGGTTGTTCTCGTTGGATCCCGCACAATTTGACAATCGCTCAAAAAAAGGCTCGTGTGGATTGGTGCAAAGAAATTTTGAAAAAATATAATCGCGTTTATAAGATCGTCACAGGTGTCGAATCATGGATCTATGCTTACGAGCCCGAAATAAAACAGCAATCGACCGTGTGGGTCTTCGAAGACGAGCCAAATCCAACGAAAGTCGTTCGTGGAAGAAGCACTTGGTCGCCTGTTTCTTCGGTAAAACTGGTCATGTGGCGACTGTTCCGCTTGAGCAACGAAGGACGGTCAATTCTGAGTGGTACACCACAATTTATTTGCCTGAAGTCTTCGGAGAAATTCGAAAAACGAACAAGAGAAGACAGATCATTGTGCACCATGACAATGCGAGCTCTCACACATCAGCTCACACCAGCGCCTTTTTGACCGCCCAAAACGTCGAATTGATTTGTCATCCGCCGTACAGCCCTGTCTTGGCACCCAATGACTTCTTTTTATTCCCGCACATCAAGGGAAATATGCGTGGTCAACGATTTTCGTCGCGAGAAGATGCTGTTCAAGAGTTTAAAAACCATGTTTTGGAGGTGTCTCAATCGGAGTGGAAAAAGTGCTTCGACAATTGGTTTGAGCGCATGCAAAAGTGTATAAATCTTGCTGGAGAATACTTTGAAAAACAATGAAACCATTTTTGATCCTAAATATTCGCCTTTTCATTATTAGGCCAGAAATATATAAAGCAACCTACGTAGTACAGATTATAATAACAATTGATTTGGTTCAACCCTTTTTGATCAGTGTATTTCCACTCATAACTCTTAGTTTCTTCTAACTTTCACCATTATCAGGAATGTCCTTTGCATATTTGCCAAAGACTTGCCTACACTTGACAAAAAAAAAAAAAAATGCCAACCATTATCAACACTCAACTCTGATTTTATTAGGCAACTTTTGCCGCCCGGACCAACTTGGTGTATTTACAAATTCCTAGCGCTCTTTGCCCAACTGCACTTAGTCAGCGTCTTTATGGCTGTTTGGCTTGTTGGGTCGTGCCACGCCAGGTGGACTTATTAACTACTTCAAAAATACAAAGTTACAAGCCGTTGATTGCTTACCGCCGCGGGTTGCGCCCCCACCCCTCCCCCAACCGACGCACGCTGCAGGGCGCCAGCGACCGGAAGTGAATTACAGAATTGCGCATGTAAAGGAATTTGTTATTATTTTTTGCGTGCAATGCTTTAATAATTCATGCGCGACAGCGCCAGCTTAATTAAAGTCAACTCTCGTCCTGGTGCACAAAAGTGCGCTTTAACTAATGCACTGGACCGCAGGCCACAGCTGAACCGGGTCCGGCATGCTTTCCAACCGCAAACTAAATTATGCTGATAAAAATGGGCACTGGAAAAAGTCACGTTAAATATATGGGGTGGAGAGGAGTGGACACAAGATATACACGACTTCCGTCTTTCATCCGCACCCAAATACGTGAGGTCATATGTGTGTGTGAGTGTGTGGGTACATAGTTTACTTCCAGTTGGCCTCGCTTCGTTGGGCTGGCCAAATTATTTTTGTTGATTCAACTAAATGGCGACAAGTTCAACGAGTGTCACAGATGAGATTATAAACGAACAGAAGCAAGAGGAATTCACGTCCTGGGGATGAAAATGAATGGGCACCACTGTAACGGGCTATGGTTTTAGTTTAAGGGATAACTAGCATACAGTTGGGCAAATTAGTATGTAAACTGAAACTGGGCTTGTTCCCGTTTTCGATTTCAAAATAGGAACAGGCAGCGCATTTTTGGAAACACTCATAAATTAACGCTCCTAATGTTATCGATAACAAAACCTATCGATATACAATTACTGCTGGTGGTATCAGTATCACTTTAAGGGACCTCAAATCGGCTATCATGATACTGGATCATTAAGAATGTATAATTGATCAGGGAGCAAGTTCATCTACTAAACTCGGCCATTATGAAACATTTAAAAATGTTCAGTTATATACAAACTGTGGCAGGTATAAAGTATATTTTCATAAAGTATATATTTCAATTGGGTTTGATCGACCTACTTATTCATTATTTGAAAGAGGTAATAAAATCCCCCCACAAAAATAACTTTGCAAGTGAAATTTTGGATTTTTAAGAAATCTTTCATAAAATCAAAAAATTTGTTTATATTAAAATAAAATGGAGGGGCGTCGCTTGCAAAAATGTCAAACGAAACTTGCAAGAGTCTACTCTGAAAATATTGTTCCTCCAGCTCTTGTAGTCTCTGATATCTAGATGTTCATACAACAAAGGAAAAGTAGAACGAATAAGTTGAGTACGAGTGATCTTTAAAAAAATTTATTAGATTTAGAATTTTTAAGAATCTAGAATTGTACGTTTTTAATTTTATATTGATGGGCGATTTGTAGATCACAAGGCCTCTAACGTTTCGATTCTGACGAGAAAGTTCCGGGGGAAGCAGAGAGAGGAACCGATTATTGAGTGTAGAGTTCTGTTCTTTCATGGGCGTCAATGCCGGCGATCAGCTAGCATATCATTTCAAGTTCAGTGTTCTGTTAGTAAGTGAGTGGTAAAATTAAAAAAGGAAAAAGGAAATGGATGACAATTTATGGCCTGTTGCATTGGCAGAAATGGAAATGGAAGAGGCTCTTCCTTTTTTAAAAGGTAAGTAATTTATGTTTAAAAGTGAGTATGTACAAAATTTGCATCTTCATATGTATAAACATATGTATGTACAGGCATATTCCTGCAGATCAATACGCACATGCAGCAACAAATTTCACACTTGATCAGATGCACATACATACAGACATGCATGGCGCCAAAGGCAGCGTATACATTCGTGCTCAATCTATAACGTTTTAATTGGCTCAAAATAATGACGCTCGACTGAGTCAAATAAGCCATCCCACCCGCCTGAGAATACAATTTAGAGAGAAGCTATTCCTATGGAGAAAGGGAAATGAGGAAATTTAAAGTTTGAATAATACAAGGATAATTTTATTGTTTTTTTATTGAGTTTTTTAGATTCGTGCAAAACTCTGTCCCTGTTATCAAAGTGTCCAACTTGGGCTTGAAAATAGTTCTGAAGTCACATTTGAACGAAACCTTTAAAACCTAACAAAATTCTTTTGATTACATTATTAATAAATCAAAAAACAACTGAATTTATATTGCTTAAGCTTTTGATTCGAAAATGGGCGGTCTTGATTTAGGAGTAAGAACTCTTGATTCAAAAATGTGAGATTCTTGGATTTGACAATTGACTCTTGATTTCACTCCGCTCTTGATTCAAAAATGAGAGAATCTTAGTTTTGAGACTGTTGAGCACTTGATTCAAGAATTTTATACTTGAAATACGAATTTTTCATACTTAGAGGAATTAAAAAATTTTTGTTCAAAAAAATTTGTACTCAAATATTTATTCTTGGATCAAGAAATTCACTCTTGGATCAAGACATTTTACGCTTACCGCACTATTGTGCTCGTATGCTCTTGATCCAAGTATGAAATTCTCCATTTTTTCTATGATTGTACGTATGTATACGGTCAGACGATCGGATTTGTGATTTAATTAGCTGAATGCAGTGATTGCCCATTGTTATTGTTACATTTGCCAATCACGATTGCTGAATATGAATCGGCAAGAGTGATAACCGATTCCTGGTTCAGCCCAATTCTGCAGCAAGCATAAATATTTAAATTTCTAGTGTGACCGACTATTTTTAAAACGTTCATATTGCATTTTTTTAATACGTACTAAAGCCAGATAATAGCTCAAAGCCTGCAATTAATGCCGTGCAGCAGAGACTTTTGAGCAAACGCAAATCATAAATTAGTTAGCTATTACGTCAAAAGGGTCCATTGATTAACTGCTGTTTTTCCTTTCATTCATATTGTGTCCGACTCTTGCAAGTATACTTTTAAACGAACGTTGGTTTCCCAATTTAAAAACCATTCTAAGCTTAAATCGTTTCTTGCAATCAAAATAGATCGGTTTGCAAATTTTGACACATATTTTTAATCAATCAGCAGTTGCAGTTTTTTTAAGTAAATTGCGACATGTCCAAAAACTTATGCCCCAGACTGTACATGCATATATGTATGAATGTGGTTAAAGGCAGTGCCATGTCGTGGCTAAGCTTTTGCCTAAACAAACAGAGTCAGGCAGATGCTTCACACAAGCAATGGACAATGTTTGAATAGCAAAATGCCTTCCATATTGAATTAAACGTTTTAATATGCGGCAAGCTAACAAATTTATAGTTTGACGTCAAAAATTAGCATCCGAGAGAGAGTTAGTGAGGTTGGGAGGAGATGGTAGAATCACTTTTTATTCCACAAACCAAAGCATTCGACAGGCAAAGCCAAAACTTAATTTGAACAAACTGTTTGCTTAAAAGTGCTCAAGCATATGTGTGAAAGTAAGTGGGTGGTTGAGTAAAGTTTTGTTTATCTTTCCTTTCCTGAATTTCATTTTCTTAAATCTTCAAAGCTGCTTTCTGGGTTTAACTTGGGCAAATCCCAGGGCTTTAATCTTTCCTGCAATTATGCTTTGAGCTGATTATTTATTCATTGATTTTTTGCTATTTGCATTTCAATTGTGATGCACAACAGGGCGTATGCGTAACAATTTCGCTAGGCCGCTGTCCCTTTCCGCTTATCCAATGCTTACGCTACATTTGTCGTCCTTGTGTTTATTTTTGGCTTTTAATTTATTTCATTACAGAAAATTAGCTCGCTTATCGCCCGCACAGAATCTTAACCCGACAACACTTAGGCAAATTAATGCCAAAAAATATGTACACCCTGGCAAAGACAAACACGAGTAAATGATGAAGAGGCGAACCGGGGCCAAATCAAAATCGAAATCAAAGAGACACAGTTCAAAATGTCGCCGCTCAGGCTCCAGCCAGTGTCATGCCGCCACGCCCCCCTCGTTCATCACAGTCCTAAACATGCCGCGAGAACATCGCGATAAGGCAAAAGGACAAGGCGGCTCTGTAGATTTCAAAAATCCAACGAACGAAAGGCAACAAAAAAGTAAAACGCTATAAATACCAAACGGCTCACAGTGGTTCGTCTGTGGAAAATAGGCGTACAAAATATGGATCGGTCGGAGATATGAAGAGAAATTTAATTTTATCCTTTGATTTTTTTATTTATTTTAAAAACAGCTTACAAAATTATTGTGACCGTTTGATATTTGCTGGTATTTTACTGTTAAAGGGTCACACTGGATCAATTGACGCTCGCGAAAAATTTAGCTGATGTGAGAACTTAGCTTTAAAAACGAAAATTGAACTTGTCTTTATTTCACAATTTTAAATTTCAAACAAAGAGTTAATAACTTTTAACTGAAGTCTAATCAAAGACAAAATTTTATATTTGCCACTGTGCGGCTGCCGGGACCAAAGCAAACACAAATGCATAGAGAAGCCATCTCCATCTAGCTCTGGTTCTGGTTCTGGTCCGCCCGGGCTTTTCTTGTCAGTCGAGCATTTCTTTTTTTCTTCCTTTTTTTTGGCTTGGGCTGGTTTTTTAAGCTAAAGGATTATTTGCTTGGTTTATTCCTTTGACTCGTTGCTGTGTTTTGTCTTTGGTTTGTTTTGTCGGCTCCTTCACATTTCAGTTTGCCATTCGGCTCTTGCGGTTTATCAGCGCGCCTAAGCACGACCTTGGGTTTTGTTATTGTCCTCTATCTGGATGTATGTGTATGTGTGTGTGTTTATTTAGGTCGCCCTCGGGTTAAAGCTCAGGCGGATGCCCCAGCAGAGTTTTGTTTTGTTATTTTAGTTTATTGCACAGCTGCTGATTTTGGTTTATTAATCGTGCATTAAAGTGTGCCACAATTTTTATTTACAGTTTCATCAGAAATTGATCTAAAATCTGGCCCAACAATCTTTATGTAATGCCACATTAAATCTGTTCCATCTTTGGAGCTCATTAAATGGCTCAATTTTAGCCTTAATAAAAATGCAAATATTCCGAGTCAAGCATAAAAGTCACTTCCTGTCATTAAAGAAAAGTCAAGAAATATAAAAAAAAACAATGTCAACTTTGGCGCACCGAAGTTGAAATGCGCTTCAAGCCAAATCATTTCTAAGAGCACTCAGCCTTGCACTTTTAGGTCGAGTCATACAGAGATTAAAACCTCAATCGTAACTGAAATAAATTATAACCCTAACCCATTTCCTTCATTACAAAAAAATCGGGTAAAAGTTATGTAACAAAAACAAATAAATGGGTTTATTTCGGATTTAACTCTATTTGTAAAAATTTCCTCCCCAATATAAAGAACAGCTAAAATCAAAAGCATTTGCTTTGGATTTCATAAAGAAAGAAATAAAACAAATCAGGTATTGGTTCTTTAATTCTACGTAATTCTACGGAACAAGGTGAGCTTAGGCAGCAGCATATCCAGAACTTGTAAGAATATGCATTCGTATACGTAGACTTTCTTCAACGAAGGGTTATGTTTTAAGAACTTCTAAAACGGACTTATTCTCTCGGTGTACATAGGAATGGAAGAACCTCAGTCAAAGCAAAAAATACAGACAAAATAAGTGTACCAGGGATTCAGCAAATCAGTTCACAGCTTTGGGATACAAGTCTAGGAATCACTGAACTTCAAAGAAGTTGATAGAATGCAAAAATTTCTTCATCTAGAAAATGTTAAGGCAAACAGACTGCACCCATTGGTGATTTTTTAGGATTTTTCGTTAAGACTAATGAAGAGATAGAACTGAACTTTTTACGATTTATTTATACATAGTTCAAAAGTGTACAGTTAAATTTTTAGCTTAAAATATTCTGTAGAACCAAAGTTATAGTGGTCTAAAGACACCCTCTTCGAAAAAATAGACGCCCACTTCCTCCATGATAAATATCAGCTTATCTGAAACAATAAAAATCCGGCGGGGATTTAATCTGTATACTTAAATACTCCAAGTGGACTAAGAACAAAAAAACTTTGAAAATTGGATTTTTGTCAGACGAAAGTACGAATTTCATGTATTTTTTGTCAACTTTTTGATACAAAGAAATATAAATTTTCAAAATTTTTGGATGATTATAGTCCACTCGATGCGTCTAGATGTACTAAGTAGATCCTCTCAATTTGAATTGGCCCAACCGTTTTTGAGATATGATGAGTTAAAGAGACTAATAACCGGTTCCGACCCTGCTGAAACGGTTCAATTATGGTTTAAAGCCATATCTCAAAAATTACTGTAAATTATATAGAATGGAACTTTCACTGGTTCAAGATTGGTTCCTAGACAGCTGAACCAGTTCAATAGTGGTGCAAAGGTAAATCGATTCAATCGTTTCGGTTTTATTTTCTGGTGATTTTTACAATGTGTAATTACACTTGTTTTTAAATTTAAAAAAAATTTGCGGAATTTTTCAGTCGATCCCAAAGTAAAACCGTCTGCTGAGTCCGAAAATCAAGACCAAAGCTGGATTTCGATTGGGAAGAAAAGTAGCTTTAGAATAATGTGAATAAATTCAGTAATGAATTGTTGATTTTAGAACGGAAAAATTTTCTTGAAAGCTAATTGAATGTGCTATTGATCATTTATATACCACTTCTTAATCCGATGGTTGATTTCGGCGTTATTAAAGCTTTTATCGGCAACTTTGCTTCGAATTTGTCATTTTTTAGAAAAAAGCCAGATTTTGCATGCAATTATCATTTTTTGCTGGTCATCAAAGGCAGATCTACTTCAATCATCATGCTTTATAGTTGATTGAAATCGATTGAATAATACCGCAGTTATTGGCGTTAAAGTAAAAAATTAATGGTTTTATTTTTATATTTTATTGTTCATTGTAGGAGGCATAGTTTGAATGTTGTATTTTGTTGACTTTTAAAGTTTTATTGAAAAGCTAAAGGTTCGGTTGGCATACCGATTTTTAAAAGCATCGATCCCTTGGTTTCGGTTCGAACCTTGGTTCATAACTCATTAGATCCTTTATCCATATCCAAGCATTTAGATATGACGATAAGATATTTTAAGATATAACGTGTAATCTTCCTCTTAAGCACAGCAAAAGATTGAGCAAAATGAATACACTTAACCTATGGCAAGGGTATAGCAATGAAATTGCATGAAGAATATGAGTCAACTGTCAGTCAACTGGCCAGTAAGTGGGTCGCCACTTTTGCTGTTCTCAGCGGTTTTTATTCCCCGCCACAAAAGATTTATGAGCTGAGACATGAAATGATGACCCTCGCTGGCTGTGATCTTTGCCTGACCATTTGGCTCATTTTGCAGCCTGGACAGTTTTTATGGTCCGTCACCTGCGCTGGAAAAGGGTCTAATAAAGTTCCTTGATTTGCATAAGGACAAATGTTGCCATTGGCTAAGCATTATTTTTTATCAAAAAGGTAATTGGATGTGGGCGTCCAGCGAGCAATATTTTTGATTAAAAATCCTTGTCCACAATGTGAAAAGCATGTGCGGTTTTTTGGTAATAAATTTTTAAAACCAGCGAAAACACACACACACACACATACACAGCCAGCCACACAGTGGCAATTGTTGGCAGGCGGAGTCGAGTCTACCATCAGCCACGCCCACATCTGCTTAATGCCTCCCAAAATGGCCGCTGGCTGTTGGTCAATGCGGCCACCAGGTTGGCGTCGCCGAAGCTTCCCATTATTTCTTTTTTTTTTTTTCTTGTTTGCGGCTGCTTTGTTTTCGCTTCGTGTCCCTTTTTTTACTTTGCGCTTACGCCATTCTCGTTTATTTATTAGCAATTTTATTAGCTATGAATTTGTTTGTTTTTATCGTGAAACTCACCGCAGCAAACAACAACACAACGTCCCAACTCAAAGGGTACTTTGCTGCTGGTTTACTTTTGTTTTTCCAGGCAAAATGAAAGTGATTTATATTTTCAATAATGAAAGTGTCTCTACTTCCCCCTCCCCCCTCTGATCCCACACGAGTTTCTTTAAAACATTTAAATTTAAATATTTTTTCTATGCCTTGATTTATGATGGGGTTTTCAGGGCGTACGCATCACCACAAACAACAACAACAACAACATCAACAATCAAGGAGGGGGGCGTGGTCGTTTCATGCTCGAGTTCACAAAAGGGGAAGCACCCACCGCTTTGTGTCAACTGCGGTGATTAAAATTTCGAGATTTCTTATGCAACCTTCTCAAACAAACAAACAAACAACCGACAAAAAAAAAAAGGAAGGCTAATGCCACCTTGACCGAGAAAAAGGATGCCGGAGGTGACACAACAATACTGCTTTAAAATGAACAGAAAACTTGAGTGACCCTTAAATAAATCAAATTCGAATGCTATTCATCCATTCACTTCATTTCAAGCACTTTAAGTGCCTAAGTTTGTATATAACTGATAACTTTTCATCAGCCATGCAAGTGTCGAACGACTATTTTGTTATGAAGCTTGGCTTGGCCCAGTAGTAGTAGAAAATCCAAATTTCCTTATTTTGCTGTGAAACTTGCCAATGGCTGCTTTCAAATCGAATCTTAATATGACTTTATTGTCGGCAAAGTTAATATATAGCCTCGTCCTGCCAAATAGTGCATGTTTTATCCGTTTTTTATTTTTGTGTATAAAACATGCACTAAATGCTCCCCTTGCGGCAATTTAATATATATAAAAGCCAAGCCAAGCTAACTTCAGTATAACCGCCTCTCCCACAAACACAGAGAAAGGCAAATGAATGCAGGAGCGGATTAAATTTAGTTTGTTTCCAACAAAAACAAATATATGACTTTACACACCAAAAAATTATGTAGCCATGAAAACGCTTCTCAAAAACTTTGCCTTTCGGATTCGGCTACATAATTTACAGCTAGCCCCAATAGCTGGTGAAGGTGACCTTATGTGTAAACGTTTTTAAAGAAAAAACTTTTAAGCTTGGTATTGAGTAACTGCGAAAATCGTGCGAAATCTCTGCACATTATTTCGTCGATAGCAAGTGCGAAAAGTTTCTAGTTTCAAATCTACCCACCTCTAGGAGTTTTGTTTACAAAATAAATTTTAAATGGATAACAAACAGAGAATAGTTTTATTGGCCTTGCTATGCCGCAATTATTGCTACAATAGCGATGTGCGAGTTGCAACAAACGAATCCCAAATTCGACCATTCTGGAGTTATGTGGCTCATCCATTACAAACACGGAATCACTTTATTAACCTTCCTTGTCAAGGGCAGCAGCTATATTGGACGCTTTTGACCAATCCTGTATTAGAATGCTACTTGTGGATGCGCTCCTACAGCACAGGATTTTCTTTGAATAAATTGATCAGGGCCACTTTGTTATGCAGTTGTTTTTCCTCGCGCCACACACTTGTATATTTCGACCCAGCTGATTGCGAAAAATATGGTTTTGATATATTTCGCACTATCGAAATAATGACCTATCGATTAACTATTGCGTGACACGGTATGCACCGGGTGGCAGCGCTGCAACATCGATATGACTTTTCGCAACATTTCTGTGTACCAACTCGCGAAACGGCTTTCAGCGAAAATCGAGCGAAATCGTTTTTTTTATATGGAGTTTCTGATTTCGCGAGTATTTCGCAGTTACTCAATACCGATCAATCCGATCGGCAAAGTTTTTAAGAATAGTTTTCATGGTTACATAATTTACAGCTAGCGCCAATAGCTGGTGAAGGTGACCTTATGTGTAAAAGTTTTTAAAGAAAAAACTTTTAAATAGATGTTCTGATAGGGGTCGAACCTTCTACCTATCGCACCGTAGGGACACACGCTACCTAGTGAGACCTCAAAGCTAAAACAACACAAAAAGTCTCTTGCCATGCTAATGAAAATGCTATTTATAAGGCGTTGACTGACGTTGATAAAACCTTGTCAGATATGCTAAATTATAGTGGCCCATTTCTAAGAGACACTTGTTCACTGATCCGCTTTCAAAACTATGTACACTTATTACTTTGCACAACCATAAGGGCTGCATAAAAATTTGTTAAAATACATATTATATTCATTCTTTTGGCCGGCTCGAGGTCGGATAAGTCAGCCATAACTAGTCAGCCATAACTTTGCGCATGCTAACAAATTAAAATGGATCTATATTAAATATAGAGAAAACCAGAGTAGAGTCCAAATTTTGAATCTAATTTGAAAACAAATTACCGAAGACAGTTTATAAATAAAGCAAATTTATGAAAGAGACAACACTGAATTTTGATTACTTTGTTGTTTTTATACGCATATTATACACCAAAATATAACAGATTGAGATGGTGAGACAAAGACCTTACAAATTTCATTTTCATCATCTTATAAATCAAAACCGTCTGTCGGTCTTGGCCGCTGCGAGTAGATCCCTCTCACGCTCTTTGGTTCCCGTTGTTTACACCAAGCCGGAGCAGGTCTTTCCCAACTTGGTTTTCTATCTAAGTCTCGGACGTTTCCTCTAGCGGGCTCTTCCTAAGTCTGTCGCTTTTGAATAGAGCACCTTTTTCGCTGGAGCTTCATCCATATGGTAGACATGTCCTAACCAGTGTAGCCGCTGCAGTTTTATACGCTTGGCAAGGTTAGCTCATACAGTTTGTGGTTCATTCGGGAGCAAAATTCATCACCCACTTTTAAAGTGCCATAAATTTATCGAAGAATTTTTCTCTCGAAAACGCCAATTGCCGCCTCATCCGCAGCTGTTAATGTCCATGCCTCTGCGCCGTATTGCAGGACTGGGATGATTTAGAAAATACGAAATATATCAACTTTTTAGGTATTAATTAATAACTTTAAAAGTTAGCTTACATACCATTGGGTTAAATTATAGAATGGACGTGGCAGCACTTGGCCACGGATTAAAAAAATGCATTTGAAAAAAACTTTTTTTATTTAAAAAAAAACAACAGAGTATTTTTTTTAAGACCGCCTTTCGGTTTTATTAGGCATTAGAAACCACGATGTTTAATGGTCTTTATACTTGATTTCATCATAAACATAGCATACTTAAGAGGGCTAATAAGTATCAGCCAAGTAATAGAGTGTTAATTAAAAGGTGCTCCAAGGTCAGTTTGCCACCTTTACGCCTTGAATTAACAAGCGCACATTATCTTCCTCAGAGAGTTTCATTGGCGTTTTTAAAGGCGTTTTTCTCGAAACAGCATTTTCCGAATTTGCTGGAGTGATTACTCAAAGACAAATGATTCGATTACTACCAATTTTTATACCCTTGCAGAGGGTATATTAATATTGTCACGATGTTTGTAACGCAGTGAAGGAAGCATTTCCGACCACATAAAGTATATATATTCTTGATCAGCATTACGAGCTGAGTTCATTTCCGTATGTCCGTCTGTCCGTCCGTCCGTCTGTCCTTCTGTCCGTCTGTTTCTAAGCTATCTCCTCCCTCAGTTTTAAAGCTATCTTAACCAAACTTTGCCAAAGGTCTTTAAATACAAATACTCTGCACATTTGTCGGAATCGGCCGAATAGGAAGACTATATTATATAGCTGCCATAGGAACGATCGGTCCAAAAACTAGTTCTAGTGTGAAAAACTTTTTTGTTTTCCATCGTAGCGTCACCAATCGTGGTATATATAAGTTGTATATGCTTTCACACAATTCTGGAAAAATTTATCAAAATCGGATGACTATAGCATATAGCTGCCATAGGAACGATCGGTTTAAAAACAAAATCTAGTGAGAAAAACTTTTTTGTTATCAATGGTAGCGCCTTTCGAAAACTGCAAGGGTATTTAAAACATCGGCGTAGCCGATGTTAGCCTTCTATTTTTTTTTTCAAAAATTTCGCTGTATATTCTTAAAACATGTAGAAACATACATTTTAAATTTTAAAACAATTAATAAAGTAGTTTTTTTATAAAAATTCCCAAAAATCACCCTTTTTTTAGGCCAGTGCAATGGCCTAAAGGTGTGCCCCTTAAAATATTTCCAAAAGTGCAATGTGAGAATTGAGAAATTTGCTTGGCATACTTTTAGACATTTAAATGACATTTCAAAAATACTGGGAAAAACTCAGCTTAAATACGTCCAAAAATATCCTTATATTATATTATTGAGCAGAAATCATTCTGTTCTGCTGAATGCGCTCAATGTCAAATGAACGTTCTTCCCAAAAAATTATTTATTGACCGTTCATTTAGCAGCTGGTTTCGGCGTCTATCCGGAAATTGTTTCATTATCCATTAATTTAAACCCAACGTTTTTTAAAATATGCCGCATCAAAGGCTTATCATTCATTCAAGCCATATAAAATATCGAAATGAAAACTTTTTCACTCAGCATCTTTTTTATAATTGTGGTCGCTTGTGCTATCCACAATGTCAACGGACCAAAAGACTTAACTAACTGCGCATAAATGTCAATCCGCTCCTGAATGAATTCGCGTAAAGCCCGCATTAAATTTTCACTATATACAAAATGCGAAAAAAAAACAGCGAGACAGAAAGTAAAGGAAACTCGGCGCCGGGGCCACGTCAATTGAATGGTAGGCGCAACGCCAAAAGTGTTGGCCATAAGTCAGAAAACATGAATAACAAATCAATTCAGTTTTAACCGCGGTGCGAAATTCTTGAGCACACACACTCACACATACAGACACAGGCGAATGTGCAGACAGAGCTGGAGACGGACAAAGAACACGTTTGAGAGGTGCGAAAACGAGCTGTTGAAAGGCAAAGTGTGGAAAGCAAGGCAAAGGCGCTTAAGAGGCTGGCCCATTCAGGTGCTGGCGCGCGTGTGTGTGTGTGTGTGCAGTGTTAATGGCAGGCAGCTCGGCCAGGACGTCAGGCATTTTGAATTTTTAATGGCGAATGGCCGCCTGCTAACATTTTCCCTCTGCCCCTGCACCCCCTGCACAATGTACCAGATTTTTTTTAGGCATGTTTGCATACACTTACAAGCAGCAAACTATGCGCATATGCATGTGTGAGTGTGAGTCTCCGACCATCCCCCACCCCCACACACACACTTTGGGCTCTTTTTTATGCCAGGGCAAAATTGTCCGGTAATAAATTTTCAGCGTTTCCTGCCGACAAAGCGCCGCACTTTACAACACTTTTGGCATAAACAAACAAACACATACACACATACACAACGCTGGCCATGCGTGTGAAAGGGTTGTATGCGGGTGTGTATGTGTGTGTGAGAGCGGCCATGTAACGGAAGTTAAGTACACACTAAGTTGAACTCGTGCGCTTGTAACGGCGCTTCCTTCATACGTTTCGGCTAGACTCGCTTTCCGTCAGGTGAAAATGTTTGAGATTCTTTCAAACATGTAGCAGAACGTTGGCGCTGTCCAAAAGCTTAGAACAAAACTTTTCTGGTATGGCATCAGCATTGATGTTCCGTCGGAGTCATCCGCTGCACTTATGCACTGCGGCAGTGGCTGCATTGGAAGAGTTGTCTGTCTGTTATTTTTTGAAGCATTCTTCGTATGCCCTTATAGTTAAGGGTTTGTTAGAACAGATCTTAAGATCAGACCACAAAATGTCACAAAAATGTTTTAACATTTTTGGTACTTACCGAAAGGTCCTAATTCGCTTCGCTCGAGTCATTACACTGCTCTACAAAATGGAAGTCCATTTTTCCACAATGGAGCAAACCATTTTTTTCGAATGTATTTTGTGCCGCTAAGCTCAAAAATCGCCCTGAAAAAAATTCGATCGGCTAGTTATCGACATATTTATCGATAATCGATTTTTTAATATTTTTAAAAAGTGTTTCATATAAAAATAAAACAAGAAAAACAGAACTGGAGAAAGTCTTAACGGTATCTTCTACCTTGAAAAATTTTTTTTCGATTTTTTTGTTTTACCTTATTATTAAAGATTGGACATTCCCCTTTCATCCCCTAACCCGAATCTCAATCATGAGGAAAAACATTTTTTTTTACTATTTTTTTTACACTAAACTACAAACAAAAAAAATTAAAAAATCTAAATTTTTTTTAAACGGCCGCCAATTTTTCAAAAAAAATATTGAAAAATATGATTGAGGTACGGGCCAGAATTACATCAATTCTGATCATATCCTCATTTACCGTTTTCAATTCCAATAACCTGGTGTCCCGGAATCATGGTCACCACCTCTACACCTTTTTTTTGAGACCTTCATTGGCAGGCCGATAACTTTTCGAACAGTCCTCGAAATCGAAACATTTTTTTATATAGTTATTAATTATAACACAAATCAAAATCCAAACTGAAAAAGCTCTCCAGAATTTTTTGAAAAAAAAAAACTGTTTAAAGGTAGAAGACTCCCTTAAAGAAAAATTTCTTAATAGTGAAAAAGAATATGCTTATTTTGGAAATATTGAACTTAGTCGAATTTTGAGATTAATTTTCTCTGCTTTGAGTACAGAATTCCTGCCTTTGGTGCTCTGACTTTAACATTCCGCACTTACCGGAAGTTAAAAAATTATAAACTATATTTTTCTCCTACAAGAAGAAGCTGCTGAAAGGACAGCAAAGATGAGCTGGCTAAAAAAAAGCACTTGACAACACTGGCCCACCCAGCTAATTATGCACAGAGTTGTGTAGTATAATGACACATACACACTCACAGTATGCAGTAAGTGTAGCACCGTCATTAACTGTCATTACACAATTTCCATAAACAACAACAAATGTGAGTGTGTGTATGTGTGTACATAAGTTTAGTTTTCTCCTGCCTCAGGCACCAGCTCTCCAACACCATAAAAGTTTCTTTATTCCCCTTCTGCATGTGTGCTTGCTTGTGAGCTATTGTTTGTCTTTTGGAAAAAAAAAACGTTTTTTAAATTGTGTTAAATATTCCATTAAACAGAAAGCTTTTTGTATGCAGTCGCAACAACAACAACAACTGTCAGTCGCACCGATAGATACGCGTGCGCCAGTGCGGAGAAGGGGTGAGGGACGCCTCCACAATAAGCCAACAATTTTTATTATAATTTTCTGCTCAAATGCATACCACTTTATTGTGTAGGAAACTTTTTGAGTTTACCCAACTTCCATGGCAGAGCATTAATTGAGCCGGCAAGCTTTTAAAATAATTGCCAACTGCCAGGTGGTGTTTATTGTTGTTGTTTTTTTTATTTTAAATATATGTTTTATTTTTTGCCCTTTATTGACCATCTGAGGGAAACAAAAATACTCAAATAAACGTCAATATGAATGAGAAATTACAAAAAATCTCATTAACTTAAATAGAAATGTTCATTTCAATTGGGTGTATAATACTCCATAAATCAAATAATTTCACAAAAAGCCGAATAGCTTGAGAAAATGTTAAAAACAAAAAATGTTCTTAGTGCGCTATTAATTCAACATTTAGCTGAAAAGTATGCAGCATTTTAATATTCACGATAGTTTCCAAAATCAGTAATGGTGGATGTTCTTATTTCCGAAAAAACTATTTAGATATTCGGTTTTAAAATCAATGATTCATTATATTCATCCCTTTATAAGGGTATTCAAAACAGAAACAATCTGATTGCTATAAAATTATAAATCACCTTAAAGCAATCTTAAAAGAAAAGACAAAGCTTACTTTGACTGTGCCGAAGTTTTAATACACTTGCAATAGCTCGTTTCAACTGATTTACCCGATAGAATATTAGTAAATAGGATACAGAAGTCAGATTTATAAAATGTGAAAGCATTTGATACTTAGACCATAAGAAAATTCTAATATTTGTGCAGGAAAAAAGGGCTGGTGGGTGAATTGTAAACTCAGCGTGGGAGCACAAAAGATCAATCATGGTCGCAGTGCACTATTCTCCAAGAACAAATGCCATCCTAAATAATGTTCTTAAAATTGAAAATTGAAATTTTTTTTTTTTAAGGCCTATTCTCAGATCACATAGAAATTATTTTCGGCACAATGCTTCATAAGAATAGAAACACTTTTGTAGTGCTTTAAAATCAGTATGATTTTGAACAACTGTCTTATTTATATGAAGTATAGTGCCAAAAATAAAATTTATGTCATCTGAGATCAGGCCTTTAGAGAATTTTGTTTTAATCAACTTACAATTTAATGATATAAGAGTAGACAAAAATAATAAAAATAAAAATGTTTGCGATAAAATTTTACTTGATGTTTACTTAATTTTTTAATCTCGAAATGAACTCGTTATTGAAATATTGTTATCAGTTTTAGAAGTTCCGAACTTAGTCCGCATTTAAAACACGCTCTTACTTGAATTTCCCCTGTTAAAGAACGGGATTCTTGATTTTTTTCTGAGTGTACAAAATACATGTCTTCATGGGGAATTTTTCGGTACTATTTAAGCCAATTACTGGGATTTGAATTGATAGTTTTAGTTTTAAAAAATGCAACATTTGTAGAAATGGCTATTTAAAGTAAAACAAAAGCCAGAATTCCAGTTTCGAACCGAACAGATCGAACAGTTGTGATTTAAATCCGTTGTTATTTTACCGGAAAGTGAAATAACATTAAATAATAAAAGCTTAAATTACCTAAAAACATAGCCAAGTTTTGTAAAACTTTTCCCATTCCTTACATGAAAAAAATCTATTAAAATAGAATGGTTAAAGTGTCGTAAATCATTTATTATTTTTTCATTGCACTCTGAAAATAGATCAAATCCAATGTGGTTTGAATAGGTTACTTAATGTGGCCACAAGACTTAAACGGTTTAAACATATCTTGAATAATACACTTTTATTCCAATATTTTCTGTACAAAAAGAACGAACGATTGGTTTGAATTCAGCGCTCAAAATTCATAAGAATTAACTGATCTTGTCCAAAAGTTGAATTTTATTTGTGATTCTGTGTTACTGAAAAATAATTATACTTGGCTGTGTTCTCATTAAATGTTGTTGCAAAAAGAGTATTTAATATTTTTTATAAAGTTCTTTCTTTAATCTTAGCATTAACAAGCGTTGCACTCAAATTAAATGCTTTTGCAGTGTCTGTGTATTTTGGTTAACACAATTTCAAACTTGGCGCTCACACACTGTGGCGCCCTCTCTTTTGTTATTTGTGAGCACATTTAAGGGCTCACTAATGAACTAGCGGATCCAGCTGCAGCCACACTAATGAACTAACAGAACCAGTTGCTGCCACACTAATGAACTAGCGGAGCCAGTTGCAGCCACACTAGATAAATTTGCAGCCACACTACCAATTCGAAGAAGAAGAGTAGGCGCTGCGAGAGAAGCTAATTAACCAAATCTAAGTTCGCCGCGTTAGAATAAAATTATTTCGTTTTTCCGCAGCGCTCAGTGCAAAGTAATCGGTGAAAAGCCACAGAGGCGCAGCCCACAATAAGAAACGGAACATTCATTTATTCATTTTTTGCCCACAAACTCTGTGGTGAGGCGGGTAGGTGTTGGTGAGAGGGGTGGTTGAAAAACAGCCGCAGCACCAAAGAAAAAAAACAGCAAAATGCAGGCTAAAATGGGCCGCGGTGCAACGCTGGCGTTGCTAGGCGCCGCCTGCTGCTTCCTGATGGTGGCCGCCGGTGCCGATGTGGAGACGGATGACTTTGAGGATGGTTTCGTGGAAGATGTGCAGGTAAGAAAGTACACGTCAGTGGAAGCATCTAGAATGTTGTGGGGCGGGGGTAGAGCAGGGGGCGGCAACAGTTTATGGCTTACAATTAACACAACAGTTTCAACTTGCTTACGCAAGGCCTCTTCTCCAACCCCCTGGGGTCCGAAAAGTGTGTCAACCGCGTGGTTTTTTATGTATACCCTGTACCAAAGGTTTAAAGGGTATGATAAATTCGTGCCTATGTATGGAAAAGGCTGAGAGAAGCATTGCCGACTCTACATACTCTTGAGTGGCATCGGAAGCCAAATCGATATGGCCAGGTCGGTCTGCTAGAGCTACCAGGCATATAAGGGCAGGGTGTATAACATTCGGGCTTGACCAACTTTTTTTACTTGGTTTTTTTATCTCATCTTATCTCTAACCATCCGTCTGTCTCTTTTTTTCTACATAGGAGGAATCTTCCGCCGATTCTGCTGGCGTTGAGGAACTGGTGTATGAGAGTCCCTTTATTGAGCCCAAGAAATTCCATTTTGCCGATCATTTTGATAATATAGAAGACTCACGCAAACGCTGGACTCAATCCCAGGCCAAGAAAGATGACATTGCCGAGGAAATTGCCAAATATGATGGCTTATGGAATTGGGAATCACCACAGCGTATTGTCTGGGCCAAGGATAAGGGTCTGGTGTTGAAGTCAAAGGCCAAGCATGCGGCCATTTCGGCACGCTTGACCAAACAGTTCGATTTCAAGCAAGACAAACCGTTGGTGGTGCAATATGAGGTCACGTTGCAGGTGAGAGATTGCATCAGCTGTCGCGACTTAGCAGTGGCTAAGCCAATTAATAGCAGCAGTAACTGACCCAGATTCTAATTTACAGGAGGGTCAAGAGTGCGGCGGTTCCTACCTCAAACTGTTGTCGGCCGGCAAAGAGACGGAAGATCTTACCAAGGTATGACCACCGCCCGGCAAGTCAGTGGGGAAATACTTATTAAATTTCACTTTTTTGTAGTTCAATGACAAGTCCCCCTATACCATCATGTTTGGACCGGACAAGTGCGGCAACGATGTGAAAATGCATTTCATATTCCGACATGTTAATCCAATTAACGGCACCATCACCGAGAAGCATTGCAACAAACCAAAGTAAGTTCGTCATGTGTGTGTGCGTTTGCGTGTGCCGCCGTACAGATAAGCCGGTCACCGGCATGTGGGCATAGCATCTATTTTTACCCCCATCAGCCCACTGCGGCTGCTGCGGGTTGATTGTCGGTCATTCACACTTTCATTCTCTCTCTCTTTTTACCCAGGAACCGCCTGGAAGAGCCCTTCAAGGACAAGCTGCCCCATTTGTATCAGCTTGTGGTGCATCCAGATAACAGTTTCGAGATACGTGTGGATCACAAAATTATCAACGAAGGCTCCTTATTGACCGATTTCCAGCCAGCTGTTAATCCTCCGGCCGAAATTGATGATCCCAATGATCACAAGCCCGAAACTTGGGATGAACGTGAAAAGATACCCGATCCCACTGCCCAGAAACCAGATGATTGGGATGAGGATGCTCCACCACAATTGCCCGACACGAATGCTATTATGCCTGACAATTGGCTGGAAGATGAACCGGATATGATTTTTGATCCGACCGCAAACAAACCCGAAGATTGGGATGCTGAAATTGATGGCGAATGGGAGGCACCATTGGTGGATAATCCTGCCTGTGAAAAGTCCGCGGGCTGTGGCAAATGGAAGGCACCCCTAATCCCCAATCCCGAGTACAAGGGCAAGTGGCGCGCACCCATGATTGAGAATCCCAACTATCAGGGTAAATGGTCACCGCGTAAAATTGCCAATCCCGATTTCTTTGAGGATCTCAAGCCATTCCAAATGACACCAATTGTAAGTAGAAAAGGGAGTAGGATTAGTCAGCGCGCTTCGCATACGTTAAAAAAAACGTTGGGTCTATTTTTTTTGTTTTTTATAAATATTATTGGAGTTCGTAGAGGCAGAAAGGGGATGAAACCTGAAATTAGTCTGGTGGATATCAACGAAAGCTCAGAGATATCTGTTAGATGGTATAAGCCGATAAATTTCTGCCTTTGACGACTCAGATCGCGACAGGCACAAAAGAAGTGTAAGACAGAATCCACTTCTTCCTCGTTTAAACAGCTTCTGCAGAAGTCGTTATCTGTTAAAAACAGCCCTTTTTGAACAGCTTTCTACTCATATATGTCTCTTGTTTTGAACCTGCACGTTGCCATGGGAATACCTACAGTTTCCTTATCGGAAGAAAGTTGATGGTAGTTCCCCTTGCTTTACAATTGTCCCATTTTTGAGTAGCTTTCTGCTCGAATAATTCTTTTATGATGAACCTGCACGTAGCAATGGGCATACCTTAATTTTTCTTATCGGAAAGGAGCTCGTCTGCTTTGCAATTGCCCTGTATGACCCTATGTCCTGGGACCCAATTAAGGTTTATGTCAGACTGCCCTGCCACCTCTTGAAGAGATTTGCGGGAGTCATAAACCAATACCGAATTGGTTGATATTGAGCCAAGGGCCTTAATGGCGGCTTTGCATGTTAGAGAAAATGCTTATTGTACTTACCTCTAATGATTCGTTTATCGGTGTTCAGGTTTCAGTTAAGCTTACTGTCTAGTGTGGGGCCTAGAAATTTGGCGCTGTTGCTTACTGTGAAAGTCTCTTCTTTAAGCTTTAAAGGGACGATAAGAAAAATCTTCTATAAGTATAAGGGGATGGGTTTTCTTTTCTTTGCCCAGCTGGTCTGGATTCGAAGGGACGTTCCATAGTCTTTAGAAAAAAGGACAGTAAACTGATGGGCCTAAGATCATGAGAGGTGACGAGCAAAGCTTTGCCCCACTTAGATATAAAACAGGGTGTCAAACCGGAACCCGAACCGTATACCGAAAAGAACCAATTGAAACTCTGAACCAGAACCGGAACCGTTATTTATTTTTTTGGAACCGAAATTACCGAAAAGATCCGTAACATTGTACCGGTACACTTTCAATTCAGAGCTTTTTTTTTTTGATATTTCAATTTTATTGTTTCAATCAGGGATTTCCTCAGGGTAAACGTTAGAAAAACTTACAAATTTTAGGTTAAGGGACCATCTGGTATATACTGAAATTTTCAATAAAAATAATTTCATCTTATTTCTTTGCATCTATTTTGGTTTAATAATTTCCAAATATTATTAATGTATCCTTTTTCTGCATTTAAAAGGAAACGAATTAATAATTGTAATTTGAAAACAATTAACATACTATCAGATATCAAAAGTTCTATAGGACAAAAGTATTATAAGCACATTTGTTTTCTGGGCTAAAGTTTATTATGTTTATTTTTTTCCTTCTCTATAACTACTTTCTTTTGTGTAGGTTGCTACCCGTTCTATTATATCTTCGGTTTAAAGGATTTTTAAATTATACCGGTACATACCGGTATACCGAAATAAAAACATAAACAGAACCTCTTACCGAAACACTAGTTTTGGTACGTACCAGAACCGGAACCAAAATTCGATTCGGTTTAATTCCCTAATATAAAGTCGAACCTCAAAAAATAAAGCTTGTGTCCTAATAAAGGGTTCACAGCTTTAAGCTGGGCGTTGACGGCTAATCAGTGAATCAGTATGAACACTAAAGAGCTTCAAATAGTCTTGGATAACATTATTTTTTTTAAATAATCAGATTTGTAGTTGTTATTCTTTTCGAAGCGACACAATTGCGGAAGCGACAAGGTGGCGGCAACTCTTGCAGCTATACTCCATCCATCTATCAGTTATCTCTATATATATATCTCTTTATCTACTTCTTTGCAGAGCGCTGTGGGTCTGGAACTGTGGTCCATGTCCAGTGACATACTCTTTGATAATCTAATCATTACGGATGATGTGGAGGTGGCTCGTGACTTTGCTGCCAACAGTTTTGATATCAAGCGTCGCTATATTGATCGTGAATCGGTAAGTTAACTGACATGCCTGCGCCCACACACACACACACAAACATAACCAATTATAAACCTCCTAATCGATTGTGTCTACAATTGAAAGAAAACTTTGTGGCATCGTCTGATGCGTCGCATGAACTACAAACCCGGCTGGTGGGCCTTGTATTTTGTGTACCTGCTCATACCGGCCAGTTGCTATGTCTTCTATTTGTATCGTCGGGCCAAAGAGGTTTTTCAACTAAATCTTAAAATTTCACCTGCTTCCACACACACACACAAACTCATTTGTCTTTTGCACTTGATTTGCACTATTATTGCTATTTGCCTATCTTATTCATATTTTGTAGGACTCATTCGTCAATAAGGTAGTCGAGCTAGCCAAGGCCTATCCCTCGGTCTGGGGCATTGGCTTGGTGGCCATTGTGGCCTTGGTTGTCATCGCCATTTACTTTAAATTTGGTAAAGCTAAAAGCCAGGTAATAATTTGCTAGCCTTGATTTCTAAATTGATTTGATTGCAAATATTAATGCCGTGTTTCTGTGGCGTACAGGATTCTGCTGCCAAAGCAGCAGAAGCTGAGGCCAAGAAAACCGATGAAGTTCGGCCAGATGATGAGGCCGATGCTGCTGATGAGGAGGAGGAAAGTGATCCATCGGCTGACAAGGCAGCTGGTGATACTAGCAAGGAAAGCACGCCGCTGTCCGCTAGTCCCAAGAAAAATACCAAGTCTGATTTAGTTGATAAAGAGATCCAGCTGGAGGAGAAGAAAAATGCCGAAGAGTCCACATCGACTGAGGTGAGTACTTATACACGATCCCTGCTTGCTTAACACTTTAATGCTTATTTATGTATTCACAGGAAACCACCACAAAATCAGCACGCAAGCGTCAAGTGCGCAAGGAGTGAAGCAGCACTTCACCAAAACAAACAACAACAACTACAACAAACTAAAACCAATTCCAAAATGCAAGCAAAAGCCAACAACAGATATTTATATTTTGTATTTATGTTATATGTTCTCACCAACGCTCAGATTGGACAAGGAAGCACACACTTCTCACACCCAAATATCACACCACACATCTTCGAGCACCTCGTTTAGGCCAAATTTGTTGTTGGTAAATCTTCCTCTTTAGATTTTATTTATCTAGTTTCCGCCGTATTATCATATTGCATTTCTGTTGTCTTTAGTGTCGCATCTATATAACTGCCTTTCCCATCCCCCTCCCAACCTCCCCTTTTTTCTCAATCTTATGTTTCTCACATTCTTGCATAAACATAACCAAAATCTAGACAAATGAGGGAAACAACAAGCACTAAGCAAAAAACAAAACAAAAAATAACTAAACAGCAAAGAATAGAAAGAGAAAAGAGAGAGAATGGCAGAAAGCATCTAGTTTAATATTATGTAATTTAAACGAAATTTAAATAGTACGAAAGATAGTTATACTCAAATTTCAATTTTTCATTTGTATCAATGAAAATTTACAGCGAAAAATAAAACTAATTGTCAAAACCAATCATAAAAATTGTGTGCAAATTGATTTACAACCAACCCGGGTCAGCAGCAGAATGGTACTGAGAAACGACGACAACAACAGACATTGGCAACCAACCACCACCAAATGCGGGGGGTGCTGCTCATTGTTGTTAATTTAAATGCCAACCACCTTCCACATTGCGGGTGGGGGGAACGTTTTGAGCAACTGGCGACGGCTGGACTAGATCTGATTGGAATTGGATTTGTGCTACGAAATGCATGCGGCGGCAGCGTCAACCCATCACCGCAGACCAGACGCTGCATTCATGTGGTTTTGCGGAAATCTACACAAAATGTGTCTATGTTTATTTGGGGGAAAAAGCGAGTTTCATATCAATTTAATGTTGGAGTAATGTGATTCCCACAGAAGGCCGGGGAAAAATAATTTGAAAAATTAAATAAAACTTCATGAAGTTTTCTTAGTAGGCGAGAGATTTTAATGTATATCTTTACTATTCGTTTAATAGGTCTGAAAGATTTCCTCTAAATTCCAGCATGAAGCAAACTTCATGAGGTTTTCTAATTCGGGATTTACACGATGAAGCAAACTTCATGATGTTTTCTAAGTAGGCGAGAGATTTATATGTATTTCCTTAGTATTCGTTTTAAAGGTTTGAAAGATTTGATCTGAATTCGACGCCTACTAAGAAAACTTCATGAAGTTTGCTTCATGGTGTAAATCCCGACTTAGTAGGCGTAGAATTAAGAGGAAATCTTTCAGACCTTTTAAAGGAATAGTAATGAAATACATTAAAATCTCTCGCCTACTAAAAAAACTTCATGAAGTTTGCTTCATGGTGTAAATCCCGTCTAACAAAACTTCTTGAAGTTTGATTCATGGTGTAAATCCCGACTTATAGATTTAAAACAATGAAGCTCATGTGATAAAATATTTATAAATACATGAACAATAATCTTTTTTGGCTGACTTTTATTGTAATGGTCAAATAGTGCAGTCATTTTTGTGACTAGATGAATTAATTGAATGGATGAATTCTTGAAGCACTAGGACTCAAATAAAAACTGAAAACTAAGATTATAATAATACTTTGATAATAACAGTTAAGTCTAACCTGAAATTAATAATAAAAAAAATACTTTTTCTTGTATATGAGTTTATTAGAGCAATACAAAGCAAAGAACATGTAACATATCAAATAAAATCTCAGTCAATGAGGTTAAAGATTTCTTAAAGCATTAAACATATAATATATCAAATAAAAACTCTGTCAATGATGTTAAAGATTTCTTCGAAAATTGTCTAAGAGGACATACATACACTTACCAATATTTTAAGCTTTCGAAAGGTCTTAAAACATGTTCCAGGTATAAGTTGAACAAGCATTTTTAACACCAAAGATTGTTCTTTCTTATCTAAGAGCTAGTAGAGATGAAAGCCTAAACAAAAAATATCCAAGAGTTCCCAACCGATGTCAAAAGTAGGTCGATTCTAAATTTTTCTAATTCTCGGAATTCTTAGGCTTATTTTAAAATCACGAGTTAGATTTTAGCTCTTTTTTGCGAGCTCTGGTATTAAATGTGCTGGAAATCCCCAAAATTTTCTATAATCTAAATTTTTTTTTTTTTTTTTTTTTTTTTTTTTCAAAAAATTAAAAAAATTATTTTTTGTTATTTTTTTTAGTTTTTGAAAAGAGATTGTCGAAAGACTTTTATTATAAAATTCATTAAATAAAACTTAATCAGTTTGTTTAGAATTTTTAATCACACTAGAAAAGACTTTTATTAAACTCATTCGGTTATTTTTTAATCACGATCCAAACTCAAAAATAAATCAAGAAAGCTAAGGTAGCAATCGATTGTAATAAAAACCATTAATACTGTTCCGCAGGATCAACAATTTTATCGAAAAGATTTCGTACACATTTATACATACGTGCTGTGAGTTTTTCAATAAGCTAACTTCGAAGTGAAGAAGTCCACAAGAGATTAAAATCATTGGAAAGTCCATTAAAATGAACCAGACGGGAACTATGATTAACGATTATTTCATATCCCAATTGTATTGGAGGTTGATTCACGACATGTTTATGGAACAGGACGATGACTCCAAATTTAACTGATTATAAGATTTGGAAGTGCATTTTCTTGTATAAGGCGGCGACAATTTTGTTGCTCCAAGTTTCTGATGAGCAAAAATTTGTTAGTGTGCGTAAAGCTGCAATTGAGAATTTTGAAATGAACTTGTTGGGCCCTTATCTCAAGTTACTATTCCAAATGACAAATCTCGTTATTGGCTCAGAACGACTTTAAAAAACTTGGGAAAAAAAAAGAAATATTAGTACCTTTAAAAATGCAAATATATATTGTTAACATTAATTTTTCAGGCAAAAATACTAATAAACAAAAAAAACATTAGAAATCTGCAAGTTCTGAATTTAGTTTACAAAATGATTACAAAAGTTTTATCAACTTTTGTGTCCGAATCAATCTGGCAACTAAGCGGCGTCATCAGTACCGTATCAGTACAATGATTTCCGTTTACAACGAGGAAGTTTAGTGAAATTTAAATAAACGCCAATGGCTTTCGCTTTTGTCGCTGGGAATAATTCAATTTAATTTCCTAAACCCATAAATATGTGCCAGACCAGACAGAATTGTTATGACAGCCCCCAAACCACTGGAGTACAAGCCCATCAAATTAAATTTATGCCCACCCAACAGATGTGTGTGTGTGTGACTCCAAAATCGCGTCTATTACAGAAAGTTGGGCAACAAATTCAATAAAAAGATTAAATGAATCACATTCACAATGTGGGATGTCGATGCCCATCTATTGCTTGACGCACACTTAAAAGGATTAAAATTTTTATGCTGACTGCGGCTAGAAACGGCAGTGCATATTAAAATAACATGTTGAGAGAGATCTAAAGAATGGTAGTATATGCCTTTCCCCAGCACATGTACAATTGTGCCGGCTGGCCAGACCCACTGGCTTAACCCTGTGTAAGCATTATAATTTTAATAAAAACAACTTTGAACCCTTCGAGTAGACAGCGTGGTCCCTCCTCCCAGACAGCGGGCCGGCTTTTAAGTGCACCGGGGCTTCCGAGTGAGCGCTTTAAGCAGAATTAGTACACAATTTTCGACTGGGCCTGTGGCACTTTGGGGACTTCCCCCCATTGAAGTTAGATGCCAATCGATGCGTAAGCAAAAATACCACGTCATATGTTGTGTTATTGCAATAGACTCTCTGCCCACACACCCCACATAGTGGGGGTTGTTGCTCCTGAGGGGTTGGCCATATTTGTGGTGAGGCCGCCGTTTTGGCAAGTTCCGTGCAATTAAGTCTTGCATTCTTATCAGATGAAACACGGCCAAACAGCACGAAGGAGGAATTAATTGCGGCCCACTGCAAGCTCGATTTCATCATACCGATTCCTTCACATAGATAAAAAATCATAAAAATAAATTGGTTTTGAAGTTCGCCCTGGGTAAACGTGTATGTGTTGACTTCTGGTAATGGCTATTTGAGATTTATTTGATTTCGATATGGCGTTTTATTGATTCCGTGCGACGATAATCGCCTTAAGGTCCCCCAAAGTCATAACCATTTTCCACTTCAACGCATCCAATGATTGGACCAGGACTGGTTGAGGAACTTAAATGGCATTTTAATGGCTATATCGTAAATTATATTTACATATTCTATGAAGCAATGAATGGAAGTTCAGTTCAATTCAACTAATGCGATTTGATTGAGAGTAGTGTATGTCGGAAATTAATATTTATAATTTAGCTCAATCAACAACCTAACCAAAAAAAAAATAACCACTCAGAAAAAAATTAAGATTTCCGTACTTACACAGTCGAAATTCAAGCACAAACGATCTTAAAAGCTGTCTAAGTACGGAACTTCCAAACCTGAGAAAAAAATCTCATTTCCACATTACATGGGCAGCATTTACAAAGTTTATATGATTCCACACTTAAAATTGAGCAGTTATATACAAGATTTGCCGGGTACAGAGTATACAACAGTTGGGCTTGACCAACTTTCTTATTTACATTTTTGAACGATAGTTTATATTCATCGAATTTTTAAACATTTAAAAAAAATCATCCGTTTTTATCTTATAAAAGAGCTGATAGAAAAATATATACATATTTGACATATGATTTTAAGAAACTGAAGGTTAACTAACACTAAAATTATAAACAGATAAATTCGAAATACTCCACCGACCAAATGTCCCAGCTTTAGTAGCAATTTTTGGACTCAAACCGAAGTCTTCTAGAAACGAACCTCAATCCCTAAGCCTATGTCAGGCTCATTTTTAATCAGTATTTTACAGTCTTTCTGTTAAACCTAAAATACTTTTTGACATGTACATTCATATGTATTCAGCGATTTTGAAAAATCTCGTTGCTAAGTATTTAATAATTCATGAACATCTATCTATTAAATACAACTGATCGAAATATTTCTTTCTTAAAATTACAAAATTTTAGTTTTAGTTTCGATGGACTCTAATCAATCAGTGATAAATGAAAGGAGCAGATCTGGTACAAGCAACATTGCAAAAGCGAATAAACTTAATAACTCAAATACTTTAGTTATGCCCAAGTTTATGTTAGGCTGAGTTCACATTGTTCGACGCATGAGACATTATAATCTAGTAAGGCTTCGTGTTGTGTTGTTTTGAATGTCAAATGAATGGCAATGAATTGCATATTTAAAATAAGAACCACTATATCCTTGACCATAGAATTGTAAAGCCAATCCCAAATTATTGTTACAGCAAGTGCTGGAAAGATCTTGAACTTAATAAAACTTTACCCAAGTAAAGGCCTGATCTCAGATGACATGAATTGTATTTTCAGTACAATACTTCATATAAATAAGACAGCTGTTCAAAAGCATTCTGATTTCAAAGCTCTACGGAATTGTTTCTATTCGTATTGTATTGTGCCGAAAATAATTTTTATGTGATCTGAAAATGTGCCTTTAGAAAATGGAAACCCATTGGATTGTTCAAGCTGTGAGCTGTTTTTTTGGATTTAATTTGAGTCACCAATGGTACCAAACTTCATTGACCGGCAAGCAGGTCTCCCAAATGTGCGCGAAGGAGACGGCATTTTTAAAGTCTATTTGCATTTATTAAACAAAATACTTTTGATACGATTGCTTTTCGCTATTTAAACTGCCAATTAAATAAACTCCATACACCTCAAAAAAAGGAGAAAATCAAACCATAAACTTAAAGTTAGCGCCCAACGGTTTTATCGATTCGATAAAGTGTATCAGTATCGAGACAATTTATTGTTATCGATAGATACTCAATTAGCGGCTTTTAAAATACCGGTTACTCCAATACTGGTTATGTGGCAAGTTTTAAATGCACTGTGCTTAAGTTTAAGCGAAGTTTCACACCAATTACAGTAAGTTCCAAACTGTAAACTTGTTCAAAAAATACCGAATGCCGCTAGAGGGCGCCACCATGTGTGAGCGTCAAATTTAACACAAGAGGAAAAGTAGGCTACGAAAATTAGGCAGCAAGTTCTTCTGCTAAACCCGGCCAATTTCAAACTGATTAAATTTATTGATACCCTTGCTTATGCTCAAATAAAACAAAAAACTTTATAAAAATATTAAATACTCTATTTTTAACAACATTTATTGAGAACACAGAAAAAATTAATTGTTTTTCAATAACACAAGTTTACAAAAAAAAATTATGTTTTCGCTGAAAAACATTTAAAACCTTTTTATTTGGGACAAATCTTTTGAAAAATGACTACATTCAAAATTCTTAGAGCTGATTTCTCATCCTCCAGATAGCAGCTAAGTTTAAAATAAAATTTGACCTTACTCTGTTAATGGGTAAGTTTATGTGAAAGATACAGACATCGGCTCTTAGCAGTTAGCAGCAGCTGACGGAGAGTATCTAACTGCGATTTAACTCATTGAAATACTTTTGTATAAAACAAATGCATATTATATTACACTACCCCGTCCCTTATAAAATGCAGCAAGGACATCAGCCACTTCTTCTTCTCCTTTTGGTGGTGGTCAAGCATATCATTAATATCCCTGGTCAAATCTCGCTCCTTGCTGTGCGCTAATGCAATCTGGTGGGGTGTAAGGACAATAAAATTTGATTGTAAACCGTTTATCTTCATTACGCGGGCAGCGTCAAAACTCGCAAACCGGTTGACTCCTTAACTGCGCCGTTCAGGTTCAAGTGTCCACCCCATCCTAAAACCAAAATGCACAACCCCTTCCTGCTGCATGAATACTGGACGCTGGCTGACCCCTTTGGGTCTAATTATATTTCCTTTGTGCCGCATTTTAGTTTGTCTTTTCATGGCCTTGTTCTTAAGATTAAGCTTTTGTTTTTCCATTTAACGCTTAATTTCAACATTTCGATGCCCTAACGCGATCTCAGTCAGTGGCTTGACCCCTTTTGTGTGTGGATCGGTTACATTGCGCAAACGCAACTGACCGCAACTAAGCAAACACTTGGCCGAGCGGATTTGACTTGGGTCAGCACAATGAAAGGAAACTTTTAATTGCATTAGAAAAGCCTGCAACTCGGGGTGACTCGGGTTTTGTTTGTTTTATAACCGATACCGAATCTAGCTTAACCTTTTGAATATTTACTTCTATTGTCCGCGAGTGGTCAGCGTATTTTAATGCACTTTCCGGTGAATCAACTTTTTGTATGTCCTAAATGGTTAAGCGGATCAGTTTCAGTTGCGGGACTCGACCACAGTTTGTCTTGTGGTTGGGCTTTGATTTGCATGCTGCAATTTTCGTTATCCCAATTTGCTGTGAAATAATAATCATTTTTGTAGGTACGTGCGCCCTCCACGCTTTGGTGGCCTCAGAACTCCGAACTGATTACAACTGAGGCTGAAGGCGCATTCTCATCCGGCCTCCACACAATATTGCGTGACTTTACGTGGGCCCGAAATTGACTTTCATCTGGCACTCATTAGTACGCGCCCTACACACAACGTCTTAAGGGCCCCGGATCAGTTTCGTTGTTGTCTGTGGGATCGGCAAAATTGCTCAATATAAGTTTCTCAAAAGAAGAGTTGGCGTGTTGCCAAGGCGGTGCACTAGGAGTGCCTCAAAAGGAGTGGGCGATGTGGATTCTGACAGCAAAATCAATGAAGGAAGTTTTGTATATATACACTGGGAAATGTGCAAAAATGGCTTAAACAAAATCCAAAAGGATTAATATTATAATGGGCGCATTCTGCAGAACTGCTTGATTGCAGATCAAAGATATACTTTGGGGTAATTTGTAATTTCATTGATTTTAAATTTAAATTTTAGAAACATTTGATACCTGATTAACTTAAATCGTGAGGGCACGACTAAATTCATCTGTGTCGAATTTTTATTAAAATATATTGTCATCTGATTGTGATCAAGTTTAGCAGAATATCATATAATGCTAACATTGGGCACGTTCAGCAGAGACACTTGATCACTGATCAGCTTAACAAAACTGCACTTATTATTAAGCATACTTTTCGGGATTTTATTAAATTTACATTTAGGAATTTCAGTATTAAATACAAGAGGAAAATTAGGCCACGTTAATTACCAAGAATTATATCATTGATCAGACAGCAAGTTCTTCTGCTGAACACGGCTAATGTATACAAACAGTTTCTGCTTCTAAATCCTATTTTTCTACCGATCTATTGGAATCCGATCCACACTTTGCAAGTGTATAAAAAACTTTATTTGTGGCTTTGCATACTTTTAGGGTTTGCTGCGAAATTGTTACATCAAAAAAGTTGCTGAGAAAATCAATTGAAATAATATGTCAGGAATAGTAAGCCATATTTACTTATTAAGCTACAATTTGTTATCGATTAGTGATAAAGCTGTTCCGCTGAATTGTATTTTAAAGTTGAACAATGATTAAGAGTCTCTGTCTGCCTTTTCTATAATTTTTAATTCAGAACTATCTAGATCAATTATTGTATCAACAGGTTCTTTGCAGTAAGAATTCAAGCGGATAATAATGCGTCTGATATTTGGACGTTGATGTAGAATGCGCAGTACATTCAGGTGGCCCAAGCTTCACCAAGCTCTAGCCTGCTACGCGCAAGCCCCAAGCAAAATAGCAGCCCACCTCCAGCCCAACCGACCAAAGGGCGGACCGACCGGCAACATGTGTACAAATAGTAAGAATTGGTTTATGTTAGTAATTAAAAAACGAAATAAATTAATTAAAAGTTAACTAATGCCTTAAAATGTTAAAGTAGAGGATTTTTCACTTGGTAAAATTTGTTATAATCAGCACTGAGAACACGAAATGGTTCATGCTAGAGGTGCGTGCTTCGTGCGTGTTTAAGTTAAACATCGTGAATATAAGTCATGCAGTGTTCGCGAACTTTTTTATTCTATTTTATTTGATTAATAATATTAATCCCAAAACTTTATTGCATCGATTTCGTGAATCCGGTGTTCGCAGCTGCTCAATACAAAAAGCTCAGTGTGGCCATTACACCCATAATAGAATTAAGATTTCTACACGAAAAAATTCGGGGTGGTTTATCGTGCGTGATTAGTCGTGACCCCTCCTTTAATCGTGCACGAATGGTGCGTGACGCAAAACGCTTAAAAAAATTGTGTGCTTGAATCGTGCGTCAAGAGATTATTATTTCGTGAATCGTGCGTTACGTGAAGGAAAAAACGCTCACGCGTGCACCTCTAGTCAGTACTACACCGCTTTAAAGATGAGGGACAAAGTTACGGGGAGGTCTAATAGGAACATTCAATTTAAATTGGCAAGTCAATTTTTCCACTAATAAGTTTGAGTACAAAGATTACACCAAGCATTATTTTAGTGATAATTAAAAGAAGTCTACCAGAGTACGAAAGCAATCGGGCATTTGGAACCCAGCTCAAACCTCGAAGGGCATACAACAATTATTACTTTTGCACTGATTCAATTCTAAGGTGGTGTGTAGAATACTATGTCTACACACGCGATCTATACTCAAGAATTGGAAGGGCAAGATAAGTAAAAATAATTTTGGCCGTAAATAATCTCATAATTATTGAAAACTTTTCTGAATCATATTAAAACTTAATGTATGTGCTTTCTAATAGATGACGAAGTTTGGATGATATCCCAATGACATTTTTAGGGTTTCCAATACTATTTTCTTAAAAGTAATGTTTATTTTACTGTTATGTTATACACCTGAATTGGTCGAGTAGCTGTCTCTGCTTGCCTCCCGCTTCATAATACAGCAAAGAGTTTGAAAAATCGTGCTCTCTTTTCAGCTCGCCAGCCAACGGAGTTCCTATCACAAATCTTAATATAAATGTTTGTCCCTTAAGTTTGGAAGCTGAAACTAAGGTTACTTTCCCTAATATCAAGTCCAAGCATTCTTACTAGAATCGTGAAATTTTCTCTCAATTTTAATGGACATCAAGAGTTTCAGCATGTGGTACATCAAAGAGTGTGACTTCTACATAAATTGCAATTGCACAGTTGGTGATCTATAAGGACCACCCCTAAACAAATTCAAAATTTGCTGCCTTGCGGAAATTCCCATATAGCAAAAAAATTGTGCATTTGAAGTGGACACCATATGGTGGCTATAGTTCACCATTACCACCGCCCATGAAATGGTTCTGGCCACAGTCGCCTGTTTCTCAAATTAATAATTGCAAAATTTAGCGCTAAGTTAAACCCACTAAAGGCAACAAATGACAAAGGAAATGTGTACAAAAATGGGCGCACACATGCCCAGCACATTTGGGCGTTGATCAAAGAGTCAGTTGGTCGGACAGACCCAGCACGGCATGAAGCTTCCACTCGACTTTTGACTCGGACTCGGACTCCCAAACAAACAACAATAGGCCGGGGACCAAGTAAACAACCGCCCGCTACACACATGTGAGACATGTGAGACATGCAGTTCCAGATCCTTGCGTGCGTCGTGACCGTTACAAACTCATGACTCAGCTCAGTGCTATATGCGAACATTAAAGGGTCGCGCAGGCGTGTGCGTCAGTTGGTCTAGAAGCTAACCCTTAAACGCAGCCGGCTCACAACCCTGAATGGAAAGCCACCCTGTTCTAGTTTAAAATGTTGTCCCAAATAGAAGATAAACAAGCGGCCATCGACTCGCCCACATGAAGTTGGTGTTGTTGTTGTTATCCTAGGAATATTATTTCACTTTTAATTGTTATGCTGATGTTGGCACGAGCCAACAACCAAGAGCATATGTCGCTGAGGTCCTGCCACCTAGGACCAATGTCATTGACTGCGTTGCATTTTTGGCGCTCAATGCCCGCTGCAGGAAAAACTCGGGGGTTGCTGATGGAAAACTGTTAGTTCTGCCACCACCACCACCATCAACAATCAACCAGCAGCGAACCGCGACCAAATTATGCTCAAGTTGGTGCAGCGCTTGGCTGCCTTCGCCTTCGCCTCCGACTTCAACTTCAACCTTCAGGAATGGGCAAACAGCACGCGCTTACTTCCAGCCATTTCCTCAACTTCCTGACTGCTGCACCCAAAATGTAATGAGTCGGCTGTGTCAGGTGCATGCATGTGACCCGACCCCAGTTAAGAATTTTCTTAGTTCTCTACCCCAGACGTAATTACAGCGTCCAAGTTGAAGTTTTTCTTTATGGCTCAGGTCACCACCAACCCCAATGTTAGCGACACATCCAAGCCAAGTTGGTGCTCATTAGACCAAAGCATTTTCATGGCTCCTAGCCAAGACTCTCTGTGTGTGTGTGTGTGTGTCTCGCGCACGAGCTATTCGTATTTTGTCCTTATGTTTAGCCCATTTCGTTGTAATAATTTGAAATTTTGATCAGGTGTTTCTTTTTGTTCCACAAAACTGGGGTTCAAAGGGGAACTATGAGCGTTAAGAGTTGTCCAACCGTATAACATAACACCGCAACGTTATTCTCTTGAGGGTCAACAAACAACAGCTAAAAAAGCGCGCGGTTTGAACCACTTGGCACTTGAACCGTATCATTGCGGATTTTTGTGAGGGTCTTGCATTGTGCGACAAGTTCTGATTCGTGAAGTAAACAGCAAAACTTGCAGTTTACACTTTATATTTCCTGTCTGTATCCTTGCTTAGAGGGTCGTCATAAGTAAGCTTTGGGTAAACTCAGTTTTTGAATATATAAGTTGAATTTGAATAGAAGGCAACAGTAATTAGCCAATGGGCAATGCTGATACTTAGTTCTAGTCTTTGTCATTTAATATAGGTTGTAAGTGGATAAATAAACTATTTCCAGCTTAAATCTTCTAATTCAGATCTTAAATTGTTTTTTCTAAACTGCTGCGCAAAGACGCTGCTTTTCACGCAGGCGACGCAGGCAGCGCCTAAGCTAAGAAGCAGATATCTTGCAGCATTTAGTATAATTGATCGAGCGTTTGACGGTATGACGCTGATTATATTCAACGAAGATTATTGATAGTTGATTAAATGTGAGTGGGAATATTCGTGTATGATGAAATCAATTTTGCGTTCTCTGATCTCTATGCAGACCAAGGTAGTGTTCGGGAAATTCCTTCTGACTGTTACTTATATTTCCACGAGCTAAGAATACCCTTTTTTTGGGAGTAACGGATTAAAATAGTAAATCTGCTTTATTTTCGTGCCGTGCTTAAGCATTTTTTGGGTGTATGTATGTGTGAGTGTGTAGTAAGATCCTAATTGTGTACATGTCGTGCCGTGTCGAAAATCCCCGCCCTCCTATGGAAAACTCTATGAAATTCAATGCTCGTAAAAGTTGTTCGGACGCATCTCAGTGCTCAATCCTTGGATTTTACCGACAACTGGTCGGAGGCCCCACCAAATGACTGTTTACTATTCATGTATTGTATTTGAATAACGACACTTGAACCTACCTACCTGAAAGTCAGATGTTTAAAAACAAACACATAATAAAATGCCGAACGCATGCCGAGCCCTTCGCTAAAGTAAACCGATCAGCAAAGCACATCAGTCGCTGGCTAGCGTTCAATGAAGTAGGTCAGAGTCGCATTATATTCGTACACTAATACACTCTCACTTTTTCGCATCGCTCTTCTTGACAAAAGCTGGTACAGAAAATCGGTGGGCAGCCCTTGGCTCTATTGTATCAGAAAGCCCACTCCGTTATACACTCAGTCGCAAAGCCAGTTTCTTCGCTTCGAAAAGAATAATAAAAGCAAAAGACATGCAATCCGGCGCCAGTTCGCAACAAGCAGACGACAGCAAAAACAAAATACATGCAGTATACGCGACCGAGACTTGGGCAAACAGACGGCTGCTCGACTCGAGCCTCGTGTATATTTTGGACCACTTTCAAACTCTAACTTCATGCCCAAGGCTGGTATAGAAGTTGCCACTGCCTTAAATATAATTTTTCTTTGAAGTCGTTAGACAACCATTATGTTATCTGATATCTGGATAGTTCTAACTTTGATTAATATAAATGTTGAGTGAATGTCAACTTAATGATCCACATAGGCTTTATTCTTTAACTGATCTTTGTAATGATCCTTACTTTTTCTTATTTATTATGTTGCCTTGCAGCAGGGAAACTATTAAATAAAAAATGATACGTACTTACTTTACTCAGCCATGACCACATTTACACATCTTCGACACAATATTCCCACATTAAAATGCAGTTTTCGTTGCACCAGGAAGCTCACATCAATGAACACTTGAAAGGATTCAGCTTTTTGAGCACGTAGCAGCCTGTGCATATTAAAAAGTTGCACAAAGCGATCAAGTTACAGCATGGATCAGAACAGTCGGCTATACACAAGTAGGTCGTTTGCCGTTAAGGGAACCATAAAAACTTCGAGGAGGCCCTAGTGCTGCGGTGTGGCTTCCCACGTTGCTGCGCAAAAACATTGAACTCTAATAAAAACTAAGGCAGGACAAGTGCACATAAAATCAAATTAATAGTCGTTGTCAGAGGCTGTCAGACTGGCACTTTGTTTTGGTGCAATCAGTGGGAAACCTGCTAGCACAAAAGGACCCCAGCCTTGCCATAAATTCGAGGCACACAAAGGCAAGGACAATGGCAAAAAGTAAAAATACAAAAAAAAATCAGTTTGTTCCTATCAGCTAAATGCAATCTCTCACCTTTCATTTGTCAATTAGTTCAAGTGCAGTGCCGATCTTTAACGGCTACCTGGCCGCATCTATAAAATATTGATTGTCTAGAAGGCGACGGGCGTGGACTGGGGCGTGGCCACGGGAGCCGTTTGTCCAGCACATGTTTAGGCATTTATTACTTTTTTGGCAACTTTTTGCTTTGGGGCGTAGATGAACTGTTAGCAAAGTGACCGCCATGTGTTGGAGTTGCTCTCGGCATCAAGTGAACTATCAAAGATGTATACGTATTCTGGATAACACTTTTAGAACATTATAATGTACTTACACTCAGAAAAAAACTAAGAACTGTGTACTTGAATCAAGTACAAATTGTGTCAATAGTACGGTTACTACGAAAATACTTGATTCAAGTACAAAATTATTTCAATCTCGAAATACTTGATTCTAGACCGTTCCGAGATATATTAGTACCAGGGAATAATACCGTAACCGGAACCGGAACCGTATTTAAAGCCAGGTACCGGTATCGAAACCGGAACCGATATCAAATTTTTTTTAGAACCGAAAACCGTTAAATATAATTATAATTTATAATAGAATCCGAAAAAAACCGGAACCATACCGAAACGCTTATACCGGTTTTGTTTCGGTTTCTTATTATTTATTTTATTGAGTTATTTATTTCAATTGGTAAACTATATAGAAAAAGAAAAAGTCTTAGGTTTTAGAAATTCGCCCTTAAAGAATAAGATATAATATAATTTATAGAAAAACATTTCTAAGATGTGGAAAAAAAATATTTCTTTGGTAAATATAAATCCTCTAATTAAATTTAAAGGATTTCTAAGTCTTAAAACATTCCTTCCTTAAATATAGAAATGTTAGAAAAATTATAATAAAATTTAGAAATGAAGTTTCTGGATTTTAATCTAATTTCGCGCTAAAAAAAATTCTGTTTTAATATTTCGATTAATGTAATGTAAGTAAAAGCTTAGGCAGAATTAATTGTTTCAACTGTTTTTGCGTTTTTTAGAGCTGATACGTATATACCCCTTTTAGTGTTTTACCAGCGCATTATGAACTATATTATGGGTTCAAATCTATCTAAATCGCTAAAGATCTCTAATTTTTGGCGGAGATACGGTAGATTTTAGGGCAGTCTATTTCGAACCATTATTTTAAAGAATAAACTTACTATTAGGTAACAGATGGTTTTATGTGGAGGGTGAGAAATGGTCCTAAGGCGAGTTTGTCTGTGCGACAAAAAATTGTGGGGATAATATTTAAATTTAATTTGAATATTAAATAAATTGATACTTGTACCGGTACGTACCGGTATACCAAAATAAAAATCTAGGTACGGTAATGAAACCGAAAACCGAAATAAACTGAAAACCAAAATAGAACCTTTAATCGAAATTCTCATATCGGTACGTCCGGAACCAGTACTGGAACTGATATTCTTTTCAGGATTAATCCCTGATTAGTACATTTCGAACTATATTAAGATCTTTTTGATCATACTATTAGGTCGTAAATTTCTTGTCTATACCGATGAACTCTTAAAACAAGAAATTGCGTATTTAAAGTAATAATAAAATATTTTTCCTTGAAATTTAATAAATTCTAAGTAGTTCCCCAAAAAACATTCTTGAAACCAAATAAATGTACATAAAATAGGCACAAAATGTTCTTGGTTTAGGTCCAATAAATTCTATAGCTGTTTCCAATTTAAGCTTGAAACGATGTCTCTGTATCCAGAAGAGTCCAAGAAGGTATTAATGTGGGCCCGAAATCTGCCATCCCTCCCTAAGTAAAGTAATAGAAACAATTGGAAATTTTAAGGACAGATTCGTGTTGAAATATTTCGCATTTTCCATTGCATACTTTTTTGGATTGGCATTTTAAGATTATTTCGTGCCTAATCTAAGAAATTTCGTACTTGAATTAAGAATGCCTTTTTATAGAATTTTCGGCTAACTGTAAGAACGAAAAATTCTTAATTCAAGAATATTTGTTCTGATTTTAATTAAACTAACGGTCGTTTTTGGACTTAAGAATGTTTCTTACTTAATTTAAATTCACCCAAAAACACAATATACTTGAAATTTTAAGTACAAAACGGTATACATTCATTCTATCCCGATCGTACTAGAATTCTGCCAGTCGTTTTTTTCTGAGTGTACGAGCTGACATAAGGTTCTAAAATTATCTTTTAATGATTTTATGTTTAAATTTAGCTACTTGCTTAAGGCAATTGGTATTGGATTAGTGGACAGGCTTAACACCTTGCTATTTTGATATGCCGGTTTCGTCGTTTTGTTATATCCTTTAAAACTGGATACAAAGGGTATCATAAAGAAACACTTTTATGGATTGCAGCGCTCTTATTTGTTATATTTGTTCCTGAAGTTTCAATACAAAGACTATTATATAGTTTGAGTATAGAGCTGCGTTATCTCGTATATGAAGTGTCTTTGGTCCCACTGACTTGTGCAATTAAACAGCGGGGTAAGGTTTGTGCGATTAGATTTGCTGCAAAGGAGTGAAAAATGTGTACAACGCAGCGAGTGTCACCGAAAAATGCACAATGTCCGCTGAGCAAATGGACACTCGCCGAGCGTGTGCGCCAAACAAAACACTGCAGTTAATTGCAAAGCCACCAAACTGAAAGGTAGACTCTCGACGGGATAGGCGCCAGTCAGCATAGTACTTAATGAGTTCTGTGTCTGGAATTCGGACAGGATTCGACTTTGTGACTTTAGCCTGAGATCAGCATGGGACAGGCACTGGATAGCTGCTGACCGTGCGAAATTTTTTTGTATTTAAGCGAATGTCCTGCTGTCAATTTGACACGTCCTTTTGCATATGCGCGAAGGACTAGCCACGTACGACTTGTGTGGTGGCAAATCATAATCGTTTTGTTAACTCCTTCACACCGCACCAAGCCCTTGAGATATCCCTTTAGAAACAAATTAAACAATTGCCGTAGGCAAACAAATGGATTCCGTAAATAAATACTTCGCTTTATTTCTCATAATATTTTCGCTTATTCTAAGAATTCTGTTTGCTGTGGCTCGGAGGCGACCACACAGCAAAAACCAAAGATCCAAAGGCGGCAAAACCTCAAAAAAAAAGAATAACACAACCTCAACCTGTGTGCATTTATGATATATTTTGGTTGGACGCTGAGGTCGCCGAATGACGCAGTGCATTTTATTCTAAGACACCGACCCAATGTTTGTGTCCCTATAAAAAAAAAAATGTGATGGCCCTTTTGTCTTTTGCACGCCACTCGAACCGCAATTGTTTGCAATTGAACATTTTGATTTCCCGGGAGGTCCGGCAGGTCCAGCAACGGCGACGTTGGTCTCTGTTTGGCAATTTCATGGCTGTCTGAGGGCCAAATGGGCGGCGGCGCTGGCTATTTTTTTTCGCGTGTCATGACTTTTTACGATCTTATTCCTGCTAATGATCTTTTCAAAACTGCGAAAAATCTTTACAAAATAAAGGACATGCTGGCGGTAGCATTAGATAATGTTTGGAGAAGCATATAAATATGGGTAATGGATTCTTGGAAATTCTGGGCTGGGCGTGCATTACATGAAAAGCTGTCTTCCTATTTTTGGATCTACGGGTATAACAAGAGATTGCACAACAATATGTTCGTGCAATTTTCGTGCTAGGTTGGCAAAGCACGGTCATGCACGAAACTTAATTTTAATACGAAAATGCCTAGTCCATCTCTCTACTCTATTCTCATTGATCTATATTACGCCATCTCTAGCCTGTATCCTTCCCAGCCGATATTTTCCATTCTCTTGCAGTTTTTAAATTAGCCTAACGAAATTCACTAACCCCTTCCGTTTGCTCATCTCGCACACACCAAATCCTTCCACTTAATAACCGGCAACGCCAGATGTCATCAGATTTCATGCCCAACTAAATTTCAACCGAATCGATCATTAATTAGAATGCACTTGAGCAAATCGGCCATGAAATTGGAGCAACTACGTTGACAGCTTCCAAATCGATGCACACACACACACACACACACAGATTGCTCAATCAACACCAGCTTATAAGCAAAGCGGGCTCAGGACGACAACATATGTTACGATTCTGACTCGGTCTGACGGGTTGACCACTTCAAGGACCCCGCGCACCGCTCGCTCCACTCGAAGGCGACTCGTATTACACACAAACACAGCATAACGGCTAGTAATTTGGAGTACCAAAGTTGACCCAGCGCCTAATAAACTCATAGCCATAAACAAAACAGGCGGCAGCTACCAAAAAAAAAAAGGATCCACTGAAAACCGATCGATGCTACCGTTATTCCAATGTCATTTTGTTTTGATAAAATCTCAAATAACCTTTGGATAGCTGCGCGCTCATTAGCAGCATTTCGTGGCGTTGTTTTTGTTTGCCAGGATCAGAAAGAATTTATATTGTCCCGACTGGCGTTACGATCTTTTTTTTTTGGTTTGTTTATGTCGTCGACGACGACGCCTTGGACATTGGCAACATGTGTTTCCAACTCTAGCTTAGGTTACCTAAAATTCGAGGCGACTAGCAAAAGTTTGAGACTTTGTTTTTATTTTTTATATAATTTTTGTTTTTTTAGGGCATCAAATGGAAAGTTGGAAGCCGGCAATTGGTGGGAGTTACAGAGACAGTCTCTCATCAGACTCCTAATTACTTCTTTATTCCTTGAGGTGGAGCACTACACTTCTAATATGTGTTTTTGTAATTAAGCCTGTTTAATCATGCTACATTCCAGTCAATCATATCCGGAGAGCTCCTAAACTGGATTAAAAAGGGACTCCAACAGCTACACCTTTTAGGAGTGTTTATGGAGCGCTGATAGTTGGATTGAACCCGGAGTCCCTAGCAAGCACCCCTTAGGAGTGTTTATGAAGCGCTCCCAGTAGACGTAAAACGGAAGTCCCTTGCAAACACCCATTTGGAGTGTTTATAGAGCGCTCCTACGTAGGAGTAAAAGTGGGGTCCACAAGAGAACCGCATTGGTGCGTTTATGGAGCTTAAAAAAACGTAAGTAGGCTGATCGTTTGCTTTTTCAGGAATTTTGAATCATTTTCACATACTACGTTTATGCACAAATAAAAAATCATGCTTTTTGCCCTTCAAAGTAGCTATTTTATGAATATAAATAATTTAGAAAATATTTTTTACGCTTTATCTTGTGGTCCGACAACCTGTCGACGCACTGGGCTGCCTAACTGCTTTAAATTATCTCGTTAAAAATAATAATTGAAGAAAAATGTTTGCATACTTTGATGAGCAAAAAGCATGATTTTTTATAAGCATATAGTATCCAAGTTTATTCGATTAATATTAATTGTAAATTTAGATTATTATTGGAGCCCAAAAGTAGACCACAAACACTCCGTCTGAATTATCTTAAGATGATTGACGGAGTCCTTTTCAAAAAATCATAGGCGGATAGAGGAGTCCACACGGAGTCTGCGCGGATTATCCGAGTAAACATTTTGGGACTCCGAAATTACTCTTTTTAGGAATCCCTGAGGAACACCTTTTTTCATAAATGTTAAAAAGGTAATTTTTTCTGGCGGAAATGCACTTTTGGGACTGTTTTAGGAGTTTCCCTAGGAGGGTATAGGGAGTCCTATGGGTGACTGCCTTGGTTGGCTGGGATGCCCTTCAAAGTATGCTATCTTTTCTTTTGAGATATGCATTTCTTTTTCAACATTTTTTTCGGGGTTACTCTTACATTTAAAGCAGGTCTCTTGTAAGTTACGTTAAATGTATTAAAAAAATATACTAATTTTGCCGTTATACAATTTTCAACTATCGCATAAAACATTATTTTTCAATCTGTTTGGTAGATTGCTACGATCAAAAATTAAATTAGGAAAAAATAAATTTTTATCTCAAAAAAGTACTAAATGATTTTTTCAAAATTCTAAAAAACTACAAAATGACAAAAAAAAATTGAAGTTCTTTTTTTTACTTACGAGTGTCACTTCTTCGAATAAAGTGATTTTTTTATAAACGATTGCACTTCAATCTAATTTTGTTTGACTTTATACGCAAGGTTACATAAATATGTCCAGTAATTAGATCAGTTTACGAAACTTAAGCGATTTGAAACCGATTGCTTTAAGCCAAGTACAATTAGTAGTACATTTTATTTAGTAAGCGTACACTCAGAAAAAAAAACGGCTGCCAGCGTTCTAGAACGAACGGTATAGAATTTCTACCGTTTTGTACTTTGAATTTCAAGTATGATTCGAACTTGATTGTACTTAAACTGAGTACGAATCAGTCTTGAATTTCAAATTTACCCAAAATGTTCCTAGAAAAAAATTCTTAAATCAAGTAGAAAATACTTAAAACAAGAAATTTTTGTATTCAAACGTTATTCGACGATCGGGATAGAATTAATACCGTTTTGTACTTAAAATATTAAGTTTTATTCGTTCTCCTAGTACAAATTAATCTAATAAGAACGAATCGGGATAGGTTCTAAACCTACTCATTCTAAGAATAAGGTTTAAAAAACCTTGGATTAGTCCAAAATATACTTCATGTATCCCGAAACGGTCTAAAATCAAGTATTTTGGGATTGAATAAATCTTACTTGAACCAAGTATTTTGTACTCGTTTTAAGTATTTTCGTAGCGTAAAGTAGTTTCTTTAAATTAAAAAAAAAAAAAAGTAAATTGTGTTCGTGATTGAAAAAAAAAGGATGATGTTTGCACTTTAACAAATTGTCATACACCAATTTTTCGAGGAAAATATTAGATCTTTATCATAAACAGAGTGACCAGATGGACCAACGCAATTTAATGCTAATAATGCCATCTTTTGTAGCTCCCTCAAAACTTTTTTGCACACAGTACGTAATAAAAAAAAACTATTTTTAAGTTTTCTTATCTCCATTTCGACCGATCTTTCCAAAATTTATCGTGAATTATTTACAAAGATTCTGTCATCTGAGTATTTTTTTAAACTAACTAAAGAGTAGCAACTAGTCAAACTTTTCTTAATCCCCTCACATACTACATACTTTGCCCAGTCACTTTTAAGTCTGTTGTTTTGGGGGAATTGATTTCATTTCCCACATCACACATTCTCTTTGGTATCCTTTGTTCTGGGGAGCATTTACATAGGACGCACAGTAACAAATATAATGGAAAATTATTTGGTAATCTGTGAAAAAGCCAAACCCCCATAAAAACCGCAGGGCCCTTAACTCGTTTTCTTCATTTCTGAATACAAAACTCGTTATTGAGCCCCCTTTGACGTTTAGAAGTGCGCATGGACATGAAAAGGCTTCATCATCATCATTGTGATCCTACGCCTCATTCTCATCCACGTGCAGGCCGCGCTTCAGCTTCAGGCTACTGCGCGATAAGCCTCCTCCCCCCCCATCCCTACTCCACAGGTTCGCTCACTTACCTGTGCCTCAACCTGTTTGCTGCGCATTTATCATTTTTCTATGCTTCTATCCTTTGTCTGGTTTTGTTTTCCTTTTCTATGCAGGAAATCTCAGCAGGTCTTATAAGTATTCCAGTTGGACTTTTCCCCTGCAAACAGGTTCTATTTAACTTCCCCTACAACGCCTATGTAATAAGCATATACCTGTGCATGTATTGGATTTTCTTCTATGCACTGATATTCTCTGTTTGTATACCTGTTGGTCCTCTTCACTCTTCGTCAGGAAAATTATATGTTTTGATTGTAACGGAAAATTGCTGAGCCAGCGCCCTCAAATGGAGCTGCAGAGCAATACAAATAGTCAATTCTTAATGACACTGAATGTTTGAAGCAATCTTCTAATTTTAATGTAACCTCTTCAAAAAACTGATTTAATAAAGGGTTTGTCTCAAGCATTCTCACGACCTGCCACAGCCAGTCAAGGGCCAGGTCATTCAACCATTCAATCGTGTATGTTATTAAAAAAAAAGGATACTCATCCAAAGCCCATCTCCACCTAATTGCTTTTTCATAACTATGGGATTTGTGTATGCATTAGATACTTGTATTTCGAAAATTTCACGGCTTGTTAGTCGTGGTCTCTCAGTTGTAATTAGGCGTGTGCATAAAATATTTGATATTGATCTAACAATTTCTATTTCTTCTTTTTGCCAAAATTGATTGGTTATGCCCATGTGTCCCGTAGTAGGAGCAAGCCTTTGATGATATGATCATTACAATGCTCAAAGTCGGCCCGATTCAAGTCTTAACTCCTGCCAAAAGGTTGATTAATGATCTGGCTACTCCTTTGGGTTTTGCATAGTTTTGTTCGAGCTCTTTGGCGGAATGTGACCGCAAAGCATCACCTGTGGTTAGAACGAAGGATTCGCACCAAGTTTTTGCTCATTTACAACTCATTTTTTTCAGACTCTGGCAAAAGGCAATTAGCATGCTTACATGAGGCAGCAGAATTGCATATATGGGGTAGGCGTTCTTTGAAGTACTGTTAAAACAAGGAATCTGCCAGTGCAAAAATGCGGTATACAAATGGGCCGGCACTTTTTGTTAAGCCAAACAATTGAATGGTTATATTAACCAATTGGTAATATCAAATAGACTTAACATTAGTGCCGCTTATCGATTTTATTCAAGCTGAGCGATTGTCATTTTAAAATGCAAAAAATTGATGAAGAAAAAACTTATCCTAATCTTTTTAGTGAAGAAAATAAGATAAAGATGGACGTAGTCGATATTTTACAATTCTACTTAATAGTTCACGTTTCTTTTTGTGCTTAGTATGCAAGTATGGGTATTGAGAGAAGCGTATTACTAAGAAGGGTCAATGCATAAGCTTCTGTTGCGAATAATGTGTTACACCCATTCTGTTTATCCAACCATCAGTAATAATGCAATTACACGTTATTTCTTGATAAAAAACTTTAATAAATTTAGAAGAATTCCTCGTCTCGAGGGCATTGATGCGATAACGCATACATCCGCCTGCAAACAATTTCATTCTTTTAATCTTGGTAAATACAGTTGTCATATCAAATCGTCGAATTGCGTTTGACTAACGGAAGCGCTGAACCCCAGATATTGGTTTAAAGCGATTAAACATTGTCTACCAGAAAAGGGCTTTCCCAAAACAAAGGTATACATTTTAAAACTTGTTTCTCTATGGAAAAAATAAGATAAATATTTGTACCCTTAAGAATATGCCCAATATTAGCAACTTTCACAGTATGATCGTTTGGATCAGTAAAGATTCATAGGCTATGTCCCAACTCTGTGATCCGGTTCGAAAAGCGTATTTAAGCCGATTCACAAGTAGTTTAGAGCCATATTTTTAACCACTAAGCCGATATTCCTGAAATTTTTCCAAAATGTTCAAGTCGAGCAAAAAAGAGTCATATGCTATTTTCTAAATCGGTTAAACCCGGTTTATTAGTGCTTCAGAGCCATATCTCTGGAACCACTTAAACGATCTTCATGAAATTTTTTACAGCATATTCATGTCGATTAGTAAAGAGTCAAAGGCTATGTCCCTAATGTGTGAACCGGTTTCAATGCGGTTTTAACCGTTTTCATCCATATCTCAGAAATTATTAAAATTATTATGATTATTATGAACTATTTGAAATAATCGGTTTGAAATTGGAGAATTATATGGTAAAAGTTATTTCACTGGTTTAAAACCGGTTCTGAACCCGCTGAGCTGGTTCAAAAGCGGTTCAAAGCCATTTCTTAGAAATTTTTAAAGATTTGATCTTGAAATTTTATGTGTATGTTAGTTATATACAGCCACCAAATCATCCACGGAAGCAAAATGGCCGATATGATATTACCAGTTGGTACCACAACCCAAAAATAGCTTTACAAACGCTAAATAAGCAGAAGAAAATAAATGAAGCTAAAGAATATTAAGAATAATGTCCCAAAAATAGGTTGGTTATAAGGAGACAGATATAATCCACAGGTTCCAAGGACAGAATCCGTAAGCCTCTGACAGACCGATTAAGAAAAGCCTGAATTTCAGAAGAGGCCCTGTAATCAGAAGTTGTGGAAGCAATGGAACCTAAAATTTGGCTCGACAGATTGCAGTTCTATAAGCAGGTAGTTAACTCTTTCACGAGTGACCACCCTCCAAAGTCCATAAATTCTTACCAAGAAAAACTAAAGCGATTCAAGGTGTATCCTAAAATATTCCTAAATTTGTAAATAGAATAGTATCGAACTCAATTTTTTGTAAAGACCCGAGCGATCCACAGACGCTTTCTTATCGGTTTGGTTTTGAGCAATAAATTTGCCATTTGGTACGGTATGGTTCGGTTTGCGTTGAACAGGTTGTTATCTACGGACTATTAGTTGGCATAACTATATTTTATTGGTAAAAGACCGGTTCACTGATTGTCCAAAAAATGGCTTAATTGAAACAGATCGTAGAAATAACCAAGCTTTCAGTTGACCTTTAGCCGCAGGTTTTTATGGTGATAGCCATTGCCGTTTCGACCATAACTGTTCAAAGCTTAACGGTATCAAAATAGTCAGCGATGTTGTGAAGCAGGTAAGTTTTCAGTGCAGTCAATTTGGTGAACGAGGTTGCCTACCCTAGCCCTGTTGGCTTGTTTTATAGTAGTGGAAAAAAAATAAACGTAAATAACGAAACGTACGAGCAATTGTAATCAAACATTCTGGACGAACGAACCACTTTATGGAGCTTTCCAATACTAATTTTGAATGGTTGAATATTCTTCTTTTCTTTATGCCTTAAGCATTTTAGGATTATTCTGCAAAGCAACTGAAAATAAATAATAAAGGACTTCAAAACGGATAATTTTTGAAAAAAGTTTCATAAACAAAGTCTCAAATATTCCATTAATTCTACCTATTCGAGTGAACCATAAATATAGCAATAAACCAACCATTTTCGGTATAATTCTCTAGCAGTATATCAATCTAAGCTTAACAAAAACTATCTTAAGACAAAGGATATTCAGCTCTTTAACACTTGCCAGTAAACATTAGAAATAATTTCCAAAATCTGTAAATAGCATTCGAAGGGGATTCTTCAGACATTTTAGCGGCTGAGTGTGAAAACGCATTAGTTGGCGCGCACTCTCTGAAGCCGAGGCTGATCTGCATGAGCTCTCGCAACAATAAAAACTGAAATTAAAAACCTCTCTAATGCAAACATTACGTAAGTCAGCTACTGTTAACAACGAAGGCGGCACTTCTGGTGAAAAAATCATAAAAACTTCCGGCAGAATATGCAAAAAAAAAAAAGAAACCTACAAAAAATAAAACGAGAATATTCTTCCAGGAAATTGAACAATTTGTGCGTAATTTGCATAGCTAAACTGAACTGAACTGAACCTGACCACGTATGTACTTAGGGCGGCAACTGTTTGACGACATATTGCTCAATGGCATGGATCAATGTGATTAGAGTGCAGATGCTCTGGTCTCTATACTCCACTCTTTCGTCCTGTTCAATTTTGCACAACAAAACCAAGATCATCTCATATGTGAACAAAAGCATTTCGCACATTTAGGCTTCCAAATGAATGGACACAACATGTGCGTGTGGTCGTTCGAAAAGAGTCGGGTTACCCAGTATGTAGATCTAATATGCAGATAGTCCAAGCCAAATGTAACTGCAACTGAACAGTTAAAGTTGTGGATGCTTAATCAATTGACAAAAGGTTCGATACACACAAAAGAAAGGAGAAGACTGCGTACTGGGATTCGGGCCAGGATAAGCCTACTTTAACTTGAAAATATTGCTAGCAAAGATTTGTTGTTTGCCGAAAATAACTAACTTGCATATTGTTTTGTGGCATTTTCTTAATGAATATCAAGCAGGCCAAGAACGAGACTATATGTGTGGGTGTAATATTGTTTCAGCCTACACATGCACGGACGAAAGCAATTCTGGAAATGGAAATAGAAATCTTAAGCCGGCCTAACTCACGATGCTGAGTGGAAGATACCAACTACGAAATGCACACACACTGTTGGAAGTTATTGGCTTTGCCTTGGCGCGCAAAATGAACAACAGTTCGTCCAGTTCCCAAAAACAAATCCTTTTTCCAAAAGGCGGCACCAAAATCCTTTCACAGTAAAATTTACGTTATGTGTTCTTTACCCAACAAAAAAAAAAAAAAAATAGAAGAAGAAAAAGAGCGCCAAAAATAGTCTTTGTCTTTTGGTCTTTACCCAAGATAACTAGCAGCAGATATTATCATGCGCTCGACTGGACCTCAAGTGGTACAGGCAGTCAGCTGATTGAGCGACCGTTAGACACAATCCTTGCGCAGGTTTCTTTGTTGACAGTTCCGCTCGTTGGAGATAGGAGTCTGGACTCTGTGGGTGCCATTGATAATTTTCAAAAGGTCGTTCATTCTGGTCCGCAACTAATCTGCGTTTGCCATAATTATTTTCTATTTGTTCGGGCATCTTTTTTAACCTGCTGCTGCTCCTGATGATGATGATGCGCAAATTGTTAAGCCTTATCGCGATATATCTTTATATACCCTAGTCAAAGGACCTTTTTTGCCTGCATTTATTTGTAATGTATATGGATTTGTGTGCTGATTTTTTGGTCAACGTCGCGTCGTTGTGGGCGGTCAGATTAAAATCAATTAGGCATAAAATGAGCAACATTTCAATTTGTGTATTTTTTTTTTTGGGTGGGCACCTGAGTTTCGCCTTTGGAGATGAGGAAGTGAGTCTTTCTATCTCATCCGTCAGTATTAAAGCTATCTTGATAAAACTACACTTAAAATACATCTACACAACGAAAAATATGACGTTCTTAAATCAAGACCAAATATTCATGATTTTGTTCCATTCTTCCGTTCATAAAACATGAACGTTGAACCACCGTACCAAAAATTTAAGTATCATATTAGAAGTGTGGCTCAATGCACAAGTTTGTTTTCCAAACTAAGCATAGCTGAGATTAAACCTTTTTCCATTTGTTTTTTAGAATGAAATTAATCTAAAAAAGTGGTACTTTGAGAAATCAATGTGTCCGTAGTAAACAAATGTGATGTTTAAACTAAGCGAGATGAACTGATACACAAATTGTAGAAAAATGACAAAACGTTATGAGGTAAGTGGTCGAAAATGTCAATCTTTCTATTGGAATTGGTAAATGTCATCTGGTCACACTAAACGTTGCCGAATTGCAACACTTAAAAGTGGGGTTCCTGAAAGTAATTTAGATTTGATTTAAATTTCGTTAAGACAAATCTTAATTTAAATTAGCGCTTGGCGCGAAAGTACAAAATTCCAAAAGAAAGTGTAAAATCTGTTTTTTAATATATTTTTGAATGTAATCGAACACCAAGTTTGTCCGTGTAATATTCCTCGAAAAGTACGGTCACACTAGAAAGCAAAACGAAATCGAATCTAAGGGCCATTTCCCATGTTCATGTTTTTGAAAATCAAGCTGAACTACGAAATCCACCCAGATTTTGCTATAATAAGAAATCCACCTAGATTTTACAACAAGGTGGATTTTGCCCAAATTGTTTTCTCATCTACATTGTTTTTAAATGTGGGTATTGTGTGCAATTTTGGAATTGTCACACGGGCAGAGATAAAAACGCAGTAATTATAGCTAGACAGCAATTTACGGTGGAAGAGGGATGATTCTTCTGGATCTCGGTATGGAAAATATGGCTGAGTTCACATTGTTCGACGAATAAGACATGATAATTTAGTAGGCCTTCATGTTATCTTGTTTTCAATGTCAAATGACAAGCTATTCACAATGAAAACAAGACAACATCAGGGCCTACTAGATTGTCATGTCTCATGCGTCGAACAGTGTGAACTGAGATTTAGGAACAAATTCTCGGACAACGTGACCGAGAAAGAGAAGTAAAAGATCTGTAAGAAAAAGGCATTTGGCGCGAATGAAAGCAGCTCCGCGACAGGTTTTTCTCAATGAATCGAAACCCCAAGTCAGAACTGGCATTCTTTGCCTGTTCCAGAGCGTACGAATTCCATTCTGTTGGTGCACCGCCAACAAGTGCGATGGTATCTCTTCTATCGGAGAGGCTTTTTGCTATGCAGTGAACTTGCCCTTTTACTCTGCTTTTCAACTTTGAATACGTATTTTAAAGCACGTCAATTTTAAATTTTGGGATTTCTTATTACAAATCAGTAATTTTTCTGTATTTTTGGTGTGACCGTATACTTAAAAATACCAAGATGATGCTGAACTGGTTTTCAACCATGAGGTAGTAACTCTACAAAATCTATCTAGGTGTTTTTCGTGTGCATGAGAAAAGCAAATTAAGTAAATCCATCTGGATTTGAAAAACACGTACATGAGAAAACGATTCTAAATCACTCTACGGACTGATTTCGTCAAATCTATAAGTATGACCTTGAAATTCTCACTTTTACTGGGCACACTGCACATTTTGTATGGAGCACCTGTGAAAAGCTGATCGACGAAACCTAAACCAAATCTAAATCAGTTTCAAAATTCCCACTAAAAGTTTTTCCTTATAAACTAGATCTCTTTTAAGTTAAATGAATTGATATTGTTTGAAAAAATGCCAAAACTAAGATTATTCGAGAGCTGGTACCCGCAGGGAATTGATCATATTAAACCACATGATTGCACAGTTTCCACCGACATCTGTGCGGTGTTCCCTCCCCCCATATCAAAATAGTCTAATTAAGCCTTACTTCCGATGCGCTTAATTTAATATTTTTTCCACGCATCATCTTCCTTCCGAGTTTGACAACAAATCGGCTTATAAATGCATTTTTGTCAACCTACGCGCTCTGCTCCAATCTCTGCTGCCTCCAACGAAAGCAAGAGCAAACAAAGCCTTGTGGTTGAGGTAAACAAACTTGGCTCCTAGCCAGGCAAAAGGGGCCTGATCAGGGCCTGAGATAGAGCATAAAAGAAAACAACATTCTAAGAAATAGAAGAAGAGCTGGGGTGGGGCGGAGAGGTGGGGGCAATAAATAGTGGAGTTACTAGACAAACCTGTTGGTCGCCCTTTTTATTATGTGGCCAGGGAGAAAAATCAGGAAAAACACATCGCACGAGGACTGTACTTTGTGCCTGTACCAGTTTGGAGCCAGCAAACAAATAAGCGTGCAGCCATAGAGCTGGAGCTGTGCACCGGAGGGAGCGGTCGGCTTAAGCGTGATTACATGGTGGAATAGTAGAGGAAGAGAACGGATACCAGCGACATGCCTGGCATAATAAAGGGGTTGGGGTCTCTCTCTCTCAATAGCAATGTAAATGTTTATGTATCTATGGGATACCTTACAAACGTGCATATGTACGTATGGATGGATGGATGGATGGTTGGATGGTTGGAGGTGCAGGCCTAGGCAGCGAAAGGTGAGTGATCTTTACAATTCGACACTTTGACTTTACAAAGAGGAATCAAAACAGAATTCATCGATCGAATGTTGAAAACAAAGTTGTATAAAAATCGAAAGGTGAGGCGAGGGCAAGCGCAAGAGCAAAAGAAGACATAAAAAACAAGTATCCAACAAGAAGGATGCACGATCAACGGAGTGCGTGTGTGTTTGCAGGGTCAAGGTAAACAGAGATTTAGGTTTTGCTTTTTTATTTTTACTTATGGCTTATGATGGATTTGCTTGGCTGAGCATGCTAATGGATTTTACTCTCTCTCAAAGATTTTGGGAAAACAATCAAAGTCATGAGGCGACAAACGGCCAAAGCTGCAGCCAGGAAAATGCGATAAATGTAAATGGATCTCGGGGTTAGATGGTAAACCAGTTTTAAATGAAAACAAAACTAGTTGCAGACGTCAGGCAGCTGCCGCTGCTAATAGTTCTAGACTCTTAGCTTTAAGCATCGTTCTGCAGAAAGCTGAACCAACCCTTTGACTTGGGGCTGGGCCAGCCTGTCAGTTTAAGTAGCGCATGCGGATGCGTTTTTATGACGGAATTATTACATCATTCATCTTCATCACGACAATGACACAGATTTTCTCCATGGCAAAACGTGCTTATCAACTGCATAATTTTACAATAAACTGTCCATGCGGGTTTGGGGGTTGCTACTGGACAGTTGTGTTACCTTGTCCCTTTAGATTTGTAATCAAATTAAATTTTGTTGTCAAACAAAAAGGTAGCTATGAATACGTAGATCAAGAATGCAATCTGTAAGATATTGTGGAAACTTTGCCGCAGTGGCGGTTTTCTGGAATTCTGTAATTTATGGAGTTATTTTGTAAAGATGCATAAAACTCACTAGAATCTAACTTGGCTTATATCTTAGAAGATTTTAAAGGTAAAAAGTCGGCTATCTGGATATTCCGCTAGTGGCTTGATCGTGTGTGGCACTAACTGGAAGCCCTCCTCACAGTAGCGCCCACTCTTGCTTTATGGTCAAGCTAAGAAATAAACGATCTGAGTAGTGTGCCTGCCACTTCAATGATGCGACATTCTTGGCTTCCAGCCGCACTTTTTATGTATGCTACAGCTAAAATTTAACAGTTTTTGTTAAGTTTTTGTCGGGGGGGGGGGGCGGAACGTATGAATATAGCTGTCAACAATGACATAAGTTAGCATTGCACTTTTGCCTTCAAAGGGGACAGAGACTCTAGCGAAGAGATGGGCGTGTGCCGGATTTTCCCAGCACGACACGAAATGTACACGAAAAGAATCTGCCCACAGAACCCTTTTTTTTAATGTTTGTTTCAGTGGTTAATTTCAGTATGAAAGGTTTTTAGTAGTGGCTAAATTAAAGTTCATGGTCACGCATAATGCTCCCACGGACACAATACACACTTTTAAAGACTATTTTTCAGCATTCGTCGAGTCAAACGTGGCTTGAGTCTTAACATTACAATTGAACTACTATACAGATACTACGTTTATGCACCAATAAAAAAATCATGATTTTTGCCCTTCAAAGTATGCTACGTTTATGAATAAAATTAATTAAGGAAAATAATTCTTTTTTAGTAGCCTTAACACTAATTATTTTTGTATACCTTTGACTGGTCCGAAAGTCTAAGTGAATGCATAATGTGGACTTTGTAAGTTGCTGGCATAACTGACTTTAAATTGTCTGGTTCAAAAAATAATAATTGAAGAAAATAAAGTTTGCAAGCAAAAAAGCATGATTTTTATCAACATAAACGTAGTAAGAGATCGATTGTTGTTCTCCAAACGAAAAGTTTCGCTGCATCATGAAGTTGTTGTTGTTCACAATTTTTAAAGTTGACATGAGTGTAGTGTGGTAGCTGACACTTTATGCGAAAGGTTGTTAGCTTCTTTACCGTTTAAGCGCTCACATGCTACACACACACACATACATACAAAATTTGTGTGCTGCCCACTTTGCTTTTACTCTCACGCTCTTAGCCAAAGTTTTCAGTTGACAAGGGAGAGCGAACGTCTTACCTATTTCCTAAGCCTTTGATTTCTGGTCATCGAAAACAGAATTCTCGTGAGAGCATTTGTTAGCTAATGACCAAAAATCAAAAAAGCTAGACTTACAAACTAACAAACACAGCGACAAGCTCATAAGAAAGAGAATGTGTAAATTTTGTGCATTTGTCTGTGAGTAAATTGGCGTATGTTTGTGATGTTGATGCTTTTACTTTATCTATCTCTTATCTATTCTTATCTGCTGAACTTAAAGAAAACATCGTCAAGATGCCTATAACTATGAGAGGTGACTTCAATGTCAATTTTATCTACAAATGATGAGAATCAATACATGTCATTATACCTGCAATCTACTCTAAAACTAAAATTTCCAAATTTGAAATTCAATTCCGTCCCGGAACCCGCGGGAATTCCGGTCCGACCCGAATTTTGTCAATTAAAAACTGTTTTTTTTTTTTAAACAAAATTAGTTCAAATTATTAACGATGGAAAGAACTGATTGCTTTAAATTAGTGGTACCTGCTATTTTCGTTTGCGGTATATGCCATTTTCGTGCAGCTGTTAATAGCACTGTCTATTTTTATTTGCATGTCAGTGTGACCATTCAATTATATCGATAAAGTACATTTCGATACATTTTATTCACCGCTGTGCTAAAACTTGCTAAAGACATATAATAATAAATTTAGATCCGAAAAATATCGGTATCAAGAATTTATCATGCCCCGATTCTGACCCTAGCCTGTCCCGGCCACAGATTTTAAATTCAATCACGTCACAATATTGAAAATTTTTTTAGGACCAGCGGAAGTAACGACCATCTCTAGAGTAAATTTATCTTAGAACGCAAAATAGTAATCTAGAAAAAAGGCCATTGTTTGGTTTGGTTTCAAACGAGTTTGGATCTCCGTTTTGTTTTTCGAAAATGTTCGTGCTGGGTTAATTGAGCGCGGACATGCACGAATTCCAAAACACTTACAAATTCACGGCCCTGTTTCATCTCTAGTAAGAAATAAAATTCACTTTTGCCGATATACGAATAAGGTAAAAATTTCTAATTTATTACAATATAATTTTAAAAGATTTCTTCTATTAATTATAGCAAATTCGGAATATCCCGGCTTGCAGTCTCAGACTTAACAGAAGAAGAAAACTTATGCAATATTATTATCACATAATCATGTCACTTTCCCACAGCTTCAGCTTCGATTCTAAGAAGGCAATCAGACTCTAACCACCACTCTCAAGTGAGAGTGGTCGGGGCCGCACACAGTGCTCGCTTAGAAGGAAATATGAAACGGAAGCCTCAGACCAGCAGCAGCGCCACCAAATGAATAGAAATTCCTGAGATAATCAACAGCATTATCTGCTGATTATGTGTTGAAAATTCTCTGAAAATTGCACAAGAAAACACCAAAAAGAAATGCCGGCTCGCAAAAAAAAAAAATTGAACTATATCCGGATGATCACTAGAGGATGATGACAGACCGACAGGGAGAGTAGGAGAACACCCGAGTGGCGGCGCATCCGCTTCTCCATCAAACCCTCGGTCACTTGAGGTTTAAGCCAACAAAAAAAAAACACATATAAAAAAAAACTGCCGAAAACCGAATGAACGTGAGAACTTTGAATGTCCTTTAAATTTGCCTTGTTATTGTTCCTTTGGAGTACTTGTAGAGATTTTGGCTAGTTGTGTCCTTATTATGCTGTCTTCGTTGAGCACATTGTTGGATATTTTTATGAATGAAATATTTTTGTTTTGGCAATGCCGCGTTTTTAGCTGGAAACGTGAGGGCGTGAGAGAGAACTCAATTATGGTTGCATAACCTGGGTGGCACAAACAGACACACACACACACTGACAGGAAGGATCTAGCTGCTGCCCAGGCAGGAAGTGTTACAAATCACTTGTTTAAGGCTTAAATTGATTTTTGCGCGCCAAAATGTTATGTAAACATTGGTCTAACATCCTTTTGCCTTGACCCTTTTGGCTAGAAAGTCGGCATATGCAAATGTACAATTTTAGTGGAAATCACACATTAGACCCAGTGCAGTCAGCCTTATGCAAACCTCGTCCGAAGGTCACAAAAACCCATTGGTAGGACACGTTTTTATGGAGGTGCGAAATGGCACATTTTGGTTTTTGGGCCACGACAAAACCTGCCGCGTCATTGATAATCCTGCGTGCCTCAAAACTGAGGCTAACCTGTTGGCCAGCCCTGTGGCAATTTGTCACCTGAGGCGACATTCAAAGACCTCACGAGTTCCAGCTGAGTTTTTGCATTCAGCATTGTCACCTTTTTTCTCTCCATTGAGCCAAAACTGGTAGCAAAAAAATAAATTGTTTTCATTCACATTTCTGAGACTCGAGGGAATTTTATATAAAATATTTATAAAATTCTAACGAAAATATTTGTAATTTTTATTTTAAGTGCCAAATCATTTCCTTTGGCAAAAACTCAAATTTTCCCATCAAAATGTATGCAATTTATGCAATAAAAGAGGTTTGAGCAAAGAATGGGTTTTAAGGTTTCCTGGAAACGCTAAGCCTCTGAAAACAATTTCCTTTTAAATTTTTAGATATGACTGTTAATGAATTTAGTTCGTTTTGTTATTAAATTTGTAATATTTTGTAATCAGAAAATAAACAAATCATATTAAACGGTTTCAATATTATGGTAAGAACGAATATACTTAAATTAAGTACAAAAATCTCATTTCAAGTATGACTTTTTATGGCTAAACTATTTTCTTTTATACTATTTTGGGATATGGTGGTTGGGCAAAGTGACATTTTGTTGAAAAGTTAAACTCTCTTTCTCTCTTTCCTTTGGATCGAAATAGTCTTACTTCAATTTCGCTTTACCCTCGAAGCAAGATTTTCATACTTAAAATAAGAACAAAATCGGCTTTATTTAAGTCTTAAAAGTTATTTGAAATCCCAATACGTTTTTGAAACGAAATGTAAGTACTTAAAAAAGGAATCAAATTTACTTGGCTTTAGCCCATAAAATTCTTTAACTTATCTCGATTTGTTCTTGAAAAGAATTGAATCTAATAGGGCTGAATGGTTGCAAACACCTTATCAAGAAGGATTACCTACGTTTCTACTATAACTTTGCTTATGGAGTGATGGTAGAAACGTAGTTTATCCTTCTTGATAAGGTGTTTGGATCCATTTAGCCCTACTTTGCTCCATAAGCAAAGTGATAAAACCAGTTGGGAATTTTAAATACAATAAATTCGTGGAAAATATCGTATTTTGTGTTTCCTGCTATATTGGCATGGTATTTTAAGGCTATTTTGTTTTCAATGCGAGATATTTTCTAATAAAATTGAAATGGCGTTTTCTACAATTTTTTTAATTACCTTAAGTATGAAGAATTCTAGATTTGAGAATTATTTCAGTAATATTAAGTGTCGTTTAATAATAAATTTTTTCAATTATTGTGACGAAAACACAAAATCTCTAACAATTTTGTAAATAGATTGCTCAGACTCTTTTCCTACAAGTTTGGAAACGATGAGATTAACCATATTCAAGTATGAGGCAAATCAATTAATTACACTCGGAAAAAATCAATAATTCTTCCCAAAAGCTGACTTATTTCGGAATTTCCTAATCTGAGAACGAAATGAAATGTATTTCGATAGAAAATTATTATTTTTGCTTTTATGTTTTAAAATTTAAGAAGCGAACAAACCAATTTTCAAACTTTAAGAACAAAACGACCTAAATTCAATCTCGGACATACTTAAACTTAGAATGGACAGCACCTTTCGTAACCATTATAGGCAGCACTCAAACAGACAACACTTAAAAAGTTATGAGTTAAATAAAAACTTTGGCAGGTACAGAGTCTTTTGCCTTGTTTTTTCTGAGTGTATGAATGTTCTCTAGTTTCCTGGAAACGCTAAGCCCCTGAAAATCAATGAAAAGTTAATTCTGTTTTCCAATCACATTCACACTTCCCCTGCACCATGCATTAGAAAGGACTCTTTAATAGTTGGGCAACCTGTCAACATAATAAATCCTCCTTCCCCCCACCTTCTCTCTTTATCTGTCTCCCCCTTTGGCTTCAAATCAGCTGATGTGGTGGCTGCAGCGGTGACGTCGGCGGCGGCGGCGGTGTACAAAGGCACTAAAGTAAAATATGAACAATTCATAAAAAACGTAGGCCCTGGTTTCTTGGCCTCTGTTTTGCTCGACATTCCCAAGGATGTGGCTCAAAATTGTTGTTGTGTTAATTGTCTACAATGTGGACGGAGCGACTGCGCCATTAACATCCACATCAACGATCCCACGGCTTGTCGCCCGAGCTCTGTTTTTATGCCATTTACACAGAAATCTTGCAACAAATCACGAGCTCCTTTTTTATTTTTCGGAAGAGCTCTCTGCGTTTTTACCACTAAATTTTTTTAGGAATGTCTGTGTGAGTGTGTTTTCGTAATTTTTACCTTTATTTGTTTGATTCTCTAAAATTGTATTACCTTCGCTCCCCCACCACAAAAGAAAATCGAAGGGCTAAGTGCTAAGTGTATTGCTTTGGGCTTGTGATGGCGCAATATCTTTAATTGCTTTGCCATTATTAATCAACAGCAGCCTTTAGTTCTTGTACCTCCATTCCTGTTGAACAAGTCATTAATTGCTTTGGCAATTAAGCAGATAAACCAAACAGTGCAAGTTATTCGTTCATTTAACTAGGTAAGATTTTAATGCACAGAAAGGAGCATTCAATACACTCGCCGCCAATAGAATAGGACACCCCTTATGTCTGTTTTATTTTGCCCACTGCTTCCAAACCAAGCAAGCTAGAGATTAAAATTTTTTTTTTAAATTAAAGGTCATTTAATTGTTGCAATATATTCAGTAGATAAACTTTTCGCCAAAGTTTTAATTATTAACAAAAAAGTAGTGTGTATCATGGAACACACGGTACGAGCGAACCTCTTTACGAAGAATACACAGCATCAAAATAGGAATTCTGGCATAAGAATATCAAGTTATTTTGTTATTATTATTTTATAATATAGTTTTGGAAAATAGTGTACCAGTACCAGTCCCAGATACCTGTTCCCAGATCCGAGATCCCTGAACCCAGTTTCCTGAACCCAGATCCCTGCTCCCAGATCCCAGATACCTGATCCCAGATCCTAGATCCCCCAATCCTAGATCCCCCGATCCTAGATTCCTGATACCTGTTCCCAGATACCTGATACCAAATTCCTGATTACCAGATCGCTGTTCCCAGATCCCTGATCACTTTTTCCAGATCCCTGATCACTGTTCCCAGATCCCTGATCACTGTTCCCAGATCCGTGATCCCAGATATCTGATCCCCGATCCTAGATATCTGATCCCTGATCACTGTTCCCAGATCCTTGATCCCAGATACCTGATTTCAGATCCCTGTTCTCAGATCCCTGTTCTCTGATCCCTGTTTTCAGATCCCTGTTCCTGTTCCCAGATCCCTATTCTCAGATCCCTGTTCCCAGATACCTGATGCCTGATCCTACATCCCTGAACACTGTACCCAGATACCAGATCCCTGTTTCCAGATCCCTGTTCCCAGTTCCCTGTTTCCAGATACCTGATCCCAGATCCCTGTTCCCAGTTCCCTGTTTCCAGATACCTGATCCCAGATCCCTGTTCCCAGTTCCCTGTTTCCAGATACCTGATCCCAGATCCCCTCCCAGTTCCCTGTTTCCAGATACCTGATCCCAGATCCCTGTTCCCAGATCCCTGATTCCACATCCCTGATTCCACATCCCTGATCCCAGATCCCTCTATGTGTATGTGTGTACATGGTTGCGCTTGCTTGTGATTATTCAATGCTGACGAATATCAGCACAAATAAAAACAAAACACCGAAACAAAAAAAATCTCACACAAAAAAGCTGTCGCAAAGAAATCAAAGTCACAATTTTTCTCGTTTTAGTCGTTAGAGATGGGACTTGGTCGAATAAACTTCCCGATAGCTTTTAAACTGATGGACTCTTTTAAACTCTCGTTTCATCCCGTTTTCGGTCCGGATCGCTGCTTTGCTGCTTAACCACATCACACAAAATAGAACTCCCCCTAGTTAGTTTTTTGGGTATTTAGTCATATCTGTATATGAGTGTATATGTGTGTGTATATGTACTTCTTTTGTTGGATGTGAAAAATGGTATTGCCTTCTCCCCCCCATAAAAGAAACCCAAGGATTTACCTCGACCAACGCGGCCTGTGAACCTGTGACGACGCAATTCCTTTTTGCCATTATCAACTGCAGCCGCCTTGTCCTCGATCCTTGGACCTGTTTCGGCTCCGATTGCACTAGTTCCTGGCCATTTACTTTTTATTAGGATGCCAGAGTCCTAATTGCGGTGAGATGAGTTCAGCGGCATTGAAGTTAATCATTTTGTACCTGCGGCTTAGACAGTCAAACAGTCAGAACCTGCAAATGGATCTGCTTCAAATTTTCACAGACCAATTGCGGCTTTGTTACCTTTTTGGATACTATTTGCTCAGTGTTAGTGTGGATCGTTATCAGGCCTCTTTGTGCTTTCAAGGTTTTTTTTTACGGATTTCCTGTGAGAAAAATCTATAGTTGATGACCCAAGCAACTGCCATCTCATTCGGTTGGGGGGGAACATCAAGAAATCTACATAAAAACTAGTTCAGTTTGCAAATTACGAACCGGTATAGAGTTCCCAACTGCAATTCCCAGACAGGACAGCAGCAAGCACCGCGGGATAGCGCTGATGGGTTGAGGCTAAGGTCATGTCAAGGCTGTGCAACACACAACTTTGCATAAAATATTTGAAAATGTTTTCATTATGGTAAATAGACACAAAAGCCGATTGCCTATCCTAGACACAAGCGGTTTCCCACCCAGCACAACCCTAAAAAAGGGTTGGCATATATTGGTGATAAATTAGTTTAATGGTCGGAGTACCGCAAGCAGCGGCAAGTTGCCTCGAGCAACATTTTTGGCGCAAAAACCATTGGGAATCACTTTGAACGTGTCCCAGACAAACAATACAAGCATCTAAGACCCTACTAATGAACTGTCCAAACAATAAGCCAAGTTTTTTTTATTACTAAACAAGAAAAAAACCAAGACCAGAATCACGTTTAAGAAATTTTCACATCGCTGAATTCAAACAGTTTGCGTTTTGCTGGATGGACATGTGTAGGTACATGACACAATTGCAATTGTTCAACTCACGCACGTGCAATGTCCAGGAGTCGAGTGTGCAATACCATTGTCTGCTAGTATACTCTATATATATATATATATAGTCTTAAATGTGACACTCTTGAATGAGGCTGCGAGTTACGAGTTATTTTGAATAGTTAGCGCTGCATTCATGGAGCAGAGCAAGTGCATGAGTTGAACAATACCTTTTGTGCATTGCCTTTTGTTGTTCCGGCGAACGATTTGTTGTTGGGGGTGAGATGTTGTTGCAATTTTAGTGTAATTTCATTGTTATTAATTGTATGAAATGGGTTTTTAAATGGCTATTGTTTGGTTTTCGTTTTTTTCGTCTTCTTTTTTTTTTTAAGATTGCCGGGAGCAGGAAATGTAGTTTTCATCTTTGAAAGTTTTTAAAGGAATGAAATATCATATATACATAAAAAAAACGTCTTTTAATACACTAAGATTCAATAATTTATCGAATTTATGTATTAATAATTCTTCAAATTAAAAAAAGGTCGTTAATATTACCGGAAATAAGAATTCTTGAATTCAGAATTGTATGTTCTTAAAGTTCAGAGCTTAGCTAATAACACTAGTTCACAAAAATAATAATTTTTTTTTATGTATTTTCAAATGCTGAACTTAAAAATGAAATTCAAAAAATTTTGTATGTTCGATTTTTTTAGTTTTTTTCGGTATTACTTTATTACATTTTATGACATATCTCGAGATAGAAACTTTAGATGTCGTCAAGCAAGGTATTAATCAAAAAAGTATGCAATTTTTTATGATCTAGTTACAGATCATTTTCCAATCGGTTTAGTAGTTTGAATGATACAAGCAAAACTATTTCGAAAAAGTCTTTTTTTTTAAAAAACGTGGAAAATTTTTTTCCTAAAATCTGTAAAAGGATGAAATTGATAAAAATAAATTGTTTTTTTTTTGTTTGGTCTTACGAATAGGGCTTCTACGAAGAAAATAAGGTATTGATAAAGAATATCTATGGAAAAATAAATCGGAACTAGTCTACGCAATTGATAAGCTTAAACTAAGGACCTTTTTGCTTTCATTTCATACCTTCATAACTTGCAAATACTTCAAAGTCGCTATCTGGTCTAGAATTATAATGGATTTCCCAAGCCTTTATACTGACCATTGAAGAAATAAATTAGCATAAATGAATCAGGGGTGCAAGCCCCTAAACTTCTAAAAAGTTTTGGTCCGAAGCTCCGAATCGTGGTAGAATCTTGCAACCAAAGTGACAACTATTTTTAGACTTTCATGTAATGTAACTTTCTTGATCCACCTGCGTTTGGTCCAATTCTATTTGCTTTTGTTGAAATGATGTGTTTTCTTTATGAAATATTTTACCTTATCTGCCACAACTTGCCACTGCTATTTTTAGAAATTATTTGTACTAAATTTCAAACCCCAAAAAAATGTTCCTGCAAATGAATTTTCGGTAATAAATTAAGTTACATAGAAACAGCTGGAAATTGACACTTAACAACACAGCAATCAATTTTTTAAAATATTTTAAAAAATTTGAGCCTCAAAAAAATTTACTCTGTTTCTTACAAACGGCTATCTGAAATCTTTAATATTTTAGAAGTTATTAGTTATCCTTCGCCCACTGTGCGGAGGTTCGAAACCGTCGTAAAGTCTTCGATTCGCGAAATGAGAGTTTTTTAAGCTTATCTTTATTTTATTCCAAATCAATTTTGGTAACTGAATTCTGTTTCAGCAATTCATATACATATAAGACCTCTGGAAACGTACCTTTCTTTTGGCTGTCAATAGAACTAAACACTTGCCTTGTGACAAATGCACCTCAAGGACCTTTAGTTAATTCCCATTTCATACAGAAATCATTTTGACCAAAGAAATTGGGATTGGTTCCTTTTAACCAACACCCCCTTGAAGAATATTGCCTCTTTTTTTTGAGCTCCTTTTGGCATGCCGCCTTAGCCAATTTCGGCACAGCGCCTGGTCTAGCTGCTGTTTGTTTAACACCTCTTCAAGGCTCGCGATCTAAAAAAATTACGTTTTTTTTGTCATAAGCCGAAAAAAAAACACAGACCTGTTACCATCACCCCCTCAGATGTTCATTCAAAAAAATGGTGCACAAAAAAACCCTTGCAGAGCGCAACAGGTAACTCTTCGGGGAGCGGACACAGCGTAATTCATATTTTCTAAACAATTTCTTTACGCAATTTTAACACTTTTGTTTGTAGATTCTTCTACATAATTTCCCCGGTTACCAAAGTAGTCATTGTCATTGAAGTGCTTGAATGCCATGCGGGATGCTGCTGCCCAGTTTGAAGTGGCCGCGAAACTCTGTTAACCCAAATGGCTTCTGGGAATGATCAACCAACTCTCACCATTCATTTGGTCAAAGGCACGCCTATGAATGGAAAGGAGTGTCGACACAAATAAAATTCCTTTGTAAGATTGACCTAGGACGATAAAAAAAAAAATTATGTACCGGAATGTGGTCTACAACGTTCAAGTATTTATAGATTGCCGCCAAAATTTCTAAGAATTTGTTATTTAAACTATTTGATAAGTAAATATTTGGTTGACACATAATTGCAGCTGTGTGATATGGGCAATATGCATAAAAATAAAATTATAATAATGGTGCGAGCATAAGTCAATGAACAGTTAGCAAATTGTTTGCATATATGTGTGTGAGCTTGTACATTTGAATCAGAAATTCAACACTTTAATACCCTACACAAGGTTGACAAATCAAATAACTTTCGCCAATCGATACGAAGTGGAAAGTGAAGTTTTAATATTTAAACTTTAAGGGCTGTTCTACAAGTAAGTTTATTACAGTCGGGCTTGACCGACTTTTTTATTTGCTTCTAACAGGCGCATTGCAAGAACGTAATCTGATTTACCGTCCACAGACATAAAGACCTTATGTAGAATTTCGATCTTAGAAATATAAGTTAAATCTTTACCAAGCTATATGCCCGGATATGAAGCCCATGGGCGTTAGGTTTGTTTTTGGACTTGGACTTTATGGACAAAATGCTCGGCCTTAAAAAAAGTTAAAATTATCTGATCTTAAATCTTAAACCGCAAAAAATCCACCATGCAAAAAAAAAGGTTATAAACATAGCCAACGACTTATGAAACCGCAAAATCAAATGGCCATAAATGTTTATTATATATTATATTTTATATAGCCCGTAATTATTTTTTATATGAATCAACCATAAATGAACTAATTTTCAATTCAAACTCACCATGGAAAAGGTACCGCTTAAATGAGGAAAGAGATCCTTAAATATATGGATAGCCATTAGCATTCCTGAAAAAAAAGAACGTACACACATTTTGGGATTATTTTGATATTTAAGCCTTGATTGCAAAATAATGGTTATGTAAGCATTTCATATTCAAAGTATTGTACAATCCATAATTAGGCACATCTTTTCTTTTGAGGCGATACACAATCGACCCATAATCTGAAGAAGCAATATCTGAATATATCATATCCATATGGCCGCGAATATTCCATAGATAGCGTTTGTACCAAACAAAAAAAACCGTAAATTTTTAAACCCCGAGAAAAAACTATCCTAAACCAAAAAAAAAAAAAAAACCCCAACCCAAAAAATATTTTTTAACACCCACACCAGCTGTAGATATAGCCCTCCGTCTTTTTTTTCTCTTCCCCCCCCCTATATAAAAAAAAAAAAAATAATGTTCTTTGTTCCCCCCCGCGGGAGATAAAATAAAATTCTACTACAACCCCCCAAAAACTATTTCTAGTGAGAAAAACTTTTTTGTTTTTTTCAAAACAAATAAAGAAAACTCAGAAAATAAGTCTAGTGAGAAAAACTTTTTGTTTTTCATCGTAGCGACCCAATTTAGTATATATTAGTTTTATATGCTTCCACAAAAAACAAAAAAAATTCAAACGGGGATTAGGTGCCAAGAAGGTGTGGGGAAAACTAAATTTTTTTTTTTTTTTCCAATCGTGGTATATATTAGTTTTATATGCTTCTACACAATTCCAGGAAAAATTTATCAAAATCGGATGACTATAGCATATAGCTGTCATACGAACGTTCGGTCAAAAAACAAGTTCTAGTGAGAAAAACTTTTTGTTTTCCATCGTAGCGGCACCAATCTTGGTAGATATTAGTTTTATATGCTTTTACATAATTTTGAAAAAATTTATCAAAATCGGATGACTATAGCATATAGCAGCCAACGTTAAGTTTTTTTATGGTATCTAATTTTTATTATCAATGATTTAAAATTTTTTTTTTAAATCTGAAAATATCTAAAATGATCCTATATATATTTTACAGGTTAAATCAGTTGGAGTAAAGTTTTTCAAGTGTATTAAAACTTCGGCACAGTCGAAGTTAGCTTTGCCTTCTCGTTAAATTTTCAAATAGCAATAGGCTATGTCTCAAGTATTTGAACTGGTTTGAAAGTTTAAGCCCGGCTCAAAAAGGTTCTGAGCCATATCTCAGAAGTTATTTAAGCAATAAACTTTTTATTTCTTATGTAAGAGAGTAATATGAGGAAAAGTATATACCTGGTTCCTTACCAGTATTTAATTTCGAAATTGTTCCTTTAAAAATGGCAATCGGTTCAAAAGTACTTCATGGTATAGAAAATATTTTAAAATTTTGTAAAAGCATTACATTGACGCAAGATCATTAGCATATACAAATATATATGATATATAAATAAACAAGAATAAAACAAATAATTTTATTAAAATATATACCGACATTCCCCTGACGTATAGATGCATCACACAATGAGTATACTGTATGCGATCCTATGGAAGCTCACACAACTATAGGCATAATTCGCTTCATTCAAAACCCCAAGCACGCGTCGTGCTTAGTAAATATTGAAAAAAGAGAGGTAAATAAAATCAAATAAAATATATGCACATATATATGTATCTGTGTGGATGTGAACTGAAATTGTGGCGAATTTGCTGGGCAAAGCGAACAGACGCTTTTGCAATTTGACTTTGAGCACGTCGCAAGCATTTCCGCAGTAAGATAAAATATGATTTGGTGCCACCAAAATGCACACACACATACGGACAGATATGACATACATATGTCTGCATTCATAAAAGAATATATATATGTATATATATATTTTTAAAGCATACCAAGGTCAAGCCTCAACTGCTCAGCTTTCTTCAAAAGAATTGTGTGCAGCGTGCCGCCGAATCGAAGCTTCGACTGCAAGCGAACTGAACAAAAATAACGTTCGTTCGCTCATTGATAAGCAACAGCGGCACTGCAAAAGCAGTTACAAAGCAATCAAAAATCAGTTTCATTCATAAAAACTCACTTTATCAGTGTGTGTGTGTGTGTGTGAGTGAGTGTGTATGGGGGGGCGGCATGCGGGTCTTTTAAGCGGAAAGGGGGCGTGCATTGAGCACAGCAACAATGCGATAACTTAATGACGTCACTAAACTGCAGCTGGCGCTAATTTTGCACATTCATCTGTGCCGGAGCAGTAGTTTCCGTCCAAGACCCTCAGCACATGCCGCACACGTACATTCAATACATATGTACACTATGTACCTCTGCCTCTTTCTTTATTGACTTTCAACAAACAGATAAGTGACATTTATCGACTTTTTACGCGCTTTTAAATAAGTTCAAATATGTTTGCGTACTTCTGGCTGTCGGTTGCGTGCAGAACGCGTATAAATTTTGAAATGTATCTGTATCTGCTGTTTGCTCTTATCAAACAAACGCCGCTTAACATTTACACTTTTATCGCTGTACAAAGATTTCTCTAAATTCTTGACAATATTTTTTTTGTTTTTTTGTGGTATGGATGCCCTATCGACCCGCACCTCCTTATCAATTGCGAAGTGAAAATTTATCTCTAAACAAACATGGCAGAGCAACAAACTTTGGAAAATGTTTGCCAAGACTTAGCAACATTGTTGCATGTACGGTTCATTCATGCCATATTCGTGTATTGACGTTTATATTGGAATTAACGTGATATTAATGATTTATGATTCACTTTAAGATTTGGTGTGGCTGAACTTGACCGGAAGAGTCGGTGTAAATGACCATAAATGTCATTGAATTGGGGATGTGCAATAAATTATATTCAAAATTGTTTGAATAGGACTGAACAACAGGTTAAACTGTGCGGAGGAATTCTATATAAATCAGGTTGAAAACAAATTGAGTATAAAAGATAAAGAATTTACTTATCAATCGCATTTTCATCCGGTGGTAACGTCATTGCCTCTTGCCGAACAGATTGAGTGTCGCCTAATCTTTTGCGTTTGTACTCTCTAAATGAGGCAGCAGCTGCTCAGCAGCTTGGGTACGTGTATTTTATACAAAATCATTGTTTGATACAGCATTTTGAGAGAGTTTTGTGTATATAGAAAAGGAAAGAGAGTGCAATTCACACAGACACGTGCGTCAAGAGAGAGAGTCAACAAATGCTCAAAGCGAATCAGTCGCTGGAATGCGTTCAATGAAGTATGTCAGAGCCGTTTTCCTTCGCATCATATTCGCACACCAATACACTCTCAATTTATCACCTTGCTCTTCTTGACAAACGCTTAAGTAGTGCAATGACAAGCAACAAGATTTAGTATTAGGCCCAACATTTAGGCCCTTAGTGGCTGTAACAGCCAATTTAACTTTACTTTTATGTTTGCATACTTTTTGGGGCTTTTATCATGATATATTTTGTGTGTCTAAGCTTAGTAATAGTGAGGCAAGGTAGAAAAGTTGTAAGCTCGCGGTCTCGAGAAGGAACGATGCTCAATGCGCAGCAAAAGAAGCGAATGCTACTGTGCTGCTGCTGCCTCTTTTAAGTAGTGTACTATACAAAGATGTAAACAGATTTTATAAACGATGATAAGTAAGCAATGGGGGCAACCATACTCACCCTTACCTTTAAGACTGCAAACCTCTTAAATTCTGCACAAGGTACTGTAAAGTCTAACTTGTCCTAACCAAGGTTTTGGTTCGATCCTTGGTTTATGGTAGAGTTGGGTTGTTCTGGACTGAGTGATCACAAAGGAGTTGTTCACTAAACTGATTGTTCAAATTGTTCTTTTTTGTTCCGTGACTCTTGTTCCGAAACTCTTGTTCAGAGACTCTTGTCCGAGACACTTGTTCCGTTACTCTTGTTCCGAGATATAGGATATAGATGTTCGATTTTGATTAATTCAAAATCTTTAAGAATTCGATTGTTGTCTTCTAAACCAACCGTCTATTAAAAAAGTTTTTTCATTAAGACCCATTTTCCGACTGATCGGTCCTATTGCATATTACTATATGCTATATGATTTGGACCAAATTATACAGAATTGTGAAAACAAAAAAGTTTTTCTTATTAAAATCCATTTTTTAACGATCGGTCACCGGATATTATTGAACTAAATGGAACTATTTGAAAGCATATTGTATTCATAATTGCGGAGTTACCGAACGATGTTGTGGAAAACCAAAAAGTTTTTAACCATTTCCCTACAGGTTTGTGCTATGGAAAACTGTAGGATATGGTCACCCGATTTGAACTGTTTGAAATCATTTAATATTCATAATTGATGAAACAGTACTCTTCATATTCTTACAGTTGTTGGTTAATTTACATAAATTTTAAAACGGACAAAAAACTGAGCAACTGATGCTGAAAAAGTATCAAAAACAGTGTGGCCGTCGAATTATGCTTGAACATTTGGCAATATGTGGTCACACTTGTACTTATGTAAAAGGTACTGTTGGGTCATAAAATTCTATATTATTTGAAAACAGGCATTAAAAAACTCATCATGATAATAATTGACCAAACAGGTTGCACAATTCCTCCTTCTTCCTTTAAATTGACACCTCTCCTGGTCGTGAGAAAATCGTTGCCTTATTCTCATATTGTTCATTGCGTCATGCCCAAGATTAGGCCCTAGCAAAAGTGACTCCCACGCACGCCTATAGCAGCTGTCCCCTGCCTCCCATCCGGCATAGACTACTACTCTTTCACTTTTGTGCCGAACTGAACCTTTCTCTGTCTCAAGTGCCGCGCACAAATTAGACGATCCCAGGCAGGACAAAGACTGTGCCGTTGACCACTTGAAAATTCTATTTTAGTCGCATGGTAAACGCGTACTACACTTTCTTTGTGGCCAGTGGGAAAGAAGGAGGAAAAAAAAACGTATACAAAAAACATTTGTCTAAGAAAACACGAACAACAACAAGTAGATACATTGAGGTCTTGGCGACACTTGAACCATTTGACAATGCCCAGACAATTTCACAATGCCCATTCCCACGATACTCTCTTTCGGCTCTGGGCTATCTATCGGCACAATGCCTGCAATTTCAACTGCAAGTGCAGAAACTGGAGATGTTTGGCAGGCATACCGTTCGTTCCCGTTCCTGTTGCCCTTTCCCCCGACTTGTAGACGACAACATAACTCATGCTCTACACGTACACTTGATATCCTGGCGTGTTTACATTTACAAATACTCTTTCTTCGTCTGTCGTTATTATTTCTATTTTTTTTTTTGTGCCTTTTTCATTTGGCATTAAGTTGACTTTGGGAAAATCTTCACACACTCCTCGTGTGTGTGTGTGTGAGTTTGTGTTTGAGGGTATGAGTGTGGGTTGGCCAAGTGACAGCATCGTTTATGACCAAAACAGCAGGTCATTTTTCTTCCTTTTTCTTGACATCACTGCGTAATTTGCTCTCGTATTGATATTGATGTGGGTTTTTCAGAAAACTCGAATTATTCGCACGTGCATTGATTTAAATTGGCAATTGATGGGTCGAGGAATAGATTAATGTTCTTGAATATCAAATAAGTTGAAAGAAAACTAAGGGCAAAATGGTCTATTTGAAACTTAGAAAGACTTAAATGAAGCTGGATTTGAAAAAAAAAATGTTTTTAAAGTTGATTCGAAATTTTTTTTTAAATTTTGGTAAAATTTTATAACATTTTTACTGTTGTCCATCTATTATAATAAGAATATTAAGCAACAAATGATTATACCGAAGTTGAGCAAATTCAACCAACGAGCTTAAGTACAATAAATCAAAGGGGAAAAGACAAACTTCAGAAAGCTTTCAGTTTTTTTGAATGTGTATAAGATAAGCGCGAAACGGGATTCCCGCAAAAATTCCCGAATTTCCCCAAATCTCGAACCCTTAAACATTTATTTTCTGTTAAAAATCAAATAGGAATTTTGTAATTAAGTAATTATTAATTCATCTTGTGACATCCTAAAGATTTTTAAATATTTCTGACCTTCCGAGGAAGCATTTCGAATTTTTTTTCAGTTGCCAGTGGCAACTTCTCTGCTCACAATGCCGACCCCTGATTTAGATTCAGTATGAATAATGCCTTAATTCTAAAACAATCCTTTGTACTCTAATAAGAATAAAAATTCATAAATCAAGAATTTTTCATACTTAAAGTAAGTTAAAAAATTCTAAAATACGCATATTTGGCCTTGTGTATTAAATATGGTTAAAATAAAGCCAAATCGGATTTGCTTGTACATTTCCCAAGTGGGTAAATCAATTTGCTTATGGAGTGACTGTAGTTTAAAAACTTTAATGGATTGTACTTATGAATTTTAAGTATGCAAATTCTAGTATTACGAGATAATCGAGCTGGGTTCAGTGTAAAAGTAGGGTCTTACAGATCCAGATGACACTAAAGATAATCATCATAAGGTGACATCACGTCTAGAACCTCCTTCTAAATAGTCCAAGCAAAATAATTAACATTGTTTAATGCATTTTTTCTGTTCAGTAAGTAACCTTTATTTATTATAACTTTTTCAAAAGACAATTTGGAGGCTGATACAAAAACATTGCATACTTTCCAGCGCCCTGAAGTTTATTTTCATTTGATTACTGCTTTATTATACTTTGCCGCTAAGTAACTAAAGCTTTTTGCTTTAAACATAGCCAACAACTTTAAGTCTTCGCATTGCTATTCTCTAACAAATCCAGCGCAATTTCCAAGAACTCCAACTTCCTGCTAGAACCTCCCTTTTGACTGCCCCCCTTATCCGGCACTCTAAACTAATCTTTGTGCTTGTGATCAGTGCCTCCTACCAACATGCATACACATACGTACATTCTCGTGCATATGTTCAACATGGATCACACACACCCCAACTCTTTTGGCACAACATAAACCATATGCGAAGACTTCCCCATTTCCGTTATACTTATATATAAAAATTTTCAATTTTGCCAGCACATTAATCATAAGTGTCTTCGTCTGGGCCCCCCCATTGAAGCTGCCAGTCAGACCCCTTTCCATATTAATGCATGGTTCTAATCTTAAAGATATTTTTGGGCATAGTTTGCCTCTTTTTGAGTTTCTTTTCAATTATTTTGTTTTTATTGCCTTGACTTGACACTCTCTATGGGTAGGGGGAGGGGGCAGTGTTTGTGTGTGTGTCTGTGCCACACCGACAGCAAAAATACGTTATGCTCGTTTATGTTGCGCCTCGCCTGGGTCTGATGATGACGGGTTGCGCGCGCGCGCTCAAAGACTCACATTCTCGGTCTTTCTCTCTCTCAGTCTCATTCTCGCTCTTTGCACCAGAGGGGAGTTTGTTGAGTCGAGAATGTGCCCATATCGCATTTTATCAAACATAAACACACACTCACAGACACTCTCTCAGCATTGAGCCGGCAGATTTTTGTAACGGACAAAATTTTCTTATGCACCAAACTCTGCCGCGGCGTCGCTTCGTGCCCTGACTCCCCCCTTCTGTCGTACTTTGCGCTGTTTGCATATTGTTTTGGCTGTCTAAGTTTCTGGTTCAAGGCGTGGGTTAACTGCCATTCTCATGCACGATAATTCGTGTTCAGCAAGGGGGCGTAAGCTGAACTTTTGTTAACTCACCCACTACAAACCACCTCAACTTTCCGTTTCCCCTCAGCTGGGTTTTCTACCCACCCGAATTCTTTTTTTTTTAATAATTTTAAATATTCAAAAAAGTTAAAAAAACCGTTTTTCTAAAATTTAAATTAAGGACAGCAAACATGCAGTTTTTTCAATTTATATAAGCAAAGGTTTTTCCCATTTTTTTCAAGAAACATATTTATGCTTGGAACAAGGCTAATTGAGTGATTTTCCAAGCTGACCAACAGATGGAGCCTCTTTTGTGAACATTTGACGATTTATATGGTGGCTATAAAATATATGTATATATCCGATTTTGATTAAACTCGAAAAAAATTTTTAAAGAAGATAAAATTCACGAAAAAATATTAAAATTAAAAAAGTTTTGCTCACTAAGACCAATTTTCAAACCGATCTATACGATATTGAAGACCGATTTTGATAGAACTTGGTAGAACTATCCACATAATTAATATTGTTACTTAATGCCAAGTTTGTAGTCGTTAGCATTGATAACAAAAAAGTTTTTCTCACTAGAACTTGTTTTTAGACCGATCGTTCCAATGTCAGCTATATGCTATAGTGATCCGATTTTGATCAAATTTGCCAGAACTATGTGGAAGCATATAAAACAAATATGTACCACGATTGGTGACGCTTCGATGGAAAACGAAAAAGTTTTTCTCACTAGAACTAGTTTTTGCACCGATCGTTCCTATGGCAGCAATATGCTATAGTCATCCGAGATTTAAAAAAAAAAAAAAGGACACAGAAAAAAAAAAAAAAACGCGAGGTCCGATCCGGCCGGTTTAGACAAATGTACAGCCTTAATGTTTTTCAAGAATTCGTGCAAACTTTGGTCAAGTTAGCTTGTGCTGCTGGCACAAGTTAGCTTGTGCTGCTGGCACTGAATGCGAAAGATTATTTCCACGCTGCTCGTCAGCTTGCTGGCCGTCAAAGCGCACATGCAACCCACACATATGTATACAAAATTTGTGTACTGCCTCCTTCGCTCTCCCCCGCATGCTTGCTTTCGCGCTCTTAGTATTCATTGTATATTGTTTTCGCTCTTATAAATACAAGGTATTATAGTGGAATTGTTAAATTCAGGTTTTGAATGAATCCTGAATAACGAACGCTTACTTAATATATATTTCCGAACATAAGAACAATATAAGAGCCTTTTAATACCCTTTGTACCATTAAAAAATCATATTATTTCGCAAAGCGCAATTATTTCTTCTGCCCGGGTCATTCTGATGGTGGTCCTCCGAAACCTGGGTGGAGCCCATTTCCCAGGACAATAATTCTGCAATTTTAACACAATAAACCAACAGCAATAGCGTTATTAGGGTCTATTTATGGAGGGATAATTTCGAACTTTATTGTTTAGCAAGCGTGAGATCAGCACATGGCAGGTACAATCCCGATTGCTGCTGCCCACTCGCCACGCTCGTGCAGCTGAAAAATGATGGTGCAATCTACTGCTGAACGACTTCGATTCCCATCAACGGCAGCACTTGATGATTTGCTGAGCCCTTTGTTGGGCATCAGTACAAAGCAACAAGTCACTCGCCAAACAAAAAGTCGAAACTGGTTTTTTTAGTAACGTCCCATTTTCCCATAAGCCTGGAACAGCTGATTGCCCAAAAATTTTCCCAGCCCTTCTCAGCTGATGTGTGTCTCCCCCACGTCTTAAGAGTCTTAAGATTCTCCACACAAATCAAATGGTCGAGGTTCACTTGTTGTTTGCTTAACAGGACGCTAGGACGCAAACACCACAGGACGCAGCGAGACAGACAAGGGACAACGACACAGTATCTACTTATTTGTAGTGTCAACGGCAAAATCTAGGATATGTATTTGTTCCTTTGCCAGGCACATTAATTGACCAACGCATTGGCAATGGATGAGAAAAACTGCTGCACTCAAGTGTCCATTCAAGTGCTGCGCTTAGATTTCCCTGCAGATAGGACCACTTTCTCTAGCGGCAGCCGAGAGGTATCGTGTGTCACCAGGCGCTTAGCTAAGCACTTTGCGGTGTTTCCACGAAAATCGTAGTCCTAGCATTGCGCAAGGTGTCACGCCTCCTACGGGGATCATCAGTAGTTTTTCCCGCTAAGCCCACACACTTGAATTCGCAACGTAGACATAACTGTCATACGTTCCGGCCACAAGATGACAGTCAAGTGGATGAAAACATGCATCTCGATTATGTAACGTAAACCTTGTCCAATGCATGAGGCAGGTTCTCCTCAAGAATATTGAATTACAAACGACAAATGTCACTTCAGTTCTTCTTAAGGATCTGGTTTATTTTTTGCGGTCAAACGACCTGACGGCGAACTTTGCTTAACGGATGTGGTCTTGAGGTGATATTGGCTGTGATATTTACTTAGGACCACATTTAACTTGGCTTATAAAGGCTCCAAAAAACCCTCTTTCTACTTCCTTCCTGGTATGCAAGGAAACGGAAGCGGGAAGTTCTTAACTTCCTTTAAATTCTAAAAAGAAAATTCTCACAAAAGAATGTCTAACTTCTTGCCACGAAAGCGTGCCCCCTTGGCACACACCAAAAGTCCAAATCGGACGCCAAGTTTCGCGCCAAAAATTGCGTCACACACCCAAAACCCAAGACCCTCCACACACACACACACACATGCAAGCACACAGCGGGACAGAAACCACACATAACGATCGTGGCAAAACCGCGATAACAAACATGTACACATCATGTATTGTACGTACACTCAGAAAAAAAAGTCATCCTTAAATTTGATATAGGTAGGTTAAATTTCGATTTTTACATTCCTTAAAATCCACCCACTAGGTTTGATAAATGGAACTTATGAAAAAAACCTAATCTGTGAAATTTGGTTTGTTTGGCGAAATAAAAATAAAACAATATTTTCTAAAATCAAAAGTTTACCCCTAGGACGATAATGGGGGGGGGTTAGGTCAAACCTATTTTTAACCCGATGTATGAGTAATTCAGATTCAAAGCTCTATTGGCGAAATAAATGTAAAAATTACATTTTCCATTTTGGGAAAATCCACCCTCAAGGTCGGAAAATTATACTTTTAGCCAACCTTTGTGAAAATCGTTTTTTTCAAATTTGGGTCGAAAAAACCATCGAAATGAATCTCATTCCATCGACTCGAACTCAATTTGACGATTCATTTTGTTTTGAAAACGAACTTAAAACAAAATTTGTGTTCTAAGATTTGGAAATACCAAACTGATAGAGTGCAATTCTTGTATTTTTTCTGAGTGTACCATACTTTTCTCTGAAAGATGTCGCCGATTGTGGGCGAGGAGATTGAAGGTAGATTCTCACAAAATAAAAACAATCCCAACCAAAACGAACAACCGAAACGTTCAATTTGGTTCTCTAATCACGCAGCGAGCTCTTGCAGTGCAAAATTCTTCTTTTGAAGGTTTCTGCCTTCTTCCCAAATGTCTGGGACACAAAAAAAAAGTTCTTAGCTTTCGTCCGATCCTTTTGTCGACGACCTGCACTTTTGTTGGCTGTTAAAAACATTTCGCCGAAAATGTGTCTGGCACGTTAAATGGTTTTGGTCAGGTAAACTTGCAGTTCTAACCAGACAGTGCAGCAAACAGCAACAACAACACCAACAACAAATACCATTGATCAATGGCTGTTTAGGTCTTTGATACATCCGCGCTGGTGGGGCTTTGGTTTTTTTTTTTTTGGCTTTGGTGGATGTCCCATGGAATGCTGTGGCACCAGTTCCCGATATGCCTCAATAAGGAGCAACAACAACAAAAAAAAAGTTCCTGGGAAAAAATGTTGCACAATTTTACTACCTGCGACGACGACGACGACGCGAACGACGAAGGCGGCGACGATTTACCATCCACTTCATACCGCGCACTCCGCTTAGATTCATTAAGTGAAAAGTTTAAAGGCTCAAATTTTTCGTTCATTCTCTTCGGTTTTTTATGATTCGAGGTAGAAAAACACATTAGTCCTGAAGCTTTATTACAAATTATGCATCGCCTTTTGCCATAGCATCCTCTGTTATTTTCTGGCTACACTCACTTACTTTTTACCTTTGGTTAATCGAGATGTTTGTCGGGCATTATATTTTAGAAGGAAGCTATTTTTACTATATGAAGGAACTTCATTTCCTTTTTTTCCGATTTTTATTCTGCAAATAATATCAGTAAATGACCAAGATTTCTTATTTGTACATCCTTAGCAAACAAGAATTTATTAAAACTTTGCTTAACTAAGGAAGATTGATCTTTCCCTTGAGGGCAATTTAATTTGTACAAAAAGTCAATGTTAAAATTGAATAAGTCTTAGTAGACAAAAGTTCTCTAGGGCCGAATTCTTAATTAACTCATAACGACTACATCCCTTCTTTTGCTTTCAGAAACGGAATCCTTTCCTTGAGTTTCACCCGTGGTCGGACTTCCAGCTTATTTCATGCGAATGGAGCCTTTTTTACATGGGCGATGTTTCTTGTAATTGTCCTTCCTCCAGATGTACAATGTTCCCTTCTCTTTTTATGCGAAGAGAGCAAACAATTTTGAGTCGCTGGGCAGCATTAAATGAAGTAGGTCAGCGCCGCAGTGCAAAGCACTGATCAAGCTAACATCTGAAACTAATCCTGCATCGTTCTTATATGGAAATCAAGCATTTTAAAAACTTTAACAAAGCCCAAAGAATGTAAAACTATGTATTGTATATAGGGATTAATCTTGAAATAAATTTCCGATACATTACGAAATGAGTGTTTCGGATAGTTTTTTTTTTTTCGTTTCCAAATATATTTTTTTTTTTGGTTCCTATTTGGTACCCAGGTTTTTATATCGGTACCCCATTCCTAACCGGTACAAATATATTATTTGAACATTAGAAAAATAAAATTGTTTCAAGATATTCAAAAAACGCGTCCACGAATTAAGGAATTCTTAATACCTTTATCGCCTTCACTAACTCGCCCAAATCGTTTTTCTTAAAATAAAAAAAAACTTTCTAAAATGTAGAAAAATATTAATTAATTGTATATGCTTCAAAAATAAAGATTTCCCACTATCCTTATCATTTTTGATAGAATGGAACCCGTGCTTCAAAACTACGTTCCAATATAGCCCTAACAACTACCGTAAAATGAGTACATTAATGAGTTACTTTACTTTCTGAGAACATTAAAGTGTTAAACAGCCACTAAAAAAAGTTCTTAAACAACTACTAGATCATTATCTGGCGTAGCTTTTTCTTATATGACATTTCTTAATATAAGTACAAAACTTACTTGATATTTAAAATAATAATATTTCTAAATTTAAACGTGAATTTTGATTTAAATTATTTATGATTTCGGTTTTTTCGGTTGCAGTAATAACGGGCTTCGGCTCTAATAAAATATTTAATATTGGATACTTTTGTTTAACGGTTCCGCTTTCGGTATAATTCCCAGATTGTTTCAAAAGTATTTACAAGGAAAAATCACAGTGAAATGAGGTGGGTATTGAAAAGATTAATTCGAACATGTGCTTTGCCTCCCTAGAGCATAGAAATTCAAGATTTTAAAACCTTAAGTCCTAATTTAATTCTTAGTTTTTTAAATCTACGTGGTGATATACAAAATTTATGTTGTCTGATTTTAGATCGCGTTTGAAATATATTTTCTATATATATTTTTATATTTTATATATATTTTTCTACAACGACCCGCATATTATTCAACAGATCACCGCTTTCTTTTCACTTAGTTTAATTAATTTCCTAAGCCTAATTATAATTAATACACACAAGTATTGATATTTAAAAGGCTGCCTAAAAGTAGGCAACATATATTTTCGTAATGTCCACCTAGATTTCAAAAACCTGAGAATGGGAAAACGGCCCTAAGTCACGTTTTTCCCCAGCGCAGACACTTTTGACAATCGTAATAGAGCATGTTATCTTTAAGTAAAGAATTTTGGAAAACTAGAAAGAAAATTCGAGTACATTTTTATTCGGTTTTGTTCTTATTCCGCTTCAAATTTGCAAGTCTCGTCCGTTTTAGGGGTTTTTTTTAACTACTTTGGAGCTATTTTTTAACAATTGGTGTACTGTACATATTTTTCAGAAAATACGGTCTATTTTTGTCTACGACTTTTCGTATCTTTCAGGCAACATACGGATTCTACTTTGATAAAGAATCGACACAATTTTGGGTATCTTCGTAAGAAGTGAGGTGCTTCACGGGTGATGAGTCATTCAAAGATCACTTTCTCATGTCTTTTGCCATACTTAAGGCCTCCTAACGCGCTCTTTGTCGCTGGTGTCAAAATCGCCACTTGGAGCATGCTTTCCATCGGCGTCACATTTCTCCAAATGAAAACAAAAATGTGAAGCTTTCCACAAATTATGTTGTTCACAAGTCAGCAAATTACTTTTTACCGATTTTTGGAGAGAAAATATTAAAGCTTTTATATTTAAACAGAGTGATCAAGATGGTCCGATGCAATTTAATGTCAATTAAGCCAAATTTTTGTAAATCTCTTAACTTATTTGTATAATAATTTAACTTAACATTTTTTCATATTGTTGATTTAAATTATGGGCATGTCATATATGTGCATTTTGTGCCTTTGACAAGGGTATCAAAGGGTATCCAGTCAGCCTCCGTCACTGATTTTGGCATTCAAACTCTCATAAGTTTTGTGTGCACAAGTGTCTGTATGTGTGTGGAAAAATAAAGCTTACTATAAATGTAGACCGCACTGCCTGTCTGGCTGGCTGGCTGGCTGACAGTCCCCCGGTCTGACGCTGATGCTGACGGGCGCCGATAAGCGACAGTGACTCTCTCTCTCTCAAATACACAAGGCACACATATACAGAGACTTGAAAAGGCGCAAAGATTTTGAGGCAAATATGCAACGCAACTGGTTTATCAACTTGCATTTTGGCGCCAAAATTTCTGCAAATCTTTGTTTTCTGCTTTAGCGTTTTGCACGCCCTTCGTGTTGGTCTGGGTCTGGGTCTGCCCATGGCCTCCCTGCAAGTCATTCCCTTATATACGCACACAACTACACTTCTGGTACATATACCCTTTTTATGCATATAATTCTCGTTTTATTGGACAAAATTAATTGGGCGCCAAGATAGAGGCATTAAAAGCCACTTAAACTGATGCTTGCACGCAACTAAACGGAGTCGGAGTCTGTGTGACTTGCTAATGAAATTGTCCAACAGACAACCGTATGCGCTCAGCCCACACAGAGATCTATTCTGCTCTGGGTCCCAGCTTCCTGTCTGATTATTTGCGGTCAGGCTGTAGAAAATTAGCAACAATGTTGCAACTCCCCCGGCCAAAAGATTAGCACATTGTGGCTGCATCAGTCAGTCATTCATTGACCATTTAGGCAGCCGTAGATCCTTGGCTATTGAAAAGGAAAAAGAGATTTTCTTTTGTGCCTTACATTAGTGCACTTGCTTCCTGTGATCCATCCACCAATAAAGAGATTTTCTTTACAATATTATTTTCATTTTGCACTCGGCCAATTAGTGGCTGACTGGTCGGTGGTTTTTTGTGGATCCTGTGGCTTGCAGAAAACCAAACAAATTAAGCGATTAGGAAATGAAAAAGATAACAAGCCATGTCGCTATTGTTTGTTTAAACTCACCAACCCACCCCGCTTATCGGCGAGGGTTTTAGCGAGTTTTGAGTCCATTTGATAGTACGCACAAATAGGCTTGTGTTTTCTCGCCCGATATCAATACTTGTTATTTTTTTTTGCCTTCGCTTCCTTTTTTAAATGGATATTGGGCGTCCCGTGGGAATAATATCAGACGTTTCATACTTAGTATGCAGCACTTGTGCACATTTCTTTCGATTATGGTCAGTGCTCAGTTGGCTTACGCATATTGAAAGAAATTATTAAGTAAAGTGACAATTCTTTCGACGAAAAATGGATTTGACTCAGCCAGTAAAAGAACAATTAAACCGAACCGAACCGAACCGTACCGAACCTTTACCAGCGTCTGTTAGAAAATGCTGAACCGAACCGAAAACAGCAAAAGTGAACTGTTTGGTTCATTTCATCGACGAGTTTTATGACATTAAGTGCCAACCTTTGGAAAATCAACTGCACGAAAAGCCTAGCATCGCTTTAGCTCTTCTCTTTCTTTAAATCTCCTTTTTTCAGACTTTCAAAGGAACATATACATCCATTGACGTTGCTCACGCGTCTGTCATAATGTACTAACTAACTCTTTAAGAACAACAAGCTGTTGGGTTCCAGTGTGCCCATTCTCCGCATTTTTCGGGATTTTTCTAAATATGTCTGTCAAATTTTGCATTCTTTCCTTGGAAGTTGCGTGTGTGGTACATTATTCAGAATATTCTTCAGTTGGCAGTGTTTCTCCACAGAGCATTATTATTGAAAAGAAAAATTCAGACGCCTCTCAATTTGTGGCGCTGTTAAGAGATATTACGCATGTAGATTCTTTTGAAATGTTGCCAGCGAGTTAAAAATGTTGCTAAGGTCTTATCACACATATAGGAAAACACAGTGGTTAGAGCGAGACGGACATTGTCTTAACTGTACTCAGAGAGCGACCATAACAAAGAACAGCTGATTAATTGTTCTGTTAAGTTTGTGGCGAGAGCGACTATAACAAAGAACAGCTGATTATTTCTCTGTTAAGTTTGTGGCAACCGAGCAATCGTTATCTCTAATAATAATGCTCTGTGGTTTCTCCACCTTAATCTTACTTATGCAAGGGATTTATTTTCTATTAATTTTCTATTCGTGTTCCTCTCGGTTAAGGAACCAACTTTAATATTATAAATATCCGACATTTTGCTTTCGTGGCTAATTTGGTGGCTTAGAATCCAATAGATACTCAGCGTACTCGATGTGCTTACGATGCTACTGCATCGTAGACTGCTACTGCAGACTAAACGCTGATACGTGAAGCAGTGTTTGGCGCATCACTATCTTCTGTGTATACAAAAATGCTGTGCGGCAGCGATGTTGACACACCGCCAGTAAAAGCTCGTCTAGTAGCTTCGGCTATGCGCTTTCGGCTGTCGTTGCACTAATAAAAAGCATTTAGCGAAGATAAAAATGCTCTTCCACAATAACAATGCTAAGTGTAAGTCCTACTTTGAGGACCTTAAGAAACCCTACTTATTGTAATGGAAAACAAATTGGAAAACGAGGGACTAAATGTACACGTATCGATCTAAAAAGAAACTATTTTTGCTTTTACCAGAGGAAGTATCCTTCATAGAGATCCTCATAAAGATTTTATTAGTAGGAAAGATGTGTGGAGGAGCATTCGAAGCTGGTCACGCTTCATGTCCTAGCTGAGACCTGAGGTTTTTTTTTTAGCTAATTCTGCTCTGCTTTATTCCGACTGATCAAATGGCAATTTTTATTTTTTTTTTAAATTTAAGAAAAAACAAACGCTAAAAAAATCATATAAAAATGCAATCATATCAAATACCTCATAAAGATGCACGGAAAAGGGCGATCAATCAATGCAAAAAATGCTCGGAATTTATCTCTGGAATATAATGAAATACTCCAAATATATCATTTCAGATAACCCCAAACAAAGTTCACTCGTTCTAGTCATTTACCACAATTACATGAATAATGAACCCCGCCTTTAGTAAATGCTCCCCCAAGACAGAGTTTTTTTTTTTTGTTCATTGTTTTTGTGAACATTAAAACAGCTAAAAATAAAAAAAAAGAAGAGCAAATCAAATGCCCCCATGCCACCACGTACCAAGCACAAAGATGTGTTGAGGGCGATGCATAGAAAAGATGCAGGACAAGTTCAAGAACAACTCCCCACACACACACAGAGACAATCACAAGTCGTGCAGTTAGTTGTTACATGGGGAGGATAGATACATGGAAAACTCGTATTTCTGCCACCAAGCGAGCTGCGCACAAGGGTCAATGCATTTAGTTAAAGCAGTCCATGGATATACACACATACATCTATACATAAGTGTGTTTGTGTTTGCCTTGGAGCATAACAGCCCCACACAGATGCCCAAGCCCCCGCTTGATTGGATCTAAGGTTCAAGCAACTCTACACAACTCAGCTAGGAGTTGAAGCTAAAATTGTGGAGACATTCACCATTTGGTGTGTGTGGGCAACCACAGCATCCCATACACACACACACACACACACACAGGCACACACTGAGACTGGAACTGAAGCTACTATTTCGTAACGGACAAGAACAAAGAAAGATTCGCCCCCGCCAAACAAAGTTGTCAACACAAATAAACATCATGATCATCGTCTTGGAGCTGGGGGACCGCCATGTGTGCCAAAAACACAAAATTATTGAAAGGCAATTTGACAAAAAATATATTTAAGAACAACAAAAAACAACAAAAATTAAAGTAAGAGCACTGCAGTTGAGTGTCCCGACTACAAAGTACCCTGTACACTTGTATTTGTGTGTTAAGATATTTTCTGGCATTCACACACAATACTTAGTTGGCGTTCGCTGTTGCTGTTCCATCTCCTTTTGATGTAAAACATGAGAATTGAAAATAGTTTATATACCGTAAGAAATGCCACTGGTGGCCTAGCGATTGCTTTAAAAACAGTGTTGGAAAACAGTATTGGAAAACAAAGTTAAAAAACAGTATTAGAAAAAATGTGAGAAAAGAGTTTTGGAAAATAGTTCTGGAAAGCAATGTTGGAAGACAGTGTTGGAAAACAGTGTTATAAAATAGTGTAATAAAATAGTGTTTGAAAATAGTGTTATAAAATAATGTTATAAAATTGTGTTGGAAAATAGTGTTGGAAAACAATGTTAAAAAATAAGTATTGGAAACAATTTTAAAAAATAGTGTTGGAAATAATGTTAAATAACAGTGTTGGAACAATGTTAAAAGAAACAGTGTTGGAAACAAATTTGGGAAACAAATTTGGGAAACAAATTTGGGAAACAAAGATGAAAAACAGTGTTGGAAAATAATATTAAAAAAAATAGTGTCTGAAAAACTGTTGAAAACAGTAGTGGAAAATATTTTTGGTAAAAAGAGTTGGAAATAATGTTGGAAAATAAAACATTGTTGAAAAAAGTGTGAGAAAACAGTGTTAAAAAATGTTGTTTAAAAGCAGTGTTGAAACAGGTGTTGAAGTACAGTGTTTGAAAGTTCCCTAAAGTTTAATTTATGCTGTGTCCGTGTAAGCGTTATGCATTATTTTGAAATTAAGTTTTACCCCTACCAAAAAATCTTCCGTACCGAAATTAAAGATGTTTCACATCAAAATTACAATTTTTTAATTCGAAATATTTTGAAATATTTTTGTGTGTCATTTAAGAACCTTAATGCATGAGAAAAAGTCGGTTTGTAGTTAGAAGTTAAAAAGTTCAATTTTGTTTTAATAAAATAAATCGAAACCGTTTGATTTTGACGTTTGATGATACCCTTTCTACCCATTTTTATTGGTACAGGGTATCAAAAACCCCAAGCAAATAAATAAAACAAAAACTACCAGCGCCTATGAAAGGTTCCCACGACAAAGAGCAGAGCAGCCGCCTCCTTTAGCGAAAATTGCTACAGTAAAAATTAGAGAAACACACATCAGACCCAGGCGGACTAACGGACAGGCTGGCAGGCAGGCAGGCAGGCAAGAACATCTATAAACGCCGATTGGCAAATATTTAAAATGCTGCGTAAACTTTAAACAACTTGACAATTTCACACTCGTCTGTGAAGATCTGGACCTGGACCCTCTCGCTCTCTCTGTCTCTGTCTGTGGATCAGTTAACGTTGGTTTTATGATCTTTAAATACTTATGTATGCCTTGCTCTTGTTGCTCGACTTGTTGGCTTTTGCTGTCAGATGGTTTTTATTGTATGTTCTACAACAAAGTTATAGCAAAAACAACAACAACATTGGGACACGTTGACATTCCATAATGGAGCAATCTTTTCCTTTTTTTTTTGCTGATGTTTCTCGCTTTTTCCATCATTTTTTGCATATTCAAAATAACTTTGGCGCAAATGACAGACTGACGGCACTGAGCGTTTCCGTTTGTCAGCTGGTCGCAGTCTGGATGTGAAAAAAAAACACAGCTTGGGGTCCATTCATCTGCTGTTGGAGCCTCGTTTCGCGGAATGCACTTAGGCTCAAACACAAACAATTATTTAACTGGAAGGCGTGCAAAATTGAAGTTTTCTTTCACACTTTAGGGAACTAGACGGCGCTAGTTGCCAAAGCCGCAGTTTCATTCATATATACATGTGTGTGTTTATTTTTGTTCAAAATAGCGTGAAGTTTTAGAAATTTTCGTTTATTATTATTGCTGTGCCAGTAGGATGCTTGGGTGGTCGTAGGGAATGTGTTTACTTCAGATAAGTTGTGCGTTAGTCATCTATGTTTACATACAAACTTAACGGGAAAATCATATCAACAACATTGATTTCGGTTAGGCGACAATTAGAATCGAATATTCATGATTTTATTTATTAAAAAGAATCATTTTTATTTGAAAATAAGTTAGAAAGTTGATCAAGCCCGACTGTAGTATAGTCTGTACCAGCCAAAGTTTGTATATAACAGACAACTTTTGAATATAGCGCCATAATTAGCGCAGCGGGGGCAAAAGTCTTCGTCTTCATCAAAATTTGGGAAAATTATTTGCCTGTGTAAACTTAGCTTTAGCTTTAAATTCAGCGAAAAATATTCTGTCTGTAAAAGCGAATAATGAATAAAATATTCCGGTTCCACTTAATTCCCAAGTCCATTCTTTATTATCATCATCATACAATTACTTGCTAACAGCTATCATAATAAGCAATTAACACATACACAAAGGCCAAAAGGCTAAGACCCACGCACTCATTATACTCTCACTCTCATAAAAAAATCTACACACATATATAATGTATATAACACCATATGACCGACCAGCAAGTCATATCATATCGACTACAATCTTTCTTAGCACATCCTCTATGTATGCACAATGTCTGATTGTATTTGTGTCTGCAAACTGCATCTATATATGCAGTTCCATGTCCATTGCATCTGTATCTTTAAGTACACTCGAAAGTCACGAAGCATTTAAGATGCAAACAAGCTGAATGAACGACGCAAAAATACATAAACTTACAAAGTGCCTACAGTTTGTTTTCATTTAAATTGAAGTTCGACTCCACCAAGCGACAGTGCCAAGTTTCAAGCCGCAGACTCATTGCAAATACGCAAAGATCAGAGACCCAGATGCAGGCGATTTTCATTGTTTTTGTCGCGCTTTGAAAATTGCATTACAAAACAAAAGACACTGAGAACCGAGTCTCCTCTGGGGAGTCTCCAACTCCAGGCACATAAATACATGCGAGGGTGGCTCTATAAGTAAATGTACTACAGGGACACCATGATAAATTTTAGACTGATTCATGGCTTAATTATACTCTGTACCAAAGGAATAAATAGAATAATGAGTTTGTGCAAATGTATGTAATAGCCAGAAGGTAGTATTTCCCACCCTTTTAAGTATATATACACTTGATCAGCATGTAGGTTTGAAGTTTATGGAACTTAAACTCCTTATAAGCAAGCAGATCACATTTTTTTTTAATTTTTTCATATAGGGGACCTCCCCGCATAAAAAAAAAACTCTTATCTTCCAGAATTTTTAAGGTAGATCATTCAGACGTTCTAGACCCTCTAGTAATCATAAATACTTATCAATCCACCATATATCTTTTCCCGATTGGATGAACGTTAGTCAAGTAATAAGCAAATCACATAATTACGCTGGGCAGCACCAGCCGCAACCGCTATAGGCAGCACTTATATATAACAGCTTGCGTAGTTATCAGTTATATACAAACTTTGATCGACCTTCTTACTTGTTTATAATGAATTTTGAAGTTTGCTGTAACAATAATAATAAAACAATTCATAAAGTAACGCCCAATGTTCAGGAAAATCGCATGTATGTATTATAGAGTGTCCCTCCATAAGGTAAAATCGGAAAACCTAACTCTCACCATCTGAAATGGTATTATTGTATTATTTCTGGGTAAGTTGTAAACATCTTATGGAACTGAAATTGGTCCAAGTAATGGTCTTTTTGCGGCCTAAATAATGAACTCTAACCTTCAAAACATTGGTAATATCATTTTCCATTTTAAATCAATAACAAAAGTGAGGTTATATTTTGCAACACTTTCATTTGTTTTTTTTTCGTCCAAATGGACAAGAAAAAAATATTAACAGCTGTCTAGAGTTGTAAAAATTAATAGTATGAATAAAACTGCAGCGATACTTTTGTAACAGGAATGAATCCACAAAAAAAATATAAAGATATTGAAGATTTAAACTATATATTCTCAGTCCATCAAAGACGTTTGGTAAGGACCGTATACTAAACATTTTTGCTAAGGAAAAATACGGAAGTTGTGGTCACCGAGGACCTTTATATGACACTTGCTGATTGGCAAACCAAAGTATAGTACGGAACGCCTATAAACATTGGGTTTCACGATTACTTACAATAAACGAATATCGCTTTAACTTTAGAAGCAGTGCTCTAAACGGCTCACGATAAAACTCATTAAATAAAAGTGTCCCGGCTTCATTTGGAAAAAATTTTTCTTTCTACCAAAGACATTCTAAGCCGACAAGATGCGTAACGACCATAGAACTGAATTGCAAGGGAAATTTTCTGCGTGGACCTACGGTTTTACATGTTTGTGGGTCTGAGCTTGTTCGAGCTTGCTATTTTGGTCGGTTTAGAATCGTTCTCATTTGAAACTCCCAATCTGTTATGACATTTCCTAAATTGAACAGGTTCTGCAAAAGCTTAATATTGAGTAACTGCGAATATAATATTAAATTGCGAAATAGTCATATTGATGTTACAGCGTTGCCACCCGATGCATACCGTATCTCGCGAAATTTTATCGAAGAGCACTTCTTTCGATAGTGCGAAATATATAACAACTGTTTAGTAACTACTTGATCGACGAAATATTGTGCAGAGATTTCGTACAGTTTTCGCCGATACTCAATAACAAGCTTCAACTGAAGTCGAAGGCAAAGTCTACTTAAGATGGAATCGGGTGGTTCTAAAAACAGCTGTTTAGACGACCTGATCACTTTGGGATTTGTTGAAGACCGTAAGTCTACGAGAACTCACTAAGTAAACTTTTGTTAAGGTCGTTCATCTACCGTCTTTATGGCTAACATTGGTACTTATTGACCCTCCCTAGCTTATACAACTGATACACAGAAAAGCTTTTTGCTGTGGCACAGTCAAAGTGCGTCTCGCACCAATTCGTATTGCCGCCGCCTGATGATGTCGTTCTCCAACTGATGATAATCATGCCAATGATGTGGCGGCGGCATCTCTCATAATTATATTTACGGCGAGAATGAAGGGCTGCTCCTGCTGTCCAGTCCAAGGCTTCTTCAACTCTGTTCAAGCACTGGAATTCGCTTTGCAAATAACAAGCAATTGTCGTTGTCAATGTTCATTTCCGTTTAGCCTCCAACTTCAGCTGGGACTTCACTTCGAGCGGCTGTGCGTGTGTGCTTTGTGAGTGATTTTCTGCTTTTTGCTCCAAGTTATTTGCTAATGAGCACTAATTGAGTATAAAATGCGCCTAAAAGTGGGTACTTTTTTGTTTTGGGGAGTGCTAACTAACGGTAGCCGGCTTCTTTAGAATGCCGCACGCATTTCTGTACCAAAGATTCTTGAATGGTTTTGTGCAGTGTATTAATGAAATTTAACAAAAGTAATGTCATGTACTTCACCGCGGCTGAGACGCAGCTGTCACTCCGGTTTGGGGCTCGCTTTAAGTGACTGTTGATGGGCACAAACCAGCGACAAGATCGCCCCAAATTTCACGTCACGGTGTTGACAAACGGTCACAAAAACAAAAAAAAACTCAACATTTCTCTAAATATAAACCACCAAATGCATTTCCGTTTTTCGGTGGCGCGTGCTCAGAACCACTCCAAGACAATCTTAGACATAAAACTTGAAATGAAAATCCAACTAATTACACCCAACGACCGTTCTCAAGTGGCGAGAAAGAGAGAAAGCCAGTTGCCGGTCGGCTTTTCATAAATTATTAAACTTTAATGACGCCACTGACATTTATGGCTCGGCTAAAGTTGGCAAAATAGGTCAAGTAGCGGTAAATGATGACGCAGCATCCCCTGGCTGCACAGAGCTAATCCTCAGCGCTCAATGACCAAGTAAATCACAAAAGAAAATAAAACTGTCCCAAGAAAGTGTCCACAAAGGGTACAAACATCTCGAGCTGATTTCAAATGCAAATTTTCTCTTCATGGCTATTTGATTGCTTTGTATCGCTAATAGCAAACTGGGCAATGGCATCCTTTGTGCTCGGTCATTAGCCGCGTCCATGACCCCGTCCCGCGAGTGCAGAGACACCAAAAAGATGCTGCGCATGCGCGCGCTTAGCGTTTTCCCATCAAAAGGTGGCAGCAGCTTTGCAACCCTTTGGTCCAGTTTCCGTTGTGCCGTAAAATTATTTTCCTCATGTAAATTAGCAGAGGTTACCCTTCAGCAGAAGCAGCAGCAGCATCAGCTTCATCCGTGACCCAACCCCACTGATCATTTCAGCGTTTAGCGCAATGGAAAAATTTATGCGCTCTTTTTAAGTGTTTTGTCTCGGAAAAGCGTAAAGAATGAAGAAAATGCCTTAAGCTGCTTTATGGGAATTATGCTCAGCATTTACATGCGCATGTCAAACGGTGACCAGAAACGGGATCAAAGGTTCGGTGCCATAAACTTGCCAAAGCATCAAGTTGTCCCAGCTTGATGTGAAAGGCGGGATGCTTCTATTGTGATCCTCAAATGGGTTGGATTTTGGGCACCAAAATTAAGAGTTTCATTTTGTAAGTTTTTTTGTGAGTTTTTTTTTAAATAAAAGGAAACATTTGTAGAAGTATATAACGGTCTCTAAGAACAAGAGAAAACAATGATCAAAGGGAAACTTGAATTTGGTTACAAGTCAATTTGAAATTGTTACCTGAACTGAAGAAAGTTTATAGGGAGATTTTCAAGACTCAAGCTTCTTTTACTTTGCGGTATGGGTTTTAAAAGCACAGCATCCTAGGGTGTACAGAGAAGCTTTAAAAACAGTTGACTACTGCGCGGAAGGCCTGGATTTGAACCCGCCTACAGATTATAACAAAAGGTTTGTGTTTTTTTCATCATCAAGTAATAGTCAGGCAAACTATAGACCATGGGGTGTTCCGGGCAAGCCACTATCTGCCCCTTTTTAACCATTTCTAACCTAACATGCCCTAACCCTCATATAAGAAGAACTATAAATTTATTATTTTCTACATGTTCCTAACATCTCAATTAGCCAAAAAGCCCTTTCAATAAAACTCAAACAAAATAAATGCCCAATTAGCGAACCAAAATTCCATTGCTGATCTCACAATCAACCCACTTTCAGTTGCTCCGCCCGCCTTTAAAAATAAGAAAGAACCCAACCCCAAGCACAATACTCTTGAAGATCTTAATCGTCCAGCACTCAACTCACAGCACCCCCATGCACGCACACACATTTGAATGTAAGTCCCCCCAGCAAGCTAATTACACTAAATCATTGGGAAACGAAACGAATTTAAATATATAAAAAAAGAAATCTATTAAATGCTCCAGCATAAATTTCAATTTATGACGCCTTCTCATAGAACCCAAATGAGGCCACAAAGTGAATATAGAGAGAGAGAGAAAGAGAGCAAGAGGGAGTGAGTACAACGAACTCCCCTTACTAATTCATAGAAATGGAAATAAAATCTATAACGGCACAAGTGTGCCTACATATTGAGCTTACCCTCTACACACACACACACACACACATATCAAGTTTGCTCCATACAAAATACTTGAGAAATCCGATAGCTCTATTGAGCACTTAAGATCGTTGAGCTTGATTTTAATTGAAATCGTAAAAAAGGAATTTTTGTTTATGAGCTGCTGTAAATGGGTTAGACCGACAAGCATTTCCGATGATAATTCAAAAGTTCCTTTTGTCTCTAGGATATGGCTAAGAGCTTTACACACAGAGAAAATATCAAGTATTTTGTACTTGAATCCTGCAATTCCGTTGGAAATAATTAACATTAGAGGCCTCATTCCAGATAGCATTACAATTTATTTCGGCACTATGATTCACACAAATAAGACAGCTTTTCAAATGCATTCAGCTTTCAAAGCTTTCAAAGGTGATTCTATTCATATGATTTATTATGAATTATTTATTTATTTTTGAGAAAAAAAAGATTTAAATATAAAGCAGCAATATAATTAATTTAAAAAAATCTAAATAACATGCACAGTACTCATTTTAAGTATTTCCGTTCTAAGTTTCAGTAAAACCAAGCAAGAAAGTCCTTTAAGTCCGGCTGTAATATACTCTTTAGCTGCCAAAGTTAGAATATAACTAATGAAATTGAAGTATGGGGCCACACATACTATAAAAGTGCTGCCCATCACGATTGCGTGCGGTGGTGCCCAGCTTTATTATTTGATTTGCTTGTATCTAGGCAATCGTTCGTCTGATCGGATCGATAAAAAGTGATCAGTACTATATATCTTTAGAAGGTCTGAACAATTTTACTCTAAAATTGTGAAAGATATGACGTTTTTTTCATACTTCAAACCTCTGAGATGTTTCAGACGGACACGATTTTGCGTGTTTCTATGATTCAAATAAATTTAAAATGTAAAAATTAACAAACCTCAAATTCTTTGTCAGCTAAACTTGAAACTTTTCGATGATTCAGCCGAAAACTTCAAATTTAATAGACCCAAAAGGAAATTAGTTTTCTGAAATTACAATTCTATTCCAAAAAGAAGTTCAAGAGGAAGTGGTAAAAAAATTCGTTGGTCAAGAAATACGTTCATTGGAACCTAGTTCCATTATCAGAACCCACTTAGCGATCTTAAACCCAACAATCTTTGCGGTTATGAACCCTGGAGCGAACTTCTTTCGAATTTGAAGAGTTTTGCAGTGCTTTCGCTTACTATTCTCGCTTTCAATCGACAGCTACGCATATTCGTAGGCATTTTTTATACACTTGAAAAGTGTATATTAATTTTGCCCAGAAGTTTGTAACGCATAGAAATATTCATTTACGACCACATAAACTATATATATTTTTGATCAGGACGACGAGCTGAGTTCAATTCCTTGTCCGTCCGTCCGTCCGTCCGTCTGTCTGTCCGTCTGTCTGTCCGTCTGTCTGTCTGTTTCTACGCGAACTAGTCCCTCAGTTTTAAAGCAATCGAGCTGAAATTTTGCACAGAGTCTTCTTTTTGCTGCACGCAACTAATATGTCGGAACCGGGCGGATCGGATGACTATATCGTATAGCTGCCATAGGAACGATCGGTCGGAAAACAAGTTCTAGTGAGAAAAACTTTTTTGTTTTACATCGTAGCGTCCCCAATCTTGGTATTGTTTAATTCTGGAAAAATGTATCAAATCGGATCACTATAGCATATAGCTGCCATAGGAACGATCGGTCGAAAAATAAGTCGTTGTGAGAAAAACTTTTTTGATTTTCATCGTAGCGGCTCCAATCGTAGTATATATTTGTTTTATATGTTTCCACACAATTCTGAAAAAATTGATCAAAATCGGATGACTATAGCATATAGCTGCCATATAAACGGTCGGTCAAAAAACCACTTTTAGTGAGAAAAACTTTTTTGTTTTAAATCGTATCGTCCCCAATCTTGGTAGATATTAGTTTTATATGCTTTTACAAATTTTTGAAAAAATTGATCAAAATCGGATGACTATAGCATATAGCTGCCATAGGACCGATCGGTCGGAAAATGTGTTTTACTAAGAAAAGTTTTTTTTTATGGTATCAAATTTTTATTATCAATGATTTCAAATTTTTAAATATCTGATATCTATATCCTATATATATTTTACAGGTTAAATCAGTTGGAGTAAAGTTTTTCAAGTGTATTAAAACTTCGGCACCGTAGAAGTTAGCTTTGCCTTCTCGTTTTAAGTTCAATTTGTTTTCCATTTTTTCTCTCTGTGTAAGTATATCAATTGCGTTTTAAGTAAAAACAGGTGCCTACTTCTTTGAAACAGGAAACGTTCCGAGTACTTCGTTTATGCAAATGATGCCAACGGTTTGCCTTTTTTTCGGCATGGCTCATAAAGTATTTTAAAATATTCATTAATTTTTCCAAATATTCAAATCAGATTTTTCCAGCGATTTTTCGCACTCTCCGCCTCTTCGTAACGCCTGATAAGGGTATCGGGTAATTATTATGCAGCTTTGTACCAAGGCGTCAAGTAAAAAAAAAAAATGCAACGCCAGGCAGGCATCCCAACGAAACGACCCTCCCAGGGCCAGGCACCACCACAGTCAAATGACAGCCGAAGGAGAAGAAGAAAAGATGAGAATGGAAAAAAAAACATGAGCTGACGCCTTGGGATGTGGCGTGTGAAATCTTTTGCTTGGTTTACTTAGCCGGCCTGGTGATGGTGCTATTTCTGGCATAGGCAGGGGTGCCTTCTCCCTGCTTGTCAAGGGGTGGGCCCAGGCTCTGGGTCGGTGACTGCTGTGCCAGGTCTCGACTCTTTCTTAGCTTTTATCTTGCGTATGGGATTGCAGCCGCCTGGTTGCATCTACAATTTGTAGTTTTGGGTATCATGATAAAAAAAAAAACAAGCAAATAATGAAGCAAACTTCTTTTTTTTGACATTCATTGTAGTCGCTTTTTTCCAACAGATTTCTTGGGGTGGTTGCATTTTTTGCCTTTTTTTGTTGTTACTTTGAGTTGCTACTGCGCCTTATTACAAAACACTTGAAATTTTCAACATGAATTTACCCTTTTTTTCAATATAATTTATAACATAATTTTTGACTGTTTTTTTGTGGCATTGTTGGGTTGTATCAATGGCAAACTCCTGGGGCGACACTTTCTTTACATGATAGTTGGAAAAAAGTTCCTGCAAATGTTTTGTTCAAAATGGGATAAAAATTAGCTTAACAAAATGCTTTATTTGGAAGGCAAAAGCGTGTTCAGGCACAAGAAGTCTCAATAGAAGGGAAAAAATTGGGCGAAAGGTGAGACTTTTTTTATTTTTATTTATTTTTTTTTTTGCTGTAATAAATGCAAATGTGTTGCCAGCTTATGACACTCTCTTTTTTTTAAATGCGTAGTACTTTCTACTCTGTACCCAACCCCCCCGTCAAACCCTAGACAAACCCCATACAAATTATACAAACGCCTCAAATTTAAATTGCATACGCCATAAATTATTTGCAAAAGGTATGCGAAATGCTTAACAAATCCTGTTCAATCTGTATGAAAATTATCTACCAAAAGATTTTAATGAAGGGGAACACCCCGGCCATCGATTCCCATCGATTGGCAGGCACCCTTAACAACAACAAAAAAAAACAAAAGAAACCTTAAGCAATCTTAGGCAAGGGGCTGAGAGGTATGGCGAAATCATCTTCTAGCAAATTGCCAAAAATCAAGGCACATGGGAAAGTGGCACAACATTAACCGTAATGTATGTTCAATAAATATTTGATAATTAAATAAATAACAAAATGGGAAAGGGAAAAAAAAGTGTAACAGCAGCTGTACAGCTTTTTGGGTGCGCATGCGCCCAGGGTAGGGAAGTGTGTTACACATTTTACTTTCTTTTCGTGGGATTTCTTTGATGTGATGAGAATGTTTGGTTGAAAATTTGAGGTAAAAAGTAGGTCTGCCTGGGGGAGCCTTGTAGACTTTTGTGGGGTTGTTTTGCTCGTAGATAATAAACATGACTCCAAATAGAATGGTTTGGCTTATCAGAAATAGCCCTTTTTACTTTAATGCATACAACTCAAATACCAAAACGTAGTAAGGTTTCTTATTTTTATTGTATTGGTAATAGAAGATTATATTTTTTCCTTCGCCTTCTTAACTTGACGAAAGTAGTTTGGACTTTAAAAACTCTGGAAAGTTCTAATAAAGTTCATAGTGGTCTGTTTAGACCCAGGTTCGTATAGACGCATAAACCAAGGTATCGCTCTTTAAAATCTTGTGATGCAGTAAAATAGCATAAATGTCACTTCTCAAATAGCCGTCAAGCTTTAGTGGATGCTTTCAATGGTTCTCGAGAACGAGTGTGTGTATAATTCGTGTACCAAAACAATAGCGAGTACTAGGTATATGATTTTGACCGAAAAAGAGGCTCCTAATATATATTAGATCTTTTTTTTTTTGTGGCGTTATGTTAGTACACTCCCTCACAAGGTCAGTCATTTTGAATGATTAGTTAATTATACTCTGTACCGAAGGTATATTGAGTTTGTGCAAATGTATGTAAAAGCCAACCAGCATTAACAGCCGAGTCGATATAGCCATGTCCATGCTGAGATCTCAGAGATGGTAAGAGCTAGAGGTTTGAAGTGTTTGGAACATGTAATTCTTATACTTGTAGGTAGATCAATTTTAGACATATATTTTACTCATCATTACTTATCAAATCAATCAAAACTCCTACAATTTAAAGATAGATTGTACGAACCTTCTAGACATGTATTCTACTTATCAAAACTTATCAAGCACTTATCCATCGTTTTTCGATCAGATGAACAATAGCAGAGTTGCCACACCCTCAATTTAAAAAAAAACATCATATCTCCTACAATTTAAAAGATAGATTGTTCAAACCATTTAGGCATATATTTTTATCGACATTTCATATCGATACACCATACACCATTTCCAGATCAAATGAACGATAGTCGAGTTATAAGCAAATCAAATAATTACGCTGGGAAGCACAAGCCGATATCGCGATGGGCAGCATTTACACAGTTTGTGTGACCTCACACTTAAAAGTTTTTCAGTTATGTACAATTTTTGACAAGTACAGAGTATATTACGGTCGGGCTTGACCGACTTTTTTACTTGTTTTTGACAGTTGTTTTGCCTTTTTGTAAGTCTTGGCTTTGGTTTCCACCTGATAGCCATAAACACATGATTTGTCACCATAATGCCAAAAAATATATATTTTAAAAATTCGCGATACTTTTTGAACAAACCTCGAATATATGGAACGTAGACTCTTTAAACTTGCTGGCTTTAGCCTAACAGAATTATATGTCACTGCATTGCCTGCTCTTCTGTTAAAATTTTTTGCCCACCGCAGGTCTAATAATATAAAAGAAGATTTTCAGGTTTTCCAATAGTATTTTTAAACGAGAAGGCAAAGCTAACTTCGACTGTGCCGAAGTTTTAATACACTTGAAAAACTTTACTCCAACTGATTTAACCAGTAAAATATATATAGGATATAGATATCAGATATTAAAAAATTTTAAATCATTGATAATAAAAATAGGATACCATAAAAAAACTTTTCTTAGTAAAACACATTTTCCGACCGATCGGTCCTATGGCAGCTATATGCTATAGTCATCCGATTTTTATAAATTTTTAAAAAAATTTGTAAAAGCATATAAAACTAATATCTACCAAGATTGGTGACGATACGATGGAAAACAAAAAAGTTTTTCTCACTAGAACTTGTTTTTTGACCGACCGTTTCTATGGCAGCTATATGCTATAGTGCTCCGATTTTGATACCTTTTTCCAGAATTATGTGAAATAATATAAAACTATCAAATACCAAGATTAGTGACGCTACGATGGAAAACAAAAAAGTTTTTCTCACTAAAACTTATTTTCCGACCGATCTTCCTATGGCAGCTATATGATATAGTCATCCGATTTTCATAAATTTTTTCGAAATTGTGTGGAAGCATATACAACTAATATATACTACGATTGGTGACGCTACGATAAAAAACAAAAAAGTTTTTCCCACTAGAACTAGTTTTTTGACCGACCCTTTATATGGCAGCTATATGATATAGTCATCCGATTTTAATAAGGCCTTAAGGCCTGATCTCAGATGACATAAATTTTATTTTCGTCACAATACTTTATATAATTAAGATAGCTGTTCAAAAGCATGGGAATATCAAAGCTCTACAAAAGTGTTTCTATTCATATGAAGCATTGTGCCGAAAATAATTTTTATGTGATCTGAGAATAGGCCTTAATATTCAAGAAAGTGTCTTTGGGACCACTGTGCATTGTGGAGACATTTCCGCTTTGACTCTATTCATAAATTAATTTCGCTTTCAACTCCAATGAAGGGTAATCAAAGAAACTGCATTCAAAGCAGCAATTGTGTGCACCGTTACGTATTTTAAGCTTTGAACTTCCACTTTTTTTTATCAATATCACATGTGATTCCTTGAAATCTGATGCTCAATCCTCAAACGCAAAAGGCAAGAAACTACTTCGCCCTATTTGACATACTCCCCTGTGACTTTTTTCAATTTTTGCACAATTACCCTACAATCGATGCTTTCTCCGCAAATCAATTGCAAAAAAAACACAAACAAAACCCCATGACACATTGCGCCAGGAAAGAAACCTTACCCTGTCTCACCTTGCCATACCTAGCTCAACCTTAGCTCACCTTGCCGCTCCCTAACGGCGACAAAAGGGTAAACCAAAGACGTTTTGCTACAAATTTCTATGAGAGAAACGAGTAAAGGGGTATGTACTTCTCTAAAAAAAAAGCAGAAAAAGGGGCAAGGGATTTAATTGCATTTTTTAGCGCGCGCGCTTCGGCACACATTGCGAATTTCAGCTGTGTCTCAGCTGGCTGAGTGAGCAGAGTGATCTAGGGTCGATGGATGCAACGATCGAAACAGCGCCGCAACAGTTAGCAACGCTTGGCTGCTTCCTAGCTGGACCGCATTGTCATGTTAATGTTGCGAAATGTGAATTTGATTGCCTCCTGCCGTCCGATCAATAAATGTCTAATGAGCAAAAAAGGGTTAGCGCTGAGGATTTATGCATCGATTGATTTTTTCCTTGATTTTCGCTAAGCTCATTTGCATTTTCTTCTTTAGCTTTTCAATGATTTTCCGTTCCGTTGGCGCTGAAAGGTGCGTGTGCCATTAATTTTTGTATCCCGGGATCCCGTAGCGAAAGCTGTGGCAATACTTTTCACATTCAAATTGGCCCATGGAGTGCCTGTGTATGTATAGCCGCAAGGCGTTTTAAGTTGCTTTCTTTTGGGTAGCTCGTTTAATTGGTTTGAAGTTTTACGCAGATTTGCATTTCTTGTCAGAGGGAAAGTTGCTAATGTCTTGTGATTAGGTTCTAAGTGCGAGCGCGATTGTATTGTTGATTTACAAGGTGTTGGCAAGTTGGCGGGTGGGCTTTCTTTTTGCCTATTAGGGGCTGGTGTATACAGAGCTAGAAATATGCAAAAATGTTCGTACAAAAGAAAAGTTATGTAATTTGGAAGGGCATTTTTATAAAGACGTTAACCTGCCGAGAAGCCTAATGATTTCTCTAAGCGGTAAAGGCTCGAGGGACAATAATGTAAAAGTCGCGACTTCAAACAAAAAGAATTTAAGTATTATACTTTTTATTATCAAAAGATTTAAGATATGCCTAAAATCTAAAATGTGCATCGAAATATTCGACGATTTTAATCATATACGTGCTCTGAACATTTTCTCATACGAGTGCATTTTATTATACATGCGAAAAGTATAAAAATCTTTTGCCCAGACGTTTGCTATACATATAAATTTTTATTTCCGACCCCATAAAGTAAATATATTCTTGAGAAGGACAACGAGCAGTCTTCTTTTTGCAGTACGCTGCTAATATGTATGTCGGAAACACCCGTATCGGATGAGTATCAGGACTGTTGTTGTTTCCGATTTTGATCAAAATATGCGGAATCGGAATAACTTCAAATTTCCATTTTTCTTCATCCGACAAAATATATAGACCGAATTTTCTAATCGTTTTTTGAAAATAAGAACCATCATCAATTCCGATCCATCGAATTCGGAAACGAGAACAGATCTTGTTATCTTATTTATTGTTCGGAAAATGGGCTTTGGTAAAAAATTTTGTTGTTTTCAACAACTATGAATATTAAATGCTTTTAAACAGAAATCTGATTGCTATATCTAATGGCTGCTAAAGGACCGATCGGTCGAAAAATGAATCTTAGTGAAAAACATATTTGTTTTCAATTAAAGCGTCATTATTAATTTCTGCAATTATTAATATGATATGCTTTGAAATTGATTTCAAAATTTTTTCAAAATCGGATGACTTTATCGTATAACTGTTATAGAAACTGTGGGACAGCAAATTGTGAATTAAAGTTTTGAATTGAATCCAAAATCTGAAATATATATTCTATATATCACGTCGTCTGTGCCAAAATTTTAATTAACTAGCAACAGCTTACTCCAACTTAGATATAGATAGATATAGACATAAAGATGCCAGATTTTGTCAAATTTATAATCAAGTGAATCTTATTGTTCACTTCGAAATATGAGCACGCTACCATCAAAACCAAATATGTTTATTCCCATCGGTCCTATGGCAGCTATAGGATATAGTCATCCGATTTTATACCAATTTTTTCGAAACCCTTCAAAGGCATATAATTTTTATAGCTGCTGAGTTTAAAGAACGCTTTCACCGAAAACAAAATGTTTTTTTTTAACAAAGACTTATTTTTCGACCGATCGATCCCGCGGCAGCTATAGGAAAGAATCTCCAGATTTTTACCAACTTTTGCAGATCAGTTTGAAAGCGTATGATATTGATAATTGCTGATTTTAATAACGTTATCATTGAAAAATCAGGTTTTTCGCATTAAGACCCATTTTACGAACGATGTGCTATATATTCAACAGATTCCGATCAACTATTATAGACATACTTGAAAGCATATGATATTGATAATAAAAAACATAAAAGACTTTCTCACCAAAAACCATTTTTCGACCGATCACTCCTATAGTAGCTACATATGGTGGTCCGATCCGGTCGGTTTCGACATTTTATCAGTAAATAAAAGATTCTATGCAAAAATTTGAGCTTCGTTGTTTAAACCGAGAGACTAGTTCGCATAGAAACGGTAGACAAACGGACGATACGAATACGCTTACTTCTAAGTTTTTCATACATCTGGACAATTTTATAATACCCTCTAAAAGGGTACACACAAATTCAACAATATTTTTTGAGTTAAACGATTTAATCATCAACCCGACCTTCTAAAAGTAAATCCAACGCAATATTGGCAATAAAAAATCAAAACAGAGAATGTGCAATCTATTAATTCCCTATAACATGTGCAAAACCCAGTGTCAACTGTGCGCTTTGATGTTGTACCTTACTTATTTTCATCTCTGTCAGTCTCTCTCTCTCTATCGAATTTGCGTATGCAAAGTCGTGTGAGTTTTCGTGTCGCTTACTCTTGAGCGGAGTATGCGAACAAGTTTACTTACACATTCTAATTTGTAGCCTTACGTACACTATCAAAGGGGTTTCTAATGTTTGTTTTTAATTTATATTTGCTGTTTGAAAACTAATCAATTCCAAAAATTGAATTTATCTAGTGTTATGCAAGGACTTATTGAAACCAACTGGTACCAATCGTCTTTTGCAAAAGCTTTGTGCGGTCTTAAATCACAAAATTTTGGCGAAAGTGGAAATGAAATCGAGGCGAATACTACGTTTACCCATTATCTACAAGTTTTAAAGATTGGGTAAGACGAATATGCTTGTAAAGAAAAGTGTGAGATCGCATCTTAAAATGGCAAATATACATAGGCGCAGGTGTTTCACAAATCGCTTTCGTCCCAAAAACGACCCAAATCACATTCGTTTTAAGTCGTTTTTCGATGGAAAGCAATTTGTAGAACATATGGAATAATATTTGAGCTTACCAAATCCTAGTTTATTTTGTTGGTCTTGCTTAATATAAAATGTGAAAAATATTAGAAATAGAAAAGAAAATTAACCCAAGTGTAATTTTTGGGAAATGAACAATTGCAGCCTTTTACTTTCGTTTTTGTTCTGTCTAACCGCTTACTAATTGATCTCCCGCTTGGTTCACACAATGTAAACCATTTCCGTCTGCTCCAACACAGGGAACACAGCTTGCCGATACCCCACGAACAATGCCAAAATAATTAGCTCCTCTCCGTTGCTGTCTTTGCCTCTGCTCGATCTCCTGGGCGTGACACGTCACAATATGTCCACACACGCCCTCGGCAAATAAATCTCCAAAAAAGAAAGTCAACCAACTAAGTCAGGAGAGTAACAAATGATTCCTTTTGGTGGCACGGGACACAAGGCCTCCCTAGATTATCAATGACAAGCAGCCGGCATGGTGGTGCAGCAGCAGCTTCATAATTTTCTATTTTCTTGTCTTTTTTTTTGCAGAGTGCATCAAGAAATGTGGCAAAAGCAGCTGCTGCGCCCGGCAAGGATCTCGAGCGTCTAAGAAGGCTCCCCTCAAGGAAGTAGCTTGTGTGTGTGATTTTTGCATAAATTCTCAAGGCCCTTGCACTTTTCGACTGCTTTTCACTTTTCTTCGTGTTTGTTTTTTTTATGCTGTCGAGATTTTTGCATTTGCGCGCATTTCTACCTTAAAAAAGCACCACCGGCTGCTCCTGGGCACCACCTTACCGACTGCAGACCGAGGATCGTCACCCCAATTTAGTTGCTACCCATAAGCAAAAACTTCTCATTATTTCCTCCGACTGCTTCTCCCTGTTTTGTGTGTGCTGAAGCCTGCCCTCCTGGCTGCCTTGCCTGTTTCCTTACTTCCTTCCTTGTATTCTTGCGTGTGCATTTGCCACATAGCTCGCGCCAAGAAAACGCATATGCCACCTCGATCGCCCATAAGTAATCCGGCTCCTCACACACACACACACAGTCGCATGCAATCGCATTTGAAATGAAGCAAAATTTAATGAAACGTGGCAAGGGAAAACTCTCCAAAGTCTCAGCCAGGCAGCTGCTTAATGGCCTTGCCATTGCCAAGAGGGTTCAACTTGATCCTATATATACTCGAATTCGACTCATACTCGTATTAGTAAAGCACCACCACTACCACCCGATCGATCTGCACGGAACGCCCGACTAATGCCACCGCATGACTTTCACGGAACCGTAGGAAGCCAAACATGCATGGAGTGCATTATTCATAAGACGGTGGGGAGGGGGGGGTTTCTTCGCTATGCAGACAGTTGCCGACATTTATGAGTTTGCCATATAAATAAACGGAACTGCTGCCATGACAATGACCCCAATGTTATTAATATGCTGTTGAAACTACAGTTCCGTTAGAGCAGGGCACTGAGCATGCTTGGGGGAGTGATGATGGTGGTGGTGGTGGTGGAGAAGGCAGCCAGTATCATATGTGGGCCACTTATCTTGCCACTGTCTTAGGTTAGGCACAGGGAAAAGTAAACACAGTTCGTTGAACTTCCTTAGAGTGTGCCAACCAATTCCTAGAATTTCATTTACTGTGGGGCAGTCGAGAATAGGGCTAAACCGAGAACAGTCATAGTTTCTATGGGTAATACAATTTAAAGTTTTCTTTATGCTATATGCTATATCTGCCATAGGACCGATCGGATCATACTGATAAAAATTCTTTTGTTTTCTATGGTAGCGTTTATTAAACTCAGCAATAACGAAAATTAAATGATTTCAAACAGATTTGCGAAATTCGGTCGGAATCAGGAGACTATATCCTATAGCTGCCATAGATACGATCGGTCGGAAAATGTGTCTTACTGAGAAACTTAACTCTTTTCGTTGGTAGCATGCTCAGATTTTGAATTCTTAATCATTTTTAATTTATAAATATTTGACATATATATCCTATGTATATATATTCTAACGTTAAAATCAGTTAGATAGAGCTACTGCACAATCGAAGTTAACTTGGCCTTTATGTTATTTTGATTTTTAAGAACTTGTCGAAATCTGTCCCTGTCGGTATTATTTTTTCCAATTTTTAAGCAAGTAAACAGAAAGAAGTGAACTATTTTAAAAATCCAAGGCTGCAAACCTTCCAAAATAGGGTTTGTGCCGATTTCTTATCTTCTAAATATATGCTTTGTGTCAGATAATCATCAAATTTACTTGGCTATTTGTAAGTTTATGTGACATATAGTGCTATGTAGGAGATGAAAAATCGGCCCTTCGAGTCATTTAATGTCTAACTCGGAATACTCTCATTAAGAATTTTTGTATTCTTTGAAAAATTTACTTAATATTGTGAGCTGAACCTCATTTTTTTAATAAGTGCTTTGGTTCAGATTCGAGGGTTCAAAAATGTAAGAGGTTGGGTTCTCAGGGGTTCGGTTCCGGACCGGTTTGCCGCCTTCCTAAAATCCAAATAGATTTTACTGACTTAAAAATGAATAGGATTAATCGTTCCATCAGCAAGTAAATCTATGATGATCCAATTCGATGAAACCTTAAAGAACCATTTAAAACTAAATAAGATTATATAAGTTAATCGTCATTAAATTTGAATTTTATATATCGCATATGGGTAAAATAACATTAAGAGCGTTGCCCGGACTGCGAAATACTTTGTACACTTGATTTTGTGTGTTATAATACGAATATATACACTTCCACATACAAACACTATAATGGCGCTGCAGACGCGACGTCGCAGTCGCGACGCTGGACTCGAAATGCTGCCAAAGGCAGACGGCATAGCAGACATAGCAGTTGATGCTAATCAAGCATTAATATAATATTTAGGGTCGCAAATGCTTTCTACTCTTGCTCAACTTCAAAATACCCTTTTTACACATTCTGGGTACAGGGTATAAAAATATAGATTTATCGATACGATATTTACAACCCTGACCTAAGGCAGTTTTGGAAACGAAATTCATTTCGGTTTGAAAAAGTTAAATTTAACGAGCCATCACATTTTGTTGTCACCGTGCCAAAAGACCTTTTTATTGTTAAATACTCCTTTAAAATGGTACACCCGTTTGTTCTCCACTGCCTGTAAAATCGGCCCCATCTGGTTATAAGTGAGTTGCCCCTTTTCTAAGCTATCTTAAGCACTTTCATGTGTTGACTGTACGTTACATGTACGGAAGTGGCGACCGTGCAGATTATGTATATTAGTCGGACCGTTGGCCCATATAGCTACACAGATAACCTGTTATTTTTAAGTATGGAACTTTTTACCCTGTTATTAAAAGGTGCCTAAAACTTAAGTGTCAGCAATCAGCTGATGAGTTATTGCTTATCAACACAATGCAGATACCAATCAAACGCCAGAGTTCTTATCGGCATTAGAAAATTGAAGACTAGCATGGAAAAGGGTTACAATATAGAAGTTATTGATCGATAGATAAGCTTAAACAAACTAGTCTAGCATTCCAATCGTAATGGACAACACCAACTGCAAGTTGAACATTTGCATACCAAATATTAATATTTTCACCTTGAGTCCATTAGGTATTTATGTATAGGAGAGCTGCCAATAATTTCAAATTAAACTCAATTATGCTAAAAAACTCAAGTTCAATCAACAATAACACTTAAAGCGACTGTCCAGCCAATTGCATGCATTGATGGGGAGCACCTTCACTTTTGGAACCCCTTTTTAATGAGGATCACTTACCAAATTTGTCGCCTGGCGATAAAGTTTTGCGCCCCAATTCCACAAAAAAATAGTGACTGGGGGCATTAAAACAGCACAAAATATGGGACAGATGTTTAGAAATGTTTTTGGCTTGCGCCAAGCAAAAACAACAAGGTGAAGGTGTCAGACTGACTCTGACGCGGTGGCGGTAAGCGGTAAGCGGGATAGCCGGCTGGGCTCATTATATGCTGCATTTGCTCGCTTCGTTGGCTGTGTTACAGTTCTTGTCTTCGTCTTCGTCTCCGTCTCCGCGCGCTTTGGCACGAGCTACGATCAGCTGTGGCCCAAAGGGGATGAAAATTTACCAGGTGGCGGCGTCTAGCTCTAGGTCCTCTACGTACAACTACCCCTAAAACTAAGACGGGGCCAATGTCTTGAGTGGCAAGCGCATTGGAAATTGTGCAAAATCGATTACAATGATTGCATTTGGCGATGTCGGAAGAAGGAAGGGAGCTGCAGCAGGACAATAGCCGCTGTGTGCCGGAAGAATAATGGCATAAACATTGGTCCCTTTTTGACAAAAACGACAAACTGCAAGATGTGCGCACTGATTTTCCTTGCTTGAGGCATTGTTCGATGCATTGTTGATTTCTTGATTTCTTTTTCAACAATTTTGCACACAGCACTATGGGCGAAATGTGGATTTTTGTGGACTTAAATGGGATATATAAACTTACAGAAAGGAAACTTTGAAAATTTTGCAATCATAACATATATATATATGACACACGAGCCGAGATATTGAGAGAAGCTCGGCTTGGCCCTTTGGGTAGCTATTATCGAAAAAAAAAAAAATAAAATAAAAAAAAAAAAAAATTTAAAAAAAATAAAAATTTATAAAATTTGTGTACAGGTGAGACCAAGAAGAAGTGAGATTAAGAAATATAAATTTTATGATCAATATTTTTGGAAATCCACAATTTGCCCATAGTGCACAGCATTTTTGTGTGTGTGTGTGTGTGTGCTGGAGACATTGCGCAATGATTGCTTCTGTAAAGGACGCGGCCGTTGTCCTGCCCGTAATTTATATGATTTCTGCAGCCGTTGTCTCGTGCCTCAGCCCAGGGCCCGGTGTGTCCAACAATGCCGCCTTGTGGTCACTATTGCACAAATTTTGCCTATTATACAGATCGAGAGCGCACTGTACCGCTCCAGCTGTGACATCGAGTTGTGTTTGGATTTGGTGCGTCTAAAGCTTTTGCAGCTGTCCTAAGGCTCGTGCCCCGATTTTTATGATTTATGTCAAGCATGTAATCAACTCGCATTGATTAAGCTACCACTGGGTCAATGCACTACAGCAGAGAGAGCCTTGGCAGCTGCCCGCCCCTAGGCAGCATCATACTGTACAGAATCAACGAAATCCCGGCACCAGCATGAGCCAGCACCTGCCTGTTACAACCAACTTACACGCTCTCGTGCCATATCCTGGGGGTTGCGCTGACAACCACCCCAAGCCACCACCACCACCGCCACCCTCTCTAGACAGCCGTTAGATTCACATGCGCACTGTACTTTCAGCTAGCTGAGGGCGCATACACCCCACCACCATCAGCAGGATCAGAATCAATTCCTAATGGCGACCACTTGTTTTCATTTAAAACAACCCCGTATTTTGCGCAGGATTCTAAGCGCACGTGCGCCTGCTTCTGCGCCACACTTTCGCGCATTTGACTGAAAAAGGATCTGCTGGCACACACCCTCTACAACTCAACTGATATCCTTATGCCGGCATAACAATGCCACTTTTAATGCAAATACAATCACATCCTTTCCACACACGCACACAGACACGCACACAATGGATCCTTTGTAACGCTGCATATTAACAATTTTTAGATAAATATTTCTAATGCATTTCATACGGGCTCTTTGGCTTAGAAGAGAGCATGGCTCTCGCTTTTCAGTTACTTTTTCCATTCGTATGGAAAACTATTGAAAATTGTATCCGGCACACGTGCCAAATGCAAAAGGAATCCAAGGTATTGTACATATCATAGTGGGCGTGAGACTTGCATAAAGGAAGGAAAAGAGTTATTTAATAAAGAAGAATAATTACATATTCCATATTCGAGTGTGAAATAATTGAGATATTTATTTATTTTAATGATTTTAATATGATGCTTACATCGACTATGCTCAGATTTGCATACCATTGCAAGTGTTTTCTATAACCGATATATATCTGATATTCGTGCTTAAATTTGATTCAATTGTTAACTTGTAAGTAAATTAATAATTGGATTCAACAATCCTACAAGGACAACCACTGAATACGCAATTGTGAAACCTTTTCCTGAACACCGTTTTTGTACTGTGTACGTTACGTAATTGTACGTTTTTTTCGGTTTATTTATTTCAGAATTGAGCATTAGAAGACTTTTGATTTTCAAAGCAAATGATATCTTAACTTCCGGTAAAGTGTCCGCCAAGCTCGGCAGTATTTTAAAATTCAGTATGCATTGAAAATATTTTCAGAAATATTTTAGGCTTTATTGTGAAAAAATGGTTAGAAATTTATTATTCAAAATATTGTTAATCGCTAGCCACTACTTTTTCCCATCTTTTTGGTAATTATCGGTTATTATCTCGAAAAGACGATGGGGTCCAAGAATCGATCCATTTTTTGATCAGCATTAACATCCAAGTCGATATAGCCATATCCTTCCGACTGTTTCTATGCTATCTTTTCCCTCAGCAATCTTGACCGAACTTTGCAAAAAGTGTTAGAATACACATAGGCTGCAAATTTGTCAAAATCGGCCGAATCGGTTGACTATATCTTATAGCTTTTATTGGAATGATCGGTAATTTTTTTTACTAAAACAGAATAGAATTTATACAGTTTTGTACTTAATATATTAAGTATGAATCGTTCTTGGATGTACTTAAACTAATTAATATAATAACGAATCGGGATTGGTTCAAGACCATTTCATTCTAAGAATAAGATTTAAAAACCTTGTACTTATTGTACCCGAAACGGTCTTAAATCATGCATTTCGGGATTGAAAAAATCGTACTTGAACCTGGTATGTTGTACTTGTATCAAGCGGGGCTGCAAACCCAAATGATATTGGCGGAGGTCCGATTCGCGGGTTCGAACCAAATTATACGAATTGTTAAGGTTCAGAAATTTGAGGTTGAGGTTTTTGTGTTAAGGCTTTGGTTCGAACATTGATTTTTCCCAAGTTTTATCACATTTTTATAGAGAAGCAATTAATTTGTTAAAAATGTTCAGAATTTCTGTTTTTTGTTTACTGGAACTTACAATTTCTTTTACTTTCAATTTAAATTTGTTAGTAGTGTTTTTTTGAGTAATTGTTTGTCTATTCTTCATCTTTGATCAGACAAAATACATTTTAGTGTAAAAATAAAGCCTGCTAAAAGCCTGCTAAACGTAGACTTGTAACTTTTACTGAACCGTACCGAAAGTTTTGGTTCGGAGCAGGTTCAGGTACAACAATTTTTTTCACAAGAAGTTCATTTCAAGGTTCGGTTTACAGTAAAACAAAAGTCGGAACTCCGGGTTCAAAGCGGTTTGGTTCAAAACCGGTTTGCAGCCCTGGTATCAAGTATTTTCGTACTTGGCGTACTATTGACATCGTTTGTATTTGATTTAAGTACAAAGTTCTCGAGTGCAGAAAGCCTTTAGTGTCAATAGCGAGATATTGGTTGAAACAGTGCAATCGTAGTCGTCTGGAAGCCCGAAACACGTGATTAAAGTGGAAATCCTCGATGATTGGCATACCAAAATGCATATTTCTAAAGAAGAAAGATAAAATCGGGGGCGTTGTAACTGCAATCATATGCTCATCAGGGTGTGTGCTTCCTATGAATTAAAAGATCATTGCAATCTTTTGCTAGAAAATCGTACAATACTAATGCCTAAAATCAGACAAAGGTAAAAAGAGCAATTATGTTTGGCCAGTACATCTCAATGTGGTCGATCCATCATCACCAGCAAATGACTTCTAACCATACATATGTGTGCAATATTAATCTGAAAATGAAGTTGTCCGCACCCGGCGTTTTCTACACAAATGTAGGCATTGTCAGTAGTTGTCAACGCAGCCACGCCTCCCAAGTGGGCGAATATGAAATTCAAAAAAAAAAGACGAGAATTTAAAAATAATTCCCAAATTACCGGTAAAAATGCCTAAAACAAAGTGCGCAAAGTGCCAACAAAGAAAGGCTCAAAAGGAGTGTACGCCGATCCAACCCATAATTAACTATTCAAACAATAGATATATACAAAAGGATCAGCAATCATATACACTCACACACACACTCGCACACACACAACTTTTGTATTTCAAGTCACGTTTGCTGACACAAATCCTTCTTAGGAAAGGCAATATTTCCTAGTCATGGCCGTGATCAACATCATCATCATCATGATCAGCATGCAGTAAACCTTATTGACAGCCCATTTGGTAGCCTGTGCATACCAAAAGCCGATTGCGCAGATTTCCCAAATGTTAGACGAAACAAGGCAACAACCTGAGTACGTGAGTTTGTCTACCTATTGTTAACCTGTTCTGTGCATCGTGTAAGGTGTTGTTCCTTCTCTCAATCACACCTACATATGTACATATGTGTGTATGCTCATATGCCCAGCGTGTGTGTGTCGCTTGCCAAGCATCCAGCCCATGCCATAGCCCATGGATAGCCTTGACAGCGCTGGCTCATAATTCACTCACTGCAGGTTTGAATTTCTTAAAAATAACTCAGAGTCTGATATGCCCGCTGCATGGAATGTAGAATTGTCGATTGCTGTAGAACGGATTTATAATGAATTAGCGAATTTGAAATTGAAATGTTTATGTGATATGAAATGTGGAATTTCGCTTTGCTGATTAGAAGGCTTGTTTTGATATGGCTTTTATATGGCAATTCTTTATTGATTAAAAATAAACATATGTCTAGCGCAATAACTCATATGTTCCACGAGGATAGTTTTTAATGTACCCTTAGCGCTGGGATAGATCTTAAATAAAATTAAAATTCAATTAAGTCGGCTGTCGACAGTGGCTGCTCACCAACACAAGCACATTTTTCTGTCCTCTCCATATGGCTGGCCCTGGTTTTTGAGAACTTTACAAACGAAAAAAACTTTCCCATTGGCAACTTTAGAAATGTGTTTTAAGGACACGACTGACAAAAACCTAAAAAATTTTGTTATTGGGGAAAAAACCGAACTGCCCCAAACCGTAACAGGTTTTTTCTCCAGAAAATCCAAGCAATAAAATGTTTTTTTTGGACGAGCGTTTGTCACCGAACTCCTACTAAACGGCTGAACCGATTTGGATGAAATGAATGAATCTATGAATATTTAAGTGTGTCCCCAGATGGTTTAGATTGGAGGTGCGGGCGTGACGTGAGTTTTAACGTGTCACGGTGTGTCACGATGTGATCGTGATAAAACACAGACTTTTCTGCATGATTCGTGCGTGTCAAAGTTATTCATCGTGAATATAAGTCATACAGTAATCACGAAATGTTTTTCTATTATATTTGATTAATAGAATAACTCCTAAAACCGGTTTGCTTTTGATGAAGCAAAACGCTCTAAAAATTGTGTGCGTAAATCGTGAGTCAAGAGATTTTTATTCCGTTAATAGTGCGTTACGTGATGGAAAAATCCCTGACGCGCGCACCTCTAGCTTAGATTCACAATGGAACTCGGTAGGTGGCGCTGCAATCGACTTAAAACTGATCTAACCGGTTCAGAGCCATATCTCTGAAAATATTTAAGCTATATACTTAAAATATGGTGTGTATGTGAGTAATATGGAGTTAAACATTGATTGAACCGGTTCAAAAGTGGTTTAGAGCCACATCTCGGAAATTATTTAAGCTATGAACTTAAAATTTGGTGTATGGGTTGAATTGAAACCTGTTATAAACCATCTTAAAAAAAAATAGTTTAAAAGGGGTTCGTAGCCACTATACAGAAATTTTTTAAGATAGCAATTTTTTGTAAAGGTTAATAATATGGGCGTTTAGACATTAGCTGGTTCCGAACCAGATTGAACCGGTTCGAAAGGGACTAAAAGCCACATCTCGGAAATAATTTAATTTATTGCCTAGAAATTTTGTGTGTATGTTGTTAATATTGTGTTAATATTTAACTATTTCAAGACCGGTTCCGAACCAGAATGAACTGAATCAGCAGGGGCTCAGGGCCATTTCTCAGAAATTATTTAAACTATCACGTTGGGCTGGTAATATGAAGATAGTTATTTACCCGGATCTCAACCGATTCTGACCCACTTTTAAAAAGAGATTCGGAGCCATATCTCAGAAATTAATTAAGCGATGAACTCGAAATTTGGTTTGTAGGTTGTTAATATGGAGTTAAGTATTTTACTGTTTTAATACGAATCGGTTGAAAGGTTATTCAGAGCAATATATCAGAATAATTATTTATGCTATGAACTTAATATTTATGTGTTTTTTAGTAATATGGAGTTAAACAATTAAATGTTTAAAGTTCAAGGTAAGTTCCAAGGTAAAGTATTTCTTCTGTCAGGACTCCCTATGATCTCTTTAGACCTACGTACCAACGTGATGATATAATATCCACCTTAAGCAACATTTAAATAATTGTTGTTTAATATTTCCCTAACGAAGATTGACTTTTGGTGTAATTTGTTCCTTGATAAACAAACCCCCTGCTGAGATATCTCACCCTTTTCATTCAATATTTATTTATATTAATAACAGACACGCGACTGACCCACGTACTGACCACTGGTCAAGCTAATTTCTAGCACAACCACAATATAAGGCACTCTTAAGCCAATCTATAGATAGCCTAGGGAAATGCGGAAATTAATCAAAGGCCCAACCCTTCGCCGTCAATCCTTTTCCCTCCTGGACTGTGCACACACACACACGCACACAGCATGTAATTAATTGATTAACATTCTTAGGGATAGCGTTTCCTTTTGGATTGATGTGCCGATCTTATCGTCTTACATTCGCATAGCCTTCAACACATCTCTGGCCAACCCTTTTGTGTGCGCTGAGATTTGTTTGTGCCTGACCAGATCTGGGACAATGAGCGATCTTGGCATTTCATTCATGCATGTTTCTCTGAAGCATCTAATGTTCATCAGTTTTATCTAAGGCGCAGTTTAGTTCGCGGAATTCGGACATGACAGCGACAGCAGGCCATATTTCAGTCAAATCAGCTAGGCTGGCTGGCTGGATGGCTGGCTAAACCGCATACGCAACAATCTGGTCCAGCAATTTTTCAATGTCTAACCAAATTACACAGCACATTAGGTGGCATCGATGTTGCATAATCCCAAAACCCATTTTTTTCCCACTCTCTCTCAACACCAAGTTGTACCAGCTGGCAAGTTTTGCACCCCTCGGAAGCATATTTCGCACCATTCCCATTCCCAGACAGGATAAGGATGGGTCGGAGACAACGACGATCGCTTGCTTACCTTGAGGGAGCAAGACGGGATAGCAATTGCATTGTTTTACCAAGCACATCAAAGTTATGACAAGATTTTGTCTATCATGTTCTTGTCTGGAATGTTTCTTGGCAGGAGGTGGAGGGAGGGAGGGAGGTTGGGTTAGAGGGTTGCGGACTGACTGACTGACAGGCCAGAGAAACTCATGCGCTGTCTTTCGAATGCATTACGATTGAATTTCAAATTTAATCGCATATACAAATTTTATTTATGTGACATGGGTGCAGGCAGTTGCTTTAACCGTGGGACGGTACACATTAGTTTGCTCGAGTTGCGGGGATACGTGAAGACATCAAATGGTCCATGTCAATTTTGGCGGCAATTGAAGGGCATCACTGGAATACGTGATCTTTAAGAAAATGCTTGAAATGGCTTCCCAATTTAAAAGATTGAAATGGAATGGAATGGAATGGACTCAATTCGAATGATCGTTTTAAAATGAGCTACTTTTGATTCACTTTGGAAGTCGTCTGAACTCAATTCAAATTTTCAGAAGACTGTTAAAATTAAACTAAATTAAATTAAACTCGAAAACTTAGCTCCCGAACGAACTAGTCGTAATTGGAAACTGGATCACCATTATTTTCACAACTTTTATATGGACAGACGGAAAAATTGACGGATTAACTCGCTTGTTCATACCGATTAAGAATAAATATACTTTGAAGGGTCAGAGTTGATTCCTTCTGACTGTTACATACATTTCCACAAACGCATTAAACTCTTTTGTACTTCTGGTAAAGAGTTTAAAAAGTAGGTATAAAATGGCAGGTTAATCGTATACCACACTCTAAGTAAAATTAATACTTATGGTGAGACAAAATCTTATTCAAAAACAAAGAACTATAAATATTTTTGTTATTAACTTTACCTAGTCTGAGAAAACAACTCAGGACCTTGGATTTAAAACGTATAGAATGGTATCTAATCGCAGTGCACCATCGCACACGCGTGTAGTCACACGACTTTAAGCCTACTTATGTAACACTTTTTGTCTCTATCCTTTTTCATATTTTCCTTAAGTCTTTTTTTATACCCGTTACTCGTAGAGTAAAAAGGGTATACTAAGTTCGTGCAAATGTATGTAACAGGCAGAAGGAAGCATTTCCGACCCCATAAAGTATATATATTCTTGATCAGCATCAATAGCCGAGTCGATATAGATCTGTCCGTCTGTCCGTCTGTCCGTCTGTCCGTCTGTCCGTCCGTCCGTCCGTCCGTATGAACACCTAGATCTCAGAGACTATAAGAGCTAGAGCTACCAAATTTTCAGTGTAGACTTGTATTGTCTGCAGGCAGATCAAGTTTGTTTCAAATTTTTACCACGCCCCCTCACGCCCCCGTAATTTGAAAAAAACCTTATATCTCCCACAATTTTGAAAATAGATTGTTCAAACCTTCTAGACATATATCTTAATCATCATTACCTATCGATCCGCCATACATCATTTTTCGATCAGATCAACGATAGTAGAGTTGCCGCCCCCGCAATTTGAAAAAAACCTCATATCTCCCACAATTTTGAAAATAGACTGTTCAAACCTTTTAGACATATGTTTTAATCCTCATTACCTATCGATCCACTATACATCAATTCCCGATCAGTTGTACGGTAGTAATGTTGCCACCCACGCAATTTGGAAATACCTCATATCTCCCAGAATTTTGAGGATAGATTATTCGAACCCTCTAGACATATATTTTTAATCATAACTACCTATCGATCCGCCATACATCGTTTCCTGATCAGATGAACTATAGAAAAGTTCACGCCCCCGCAATTTAAAAAATACCTCATATCTCCCACAATTTTGAAAAAAGATTGTTTGAACCCTCTAGACATATATTTTAATAATTATTACCTATCGATCAGCCATACATCATTTCCTGATCAGATGAGCTATAGTAGAGTTGCCTCCCCCCGCAAATTGGAAAAAAACTCATATCTCCCACAATTTGGACATGTTGATATCCTGAGTAATGGGTTTATGGAAGTCGAGCAGGGCCGACTTTAACTTACGCTCTCGTTTTCTACTTTTACGGTCAAAGAAAAGTAGAAGTTTATAAATGTCGTATCCTTTAGGCTTAAGAAACAAAATATTGTTAAATATAAGCAAATGGGCCGTGCACCACTGAACCGAACCGGTTTGAACCCCAAACTCCGACTATTCTTTTACTGTAAACCTTGTTCCCAACAAACATTTTTGGTTCGGTTTAAAAAAAGCTACAAGTCTTAGTTAAACGGGCTTTTACCATCCTAAAGTTGATCTTGTATGATTAAATAAGTAGAATAAACTAACAAATACTTGAAGAATTACTTTTTAAATATTTAAAATGGGAAATAAATAGAATATTAAAAACTCTGTTTACAGTTTTGGGAACTTTACCTATCACCATTTAATTTTCCTGTTTGGTTCAGAACATTCGGACCAACTATTGGTTCTTTTCTTTGTACAAAGAGTATATGGGCATTTCCATGATGTCGAACGCGGACTTTCGTACGACATAAAGTAAAAACGAGAAGGCAAAGCTAACTTCGACTGTGCCGAAGTTTTAATACACTTGAAAAAATTTGCTCCAACTGATTTAACCGGTAAAATATATATAGGATATAGATATCAGATATTTAAAATTTTTAAATCATTGATAATTAAAATTTGATTCCAGAAAAAAAACTTTTCTTAGTAAAACACATTTTACGACCGATCGTTCCTATGGCAGCTATATGCTATAGTCATCCGATTTTGATAATTTTTTTCGAAATTATGTGAAAGCATATAAAACTAATATAAACCAAGATTGGGGACGCTACGATAAAAAACAAAAAGTTTTTCTCACTAGAAGTAGTTTTTTTACCGTCCGTTTATATGGCAGCTATATGCTATAGTCATCCGATTTTGATAAATTTTTTCAGAATTATGTGGAGACATATAAAACAAATATATACTACGATTGGAGACGCTACGATGGAAATCAAAAAGTTTTTCTCACAAAGACTTATTTTTCGACCGATCGTTCCTATGGCAGCTATATGCTATAGTGATCCGATTTTGATACATTTTTCCAGAATTATGTGAAAGCATATAAAACTAATATATACTACGATTGGTGACGCTACAATGGAAAACAAAAAAGTTTTTCTAACTAGAACTTGTTCTTAGACCGATCGTTCCTATGGCAGCTATATGATATAGTTATCCGATCCGGCCGGTTCCGACATATTAGTTGCGTGCAGTAAAAAGAAGACTCTGTGCAAAATTTCAGCTCGATAGCTTTGAAACTGAGAGACTAGTTCGCGTAGAAACAGACAGACGGACAGACGGACAGACAGACGGACAGACGGACGGACGGACAAGCGGAAATGAACTCAGCTCGTCGTCCTGATCAAGAATATATATAGTTTATGGGGTCGGAAATGAATATTTCTATGCGTTACAAACTTCTGGGCAAAATTAATATACACTTTTCAAGTGTATAAAAAGGCAAAATAAAAAGCATTTTCAATTCGTTTTTTACTTTATAATGAAGGTATTGAGTAGCACTATAAATAGTGCTAAAGCGAATGACAGGTGAAATACTGATTCCGAAATAATAGCAAAATAAGAAGCGATTTGAACGGGACAAAAACAGAAGTTGCTTTCGGGGCCACCTACATATAGCCAGAACTTAGCGAAACCTGACGCATTTCTAAAACCCAAAATGTTTTAGAATCTTATGCATGAATGGTACTTTGAAATGGAATTTAGTTGGTTCAAAAATCTTCAGTACTTTTTTTTTTAAATAAATAATAATCTGATTCGTAACGGGACATTGCGAACGGGACATTTTTTCCAATATGATTCAAGTGGGTATGATTATGTATATATTTATGCATTTTAACTATAATCAATAACTAGCACTATTCCCGACGTTGCTCGGGTCTCTTCAATTGTATTGAAATGGTTTTTGCACAAAACACAAAAAATATTATTATGAATTCATTTTTAACCACTAAACTTTACACTTAAGGACGCGAACGGGACCAACTTTGAACGACATTAAAATATAACAAAAAAATATTGAGCAATTGGGATTTTTTTTATTAAATTGCTTATAAACAAATCTGTTTGTACTTAACTTTCCATGCATTCACGTCTTCAATTTGTGACAGACAGATACATAATGGTCTTTATCGGTATCGAACGGGACATTGAAAAATGGACTGAAGCAATCCAAAAATTTACAGTTAATCGGGATCACATTCTACTCTTTGCTTTTTTTTTAGATAAATTATGATGTAATAGACATTTTGTAGAATAATCTCTATCATGTATGATCTTTCTTAAAGAAGATAATAACAAATAAAGCATGCAATTTAAAATGGCAAAAAAAAAGAAAATGCACTTTTGCAACTTTGCTGTCGATTTACTCATTGAGGTTAATGACCATATGCTCACTTTAATTAAATTAGTTAAATTTGAATGATTCTTTACCATAATATGAATAAACAGAGAGATTTCAAGAACTTTTAGTTTTTTAGCCTCGGTGGACATTTTGGCGGAAATGCCCATATAGGGATTGTGCAAATGTATGTAATAGACAGAAGGAAGCATTTTCGATCCTATGAACTATATATACCGTCTGTCCGTATAAATGCTGAGATCTCAGAGATGGTAAGAGTTATAGGTTTAAAACACAAACTCCTTTTACTTGCAGGCAGATCAAGTAGCAAAAATCATAAATAATATGATTTTTGCTACGTCCCCTGCCTCCCCCGCAATATGAAAAAATCGTATATCTCCCACAATTTTGAAGATAGATAGTTCGAACCTTCTAGGCATATACTTTAATCATTATAACTTATCGATCCACCTTACATGGTTTCTCGATTAGCTTTACGATAGTCGAGTTATAAGCAAATCAAATAATTACATTGTGCATCACTGGCCGCCATCGTGAAGGGCAGCACTTACACAGTTTGTGTGTGCCCACATTTGAAAGTTATCAGTTATATACAAACTTTGACCGACTTTCTTAATTGTTTTCTTTGTAAACATTGCATTATCTTTGTTAATGAAGAAGAAATAAACAATATTTAGGAGGCATTGCACCAAAATTGATACAAAGATTGAGATAGTATAGTAATTTTAATTGGAAATTGCATTATGGACCCTAATGTTCACTTAATCTAACATTTGTACGATCAAATATCAGGGTTAGGAACACTTTGCTAATTTTGTAAGCGATTTACGCTGAGGAAACCCCTGAATGAAGCAATAAAACTAAAATATGAAAAATACTCAGATCCGAAATTGTACCGTTACAATGTTTCGGTTCTTTTCAGTCCATTTGGCTTAAAAAACAACGGTCCTCAATTAACGATTCTCAAAAAGAGAAAAATATCGGTTACGGTGAGTTTCAATCGGTTCTTTTCGATATATGGTTCCGGATCGGACTTCAATTTGACTCCCCGCTTTTAGCAAATAAATTGCTATTCTATTTAATTTGTCTTCAAGTTGAGCCAAACCAAAAACCTTGATCCGCAAATTTCTGAACCTGAAACATTGTTACCTTTTGGTTCGAAACGGCGAACCGAACCTCCGCAAAAGCAATTCCGGGTTATTAGCCCTCATATCAACGGACATTAAATGATACTCAACAATTTATATAGGTCATATTTTCAATTCTTTGAATAAATAGTATATCAAGCAATAAAAATTCTCTATAAAGTGGAACTTCTGCTTAACTATAGCCAATAAATGTGATAAGAAATCTCAGAATTATGTTTCACTATTTCTCTTTCTACATCAACAACAATTTGTTTGCATATTATTGAAAGCTTTTAAGCTTCAAGTTTTAATTGGGACAAGGTTAAAGAAGCTAATTTTATACATACATAAGTTGTGGAACAATAACGGTTTTACGCGCCAAAAAGTCAACCCCTGTACACACTTGAAAAGTCAGGGAGAAAGAGAGGAGGAGGTTCATAAAAAACCCATAAGATTCTCAACTGCCTGCTGTGTGTGGGAACCAAATGGACTGTGCAGCATGTGACAATATAATCTTATTTTTTTTTCTCTTTTTTGCACTAAAGATCATGGAACTGTTATATTGTCAGGCACTTGTTGGTGACCCAAATTTCGTATTTGGCAAAAACAAAACAAAAACCCACACTTTAGAGTGGGAATGTGCCGAGCACAAGGCGAACAAATGTCCTGAAATAAATGGGCAACCACTTGACCAAAACAATGAAACACTATACAATTCGGCTACTATTCAAATTATATAGAAAATTGCCAGTAAAACACAAACTAATTGTGCCAATACAAAATTCGTAGGGGGTGGAGGGTGTTTTAAGAATACCGTTTTTCGCATGGGAATCTCAAGTGCCACACAGCGGGTTCCAGAGTCGTCGTTGGCAATGTGGCTGGCAGATGAGTCAAATGTCAGGCAACAGCAGCCAAGTCTTATCGCTTGCCCTGAAAACCCCAATGTTTGAATCGAATTGCGCGCGCAAAAAAAAAAAAAAACTGTAATATCTAAGCATGTCAAGAACATTGTTCGCTCATTAAACGACTATTTTGTTGTTGCTGTGGCTATACAAAACTAACTTTTGAAAAAAACAACGTTGATTAGTACTTCCTTTTGAGGCTGCACTCTTGTTGAGATATTCCACATCATGCTACACACGCACACACATTTGTTTAGAGCTGCCCGAACAAACACAGAAATGTTGTTCGAGTTGGGCTGGAGCTTGAGCCCCAGCTTATCAACACCAGAGCCAGAGCACACACAGTATGTCCAAGCACTGGGAGAATTCTTGGTGCTACCATATAAGTAAATGCATGGGCATATGCTGCATATATGCAGGCAGGCGTAAAAGAAATTTCAGGTGTTGTCGCTTCCGGTTAACAACAATCTACCGACAGCTATTCTTTAGTTGAGGAAAACTTATTATGAAGCACAGTATATTCTTTGAAAATATATACTCACTACAACACACACAGTTTTATACCCTAGCAGCTGTTTGTTCTAACCGTTTTAAAGTATCTTAGACCAGTAATAGGAACTCCAGTGGCTTTGTTGATGTAGCTTTCGCAAGATTGCCTGTAACTTTCACACAGAAGTCACCTGACTGCATCTTTTCTTACGAATTATTATTATATTATATTATTTTTAAAACAAAAATGTTTCGGTTCATAATATTAAGTAATTTTTCAAACCAAAGAACTTTTAAATAAAAGAATTACAAAATTTGGTTTAAGAGAGAAAAAAATCTGTTAATGATATTAAAGATTTCTTCAAAAATTGTCTTAGATAACATATGTCCAAGATATCCGAACGAGTCCAAGTGAGCCTAGGCCGGAACCAAAACCTCTTCCAATATTTGGGAGGTTTGCAGCATTGATTAAGATAATATAATATTGTTAAGTGCTATCGAAGTGCTTGCGTAATGAAGTCGGTCAAGCCCGACTCTAAAATCATGGGGTGCAAACCAAAACGTACCGAACCGCTTTTTTATGCTCTTAAACCGATCCAAGAACCGAACCGTTGTTCTATCGAAAATGCTGCACCGAATCAAAAACCGCCTATCGAAACGGTTCGGTTCGGTACAATTTATCGACGAGTGGAATTGTATCCTCGTTAATCTAAATATAGCCTTTGGAGTACCTTCAAGCTTTCAATTTAACGTTTATAGACTGACGCTTACTTTTGCTAGAGCCTTCGACATTTTGTTTCTCGAATGCCATTGTAGTTGGGAATCCAATTGTTACGCACCGTTTTCAAAAAACCTATGGTATATTCTTGAACCTATGGACGGCGCCTCTCTCCTTTATAAAGAAAGTCCTTAACAAGGCAAAATGGAATTTATGGCGGTGCCTGATTTTGCTTATAATAAATATATTTCTATTGAGGATCAAAGATATTAATATTCTAAGAAATCCATTTTAAAAATAAAAAAATAAATAAAACCGCGGTTCCGATTGCTACAAAAACCGTATTATGAACCGAACCGGTGGTTTAACATCTCTGTAAACCATAAAACCGAACCATTCCTAATTTTTGAGCGGTTTACATCCCTGTCTAAAATACTCTGTACCTGTCAAAGTTTGTATATAACTGATAACTTTTATGTAAGTGCTGCCCATCACGATTGCGGCCAGTGCTGCGCAGCGTAATTATTTGATTTGCTTATAACTCGACTATCGTTAAGCTGATCGGAAAACGATGTAAGGTGGATCGATATGGAATGATGATTAAAACATATGTCTAGAAGGTTCGAACAATCTATCAATAAAATTGTGAGAAATATGAGGTTTTTTCAAATTGCGGGGGCGGTAACTAAAACATGAAATATTTGGTAATTTCAAGGAAGTCTCGGATATAAAGCTTAAACAATTATGCATAATATAAATACGTAAAGAAGTGATCCATCAATTTATAATGTTTTAAATTTCAAAAGAAAATGCAAAGGTTCAGTTTATAATCCCGTTTTATCGACTCAAAAATTCCGAAATCCGAAAGTGCTTAACAACAGATTCGAAACCCGGTTCTAAGTGTAATAGAACCGTTTTTGCCTTAAAAGAACTAGCTCACCCTTAGAGATCTTACAAATTTTTATGTAAATAGATAATGGATATAGTTAAACTTTCTTATGAAGTATCTACACTTCACATTTAAGTAACTCTGGATGGCTTAGGTTAAGGATGCGCCAAGCAATAAAATCAAACCAAATAAGACTAAGCAGTCACATGATGACACAACATCACCCACAACGTCACTACAGAATGCCCTCCTCACTCCTCACTTCCCTCTCCTCCCTCCCCCACAATTGCTTTCTTCTGTTGCTTTCTTCTACACTTAAACTCTGAACCCGGCAATTGATGGGCCGCGTGAAAGCTTCATTTTGTGAATGTGAAATGAAGGCGTCCTCTAACATCGAAATGAATTGCTTATTTTGACATTTATTAAAGCTTTAAATAAAATTTATGCAGAGAATCAATTAGTGGAGCAGGCACCATAAAGGCAAGCAGGAAGGGAGCGATGCGAAGCGGAGGGGGGGCACAGCCGAAAGTCAAGAGTAACGAAATGTATCTTGAAAATATTTCTCACAATCAGTTTTGTAGACAGAACGCGACTAAAAAAAAAAATATACACAAGGAGGAGTAGAAGGCAAATGGACAACCGGACAGAGGAGCGACAAAGGCTACAAGAAATCACAGCAAAAGGCAACGGGAACCCAAGTAGAGAGAGGTTGTCCAGATAAACAGAGACGCCGACAGAACGAGTCCTGCTCACACACACACACCAGTGGATTTTGGCGCAAAAACCTACCAGCTATATATTCCTCTTTGCTCACTGATTCCATGACCCTGCTCTTCACCTACTTCGCTGCACTTCTCCAAGAGCGACTGCAAGAAATGAAAATCTCAATCTCACACACACACACACACACAGGAACAAGGTATTGGGCTCGTGTTAAGGAATTTTTGCGCGCGCACTTTGTCCTCGTTCTGGTTCTGCTTGTGCTGCTCGTGACACACACACACATACCACAAACACACAGCAGGACTAATTCGATTCTCTGCTGTTCATATCCTTCGGAGACTCCGACGCTTCTCTGCTGCCGCTCAGCTGATCAGCTGATTGAACATATGTATAACCAGGCAGAGGCAGGCAGTCAAGGAAAGGACCGCTATCTGAGTCCTGTGTGTGTGTATTTTCTGATCAGTATTTGTCTAGGCTACATTCTCCGCTTATTTACTCACAGATTTCCCCTACTTTTTATTGACTTCTCTGTCCCGCCTGGAAGAAAGGTATTTGAACCTTTTGCATATGTTAGGCAAATTTTGGTTGGGGTGTGTCATATGCTAATCCCTAAGGGCTTTTTTTGTTACTTCTTCTAATTGCACATGTACCAGATTTTGTTCCCCCCTTTTTTGCCACACACACACACTCAGACCGCCCCGCCCGCCCCATCCTCCTGGGCTTATGAATTTCGCGCGCGCGCGCAAAAGTATCTCAAACAATCTTTTTTTTTTGCACAGCAACAACTACAACAACCACGAATCTCAAAGCTCACTTCTCGGAATTTCGATTTACAATTTAGTTCTTTCCTCTGGCGGTTGCTGCCTATTGTTGTGTGCCCCATTCTCATTCACATTGTTGCTGCAATTTTTTGTGTGTTGCTGTTGTTGTTGTTGTTGCAGCCTATTCTCATTCTTTGCCCGCAATCAAATTCTCTGCGCCTGCATACATATATGTATTGGAGTATGTTTTTTTTTTTTGCATACATTTTTTGATTTCTCATTTTTGCCCTTTTTGTGCTCCTCCCAAAGCTGATGCTGCGATAGCACAGTGGTACGAGTCAACCATAGTAAAAGTTGAGAAGTTTTGTTTATTTGAATTTTGTTCAAAAATACCAACAATTCTTACATTTTTCCGTGATTTAAAAAATATTGTGAGCTTAATCTTCACTTCAATTAAAAAGGTGTTTCATTATTCGAAAAAATCCCTAAATTAACCTTTAAAAAGTCCTTTGCTTTCTCTTCTTACGAAGAATTCAATGTTGGATCGACTCTTTGATCGCCACAAAGAAAGATTAATTTATTCAACGCGAAATCCGAATGCTTATTAAATCTGAAAAATTGTAATTTTATGTTTAAGAAAAGGTGAACTATTTTTAGTAAGAAGCCTTAATGTATGGATCATCACTTTAAGTGTTAAACAGAAACTCTAATGCTTGTATATTGGACCTATAATTCAAAATATCGTCAAAAATTCACATTTTTAGCTATATTTGAGTGTGATATAACATAACTGTAAACAGATTCGGAATTAAAGACACCCCAAATACTATGGAAAAATGGAAAATATAAATATGGATTTTATTGCAAGGGTGTACAAAGGGGGATGTAGGGTGGGATTCGAATCGAAATTATCCGTATCATAAAATTTAAAAACCGGTTTTGGACCAGATTTGGTATCCAAATCACAAAACTTTTATGGAAGGGGATTTTAGAACTTGGCTTTATATCTAAAATTAGTGAGAAGAGTTGTTAACATTTTTATATCAAAGGGTTTATAAGAATGTAGACAAAAATAAGAGAAATTATGGAAAGCACGATATTTTTTTGCAAAAATTACAGTATGAAAATTGAAAAAAACGTTTTTTATTATCTAGATCTATGTCACTATAATTTTCGAATGTTGTTACTGAGGATGTACTACCTCCAATCTTTTTCAAACTTTCAGTATACATATATATATAGCCAATTACACCATCAAAATATTTGATTATTATCAAAATCTACCGTGCGCTTTTGAAGATATTCACGAATTTTGGTTTGGTCTCCTCTGGCGGTACCTTTACCAATTGTTCGCTTGAAGAGCAGTTTTGTTATTGTATTCCCAATGTCCCTGTCCGTATATTCTGAATTTCGTTGAATTTTATCTTGAATTATTTACATTCCAGTTAAAACTGTTGTTACTGTGTGTTGCTAGTACAAAAGTATCCGTAGAAAGCGAACCTAGGCTTTATTTGAAAAACTGGGTATGAGGTGATGCTTACAGAAGTCTCAGTATTCAGAATTTATGGGTCTAGTACCGGGCTAATTTTTAGTGTTGTACTGTGTAATTATAGTTTTCGAGAAAAATACTGAATACGGTTATATGTAAATGCCCGAGGACGAATACTATTTTTTCCCTGCAGCGCACTATTTACTACGCTCCACAGTTTTTTTTCCCCTTTTTTATGGCATAAACTTCAATTTTGAAGATATTTGCCGCAAAAATTTGTTTGTACTCATATTTTGGGCCCCCAAGACGACTTACCGAAATTCGCTTGGTTTAGCCCATTATTTTAAGTCTCACATAAATTTGTATGACCATGCTAGAGCAACCCATTTTAAGTGGTGGGTTTTGAATCTTTCCAGAGTACTATATCTATCACAAAACATTTCATTGCTCATATAAACAAACTAAATAACTCCACCATGTCAGCTTAAGAATATCAAAGGCATTAACAATAAGTTCAAGCCCACTGTCCAGACACTATGAATGAGTTGAAGCTTTTTTTCCATTTGGCAAGTTTCTACCCCTCTTCGGGGGACTTGTCCTCTCTTCGTCGTCTCAATCAGCAAAATGCGCTTTTTTAACTTGTTCAAAACCACTTTATGATTTTTGCGTCCTTTTTTTTTGTTGGTTTTGGTTGTTTTTCCCTAAAGATGATCCTCTTCCTGCAGCAACAAAAGCTTAAAAGGAATTCAACAGAATGAAACCGTAGCTCATTTGGGTTTTTGTTTGCAGTAGGCTGGCGTGTCTAGAGGAAATCATTTACTTGCGACGACCATATGATGTTATAAATGATATCGCCGGATTGTCAACTTGGCAGGCTTTTTACAGACACACTTGCCCACACACCCGCAGGGCCAGCACATACATATGTAACTCGATTTTTGCTTTAACTTTGCCGCTGCTCATTTAACGACATTGGCGTCTACGTCTGCAAAACACAAAAGCGACACGCCCCCCTCAACACCGCCCCAGCGCAACGATCAGATGACTGCCAACGATCCCACCACTACCTGCTGATGGCCTGTTGGTGGAGTGGGGGGGATGGGGGGCGGGCGACAGGAATGCGTGGATCTCACATTATTACCTGCAAACGACACAATCGATGCCGCCAACGTCTTGAATTCTGCTTAAAGATTTGCTCGATTCTTTTGCTCTGCTGCAGCGTAAATCACATGTGTGTGTGTGTGTGTTTGGGTTTGGGGATACTCGGAAGGCGCTCGGCCCCACTCGGCTTTTGGGTAGGCGCTACGCGTCGCGTATAAAAGCTCGCGCGCCAAAATCTGTGCCTTCCATAGTGCGGGCAACCAGCAAGTCGGCCAGTTGCCTTTGCCTACGCCAACGGATTCGGTATATACATATGGATGTCTCTTGGGGTGTGGAGTAGGGGAAATGGTTGAGCTACCTGTTGCACTCCGATTCAACTCCAACTGCACAGATTTTTCCCGAAAGGGAAAATCAGTTGAGATTGAGTACATATGCTTGTACATATGTTCTGCTCTCACCAAAGATGCCAACAACAACAAAAACAACAAACACTAACTAATTTAGTTGGCTAGTTTCTCTCTCTCCTGCGCTCAGCTGAGCCTCTTTCAATCCTGCTTCTTCCCTGCATGCGAGAGTGCGAGAGCAACAACGACGTCGACAGCGACAGCGGGGGTTGCATTGCGCTGCCCTTTATAAAAACCAGCTGCTCTGCCAGCCAGTCACACATTTGTTCTCAGCTCCTCGTCGTGTCAACATCTGCGCCTGCGCTCCCCTCTGCTCCTACGTACGGTGTAGTGTCTTGGATATATAATAAATAAATACAAAAAAAACATGTTGAAACGGACACATTAACAAAAAAAATAACTGCAACTGGCAAACACATGCAATATTAGTTATAAACAAATGCAGCCATCAAAGGACTACCAAGTGCAAAACTAATTACAATATCGAAACCAATTTTTTCGAACTAACCGTAAATGTGCGAAGAAAAGTGACAAAAAGAAAGAACAAATTGTGTTTTAGCAATTGTTCTTTAAACGAAACTATCAGAAACTATTTCATCTTAAACATATTTAACAACAAAAACAACCAAAATGCTGTGGGAAACAATTAATGAGGAAACCAACTGCTCTATGGATTGCAATAACAGGTAATTGGCAAAAAGTGCAAGTCTTTTTTTTTTTTTTGCTTTGAACTTGAACAAGAAGAGATAACAACAAAAAGAACCGCTTTGTGTAAAGGCGACTGCGCTGCTTTTTACAGTTGAACAAAAGTAAGAGTTTTTTTTATGTATTTTGCACGCTCCACACGTTTTTGTTTCGGCTGTGGCGCTCAGCTGGTTATTTTCATTTTGTTCATTCATTAAACCGGCTTCCGCGAGGAGGAGCCAGCTCCAAGTTGTTTTTTGTTGTTGATGTATTCTTTGCGGTTGTTCTTGTGGCGTGACCTAAAAGTGCAGTTGCAATTGCTTGTAAAAAATGAAAGAAAGAAGCGAAAACAGCTCGAGCAGAACATGATCGTGTCTTTTAAAGGGGAATTCCAAGTGCCAGTTCTAATTTCCACCCCTACATGTCCAATTCGTTGTTTTATTTTTTCTCCAAAGACACTAAATAGATATAGATGGCGCATTTGTAACAAGGCAGCGAATTAATTAGTTTTTATATCTTGTAATATTTAATTAAAAGAGAAAGCTGAGAAATGTATAATTAAATTGAAAAAATGTATCTAGAAAAAAAATTTACGGTATAAGGCCTTTTTCCTGATGGCATAAAAATTTATTTTGTCATATAAATAAGACAGCTTTTCCAAATCATTCAGTTTTCAGAGCTTTCAAAAGGGTTTCTATTCATTCAAAAATTTTTATGTCATCTGAAAAAAAAACCTTAACAAAATGTTTAAACAGTCGAACTTCCAAAGAGCAAATCGCAACGATTCGAAATTCGTAATATAGAATAGTTCTTAAATTGCACGAAATTATAGAAATGAATAGATAGAAAACTTAGTAGTACAAAAATTCGTAAAAAAATGGTTCTCAAATAAATAATCAGCCATGCCTTTTTAACTTTCGCAAAAATTTTGCGATTTCATACTGTTTTTAGAATCAAATTTGGTCTCTATCATATTAATCTTTTTCTGATAAATAGCAATCTTTTGAAATATTTCACTGATTTTTTAGTTTTTATCCCAAATATCAAAGGTATGACCTTTTTTTGAAAGTTTATTCCGCGTTTTTAAGTACGTTTCTAAATAAAAAACGGATATTTAAACGAAGCGCGTTTTGTATGTCTTTTAAGGCTCGTTTTTAGCGAATGTTTCTCAAATAATCGATTTTATGGGTAAATGTGTTGTTTGAAAAGTGTCGATTAGGTTTCCTTTTTAGATTTTTCTTAAAAATGTTAAATATATTTTATTTTTATATTTCCATGAATGTTAAAATGCAAAGGACATAAAAGCAAATGACAATCTACCCATAAGAACGTTTTAATTTGTCCTTTTAAAAACAGAAAGTCGTTACAAAATGGCAAAAAATAATCATAGAAAAATGTTCCGCTAAAAACGCATGTTTTAAGCTTAATTTCTTACAATTTTCCTCCTTTTACACTGAGGAAACCCTTAAGTGAAGCAATAAAACTATAATAAAAAGCACTCAGAACCACTTTGCAACTGTTCCAGTACGTTGATTCGGTTCTCAAATACCGGTTTTCAAAAAATGTAAAGTATCGGTTCTGGTTATGAGTTTTAATCGATTACTTTCGGTATATGGATCCGATTCGGGTTCCAGTTTCTTTCCCTTAAAACTTTTTGAAGCTTCTTTTTTTTATATTAAGTTTAAAAACTAAAATCAAACGACTTAAAATGAATGAATTCAATAAAGAATGGTTTAAAAAATCTTGAAATTCTTTGGTTTTATATAAAAATGTCAAAAGAAAAAGCCAAAACATTGCAGAACTTACAAATATGATGATAGTTCAGCGCTTCGCGTTTTCCTATAAAACAAAAATATATCATCATTTAGAAAAATGTTATATTTTTCTATTTTTTTTTTATTAAATTTTGAAACCAAAAATCGTTTTATGGAGAATCCCCTTACTAAATTTTTGTTCTTCTAAAATGTGCCATCTACTTAAATGCATTATCTTTGGTTTTACACCACCGCCGCTTGCTGCCTGTGTATATTTTTAGCTGGGTTTAATGACCCGCTGCTTTGTATAATATTTTAGGGAAGAAAACAAAGACTAATCTTCCCTCTCTCTCTTTCTCTCTGTCGTTACAGCAACAAGATGAACAACTCATCCTCCTCCTCCCCCTCCACACGTCGTGCTCGGCGTTCGCTGGATCTAATGCCCATGGATTCAGAGGACTTGTCCTTCTATGATGAGGCATTGCCTCTACCACAAGAGCGACCACAGAGTCCCGAGCTGATGGGTCTGCTCTCGCCCGAGGGTTCACCTCAGCGTTTTCAAATAGTGCGCCAACAGAAGCTACCCACATCAGCTGCCCCTAATAATGGCAGTTCCGCTGCAGTCGCCACACCAGCTCGCAGTTTTCGTGTATTCAATAGTTTATCCTCTACTTGCTCCATGGAATCCTCCATGGATGATGAGTATATGGAGCTGTTTGAAATGGAATCTCTGGCTGGTCAGCATCAGAGCACCTTGGGTTTCCCCAGTGGACTTAATTCGCTGATCAGTGGGCAAATTAAAGTGGCTTCACCCGCACCGCTACGTTCGCCAGAGGCTTTAACCCTGATGATGCGTCGCCCCTCAGTACGTCGTTGCCTCAGCATGACTGAAACAAATACCACACAACCAAAGACGCCAGAAATATGCAAAGAGACTGTTCCCCGGGATTGTTTTAAGCGACCGGATCCGCCCGCCTCGGCCAGCTGTTCGCCCATTCAGAGTAAACGGCATCGTTGTGCCGAGAAGGAGAACTGCCCTGCACCCGCCATTAGTACCATCACTAGCAGCCATCCACCTGTGTTGCGTAAATGCATGTCCCTGAACGATGCCGAGATTATGTCTGCCTTGACGCGCTCGGAGAACCGCAACGAACCCGAGCTAATTGGAGACTTTAGCAAAACCTATGCTTTGCCTCTGATGGAGGGACGTCATCGTGATCTCAAGTCCATCTCGAGCAGCACTGTGGCTGCCCTAATGCGTGGCGATTTTGACAATCAGGTGGCCAGCTATCGCATCATTGACTGTCGCTATCCCTACGAATTCGAGGGCGGACACATTGAGGGTGCCAAGAATCTGTATACACACGAACAGATTCTCGAAGAGTTTCTGTCCGTGGCACAGACTGAGCTGCAACAGCAGCAAAATGCCCATGCTGGTCATAAGCGAAACATTATCATCTTCCACTGCGAATTCTCCTCGGAGCGTGGTCCCAAAATGTCACGCTTTCTAAGGAATTTGGATCGTGAGCGTAATACGAATGCTTATCCTGCGTTGCATTATCCAGAGATCTATTTGCTGCACAATGGCTACAAGGAGTTCTATGAGACGCATTTGGAGCTTTGCGAACCGCATGCCTATCGTCCCATGTTGGAACCGGCTTATAATGAGGCGTATCGTCATTTTCGTGCCAAGTCCAAGTCCTGGAATGGAGATGGTAGCGGTTTGGGCGGTGCCACGGGTCGTCTTAAGAAGTCACGTTCAAGGCTGATGCTGTGAGCGGCTCTGTAATCCTTAAGAATAGGGGGTATACATTTTGTATATATATAGAAAGAGAGATAGATAGAGAGAGAGAGCGAGGAAACTGGGTATTTATTTGACTAAAGATTTTTAAGTTGATTTTTGTTGATTTTCATTTGTTAATTTATAGCTTAAGCACTCAATCAGCCCACCCCACACACACACACACAAGCACACACACTTACACACACTCATTTTGCTCGTACTCATCTTTTTAGTTAGTTTTTCAAATTGTTTTATTATGATTTTTGGCTTTAGTTCAATTTAATTTAGCACTTTAGTTCAAATTCTAACGTAACAAACAAACAAAAATGTGCATTATAATGTAAAAAAAAAAAAAAAACTAAAACTGTCATTAAATTTTAAGTGTAACACCCCGCATAATACAAGACCCCTTAATCATGACTAGATGATAAGCAGATAAACAAACACACTTACACACATACACCCCCTCATCCATCTCTTACATTTAAATCATTTTAAGTATTATTACATAAAAAGGAAAAGAGAGAGTTGAAAGTTGAAAACTTCGGCTTGATACAATTTACGCTTATTATTTGTTTATTTTTAAATTGTAATCCCACCACCCCCCCAAAAACCCACCACTATTTTATGATTATTTTAAGCAAAGCTTATTTTTGTATCAAAAAAAGGCAATATTATTGAACAAAAAGAAAAATGGACCCCCCCCCAACAACTTTTAATATATTTTTTATGACAAAACTCTGAACTGAAATTACCACAAAATATCTTTTTATTGGTTAAACGGGTCACTTAATCTCGCAGTCGCAAAAGCTACAAAATTAGTCAGTTTTTATATTTAGAAGCTAAAGCGATTGCAAGATTAAATATAATTATAAGGGGGAATTTTTTCACACTTTAATTTCAAAATTTGCCGCTTCGTTAGCGCCATCTGGCGTATAGTAGTCTCGTTGTCAATGCAATAACGATAACTCACGAACAAATAACGATAGACCAAGTTCGATAAGAAAACGTTGTTGCCTCGATAGCGAGCAATTGACGCAATTAGCTTACGTTGCTTGCGTTACGTGAGACACTGGCGCCGAAGTATAAAATTGAATATGAATTAATGGAATTTGACTACAATTATGGTTGTATGATAGGTGAGGGATGGGATTCGCGCGGGACCCGAATTAAATTGCTTCCTCAGGCAAGTCAGAAATAATATAAAATCATTGGGACAAGATGAATTTATAATTAATAAATTAAAAAATTCCCATGTGATTTCCTATTGAAATAAATCTTTTAAAATTCGAGAAATTCGGAAATCCCGCGGGAATTACGTCCCTACAAGTAAATTTGTCAAAATTTTAAAAGTTGGCAATGAACTTGCCTCAGAGTTCACCTTCGCAAATGTGGGGTTTGTGAAACACAAGTAATTTGTCGATAGCGAACTTTCTTATTGTACATAGTTTATTTAAAAATTATAATTATTATAGTTCGAAGCAACAAAATTGATGGATTGCCTGATTTGCACAACACATACAAAAGATGACAGTCACAAAGCAACTGCAGTTTATAAATTAACTAGCTAAATACTCGGCGTCGCTCGGGTCCAAAAAAAATGTGTTAATATTTTGCTATCACAAAATGCAAAAATATTTTTAAAACTGTTATAAATTAAGCTTATATTTTATTACGGCCCTTCATTTCAGAATAATAACAACGTTATCTTAAAATTTTGAAAACCACCCTGTAAAGTTGGAAAATGGGTTCTTACCAAGAACATAAATATAACAAAAATCGTTTTCGGATTTTTTTTTTTCCGGACTTTTCAAATTTGGAAAATCCCTATAGTAATATTTTGTTATTTAAAGCTTAAAAAATAAATTTTGAGCTGATCGGGTAAAAAACCATACATCAGTTTTCCGGCCATTTTTCGACTTTTGTGGAATACTTTCAAAAATTTCAAAGAAATGTATTTCATATTTTTGCATGTGCAGCTTGGAATATGGTTGGGTGGATTTTCCAACTTTCCAATTTTATTGAAATTTCCAGATAGAGCTTTCAAAAAGAATTTGGGTTCGAATCGAGGATAACATTTTTTCATGAATTTTTTTAATCCGGAACAACCCTAAGTTCGGATGAAAAACAAAAGATTTTCATACCACAGTTTTCCGAAAATTTTTCTATTTTTGAGGGATGATTTATCAAAATTTGAAAGTCACTCCTACACCCAAAAAAATTCGTATCAATATTAATTTGATAAGCGTTGTCTCATATTGAAACTGCAGCCAGTATCTTTATTTTTGTATCAATATAACTCAAGAAAGTATCAAATTAATATTAGAGGTGTTAACTTAAACCTATGCCTATTAAATTGTTACGTAAAAGTATCAATACGAAACTCACACATTTTCGATGTTATCGAGTACTGGTTCGAAAAATCGAACTGTCATACTCGACTCTCTCTACCAAGTAAATTGCATAAATGCTGACACTTGTAATTCTCAAGTTGTTATTCAGCTCATTGATGATATAAATAGGACAAATGCGCAGCAGCAAGAAGGAGTCTAATGAGAGATGTGACAAACTTGAAACAGTCTGAATAACTCTCACCAATTTGCCCTTGCCGTCTTGCGATTAAGCCGTTAAACACACGCTTTTGTGTATAATGCCGGCTAAATTATCGCAACAAAAATTCAGAAAAATATCGACGATGTACGATGTTTTATACACTTGAAAAGTGTATATTAATTTGCCCAGAAGTTTGTAACGCATAGAAATATTTTTGGTATGCTTCCCCATTTTCACCTTACTTTTGATTTGTCCACGTGAACAGATGATTTTACAAATCAAATTAGTGTTAGTTTATATATGAAATGACATTAAAGATCTGAGGTAACTAGATAGAGTCCAAAAAAAATATTTTGATTTGAAATCACTCTTGTCTTTGGTTACCGATTTTAATTCGTAAAATTTGTTTAAATTGTTCGAACTTGATCTAGTAGTCAGAGATATGAGTGTTACTTTTCATAAAAAAAAGAAAGGAGAATGGAATTCAATTGTTCACATGCTGAAATCGCAAAAAGTAATGTGAAAATGGGAGCACGGCTGTATATATATTCTTGATCAGGACAACAAGCTGAGTTCATTTCCGCTTGTCCGTCCGTCCGTCCGTCTGTCCGTCTGTCTGTCCGTCTGTCTGTTTCTACGCGAACTAGTCTCTCAGTTTTAAAGCTATCGAGCTGAAATTTTGGAGTGTTCTTTTACTGCACGCAACTAATATGTCGGAACCGGCCGGATCGGATGACTATATTTTTATTTATTATAGAAAATTTTTTGTTTAAATAGCGTCCCTGGTTTCATAGACGATCGTCGAAAATAAGTCGTTGTGAGAAAACTTTTTTCAAAACGCTCCAATCGAAAATTGATCAAAATCAGACTTAGCATATAGCGCCATATAAACGGTCGGTCAAAAAACCACTTTTAGTGAGAACAACTTTTGTTTTTATCGTAGCGTCCCCAATCTTGGTATATATTAGTTTTATATGCTTTCACATAATTTTGAAAAAATTATCAAAATCGGATGACTAAGCATATAGCTGCCATAGGACCGATCGGTCGGAAAATGTGTTTTACTAAGAAAAGTTTTTTATGGTATAAATTTTTTTTTTATTTTTTTTGGATCTATATCCTATATTTTACCGGTTAAATCAGTTGAAGTAAAGTTTTCAGTGTATTAAAACTTCGGCACAGTCGAAGTTAGCTTTGCCTTCTCGTTTTTATTTATTATTGCAAATTGTTAAACAAAAAAGTTTCAAACTGATACTTTAAAACTAATACAAAGAAATGTCATTCTGATACAAATTACTATCATTTTGATATCATCGAAAATATTTGATACTATCGAATTATCAACTTGATACTTTGAGTATTGATCATAATTCAATAGTTTCAAATTCATGACTAAATTGTATCATTTTGATGATTACTTTTTTTTGGGTGTATGTCACTATTCCCATACTATTTGGGTCGTTTTAGGGTCGAAAGCGATAGGTTGAATTTGCTTGGGTATGATTAGCTTCAAAAATGAGATTGGAACTAATCGCTTTTCCGGAAAACTGGTATGCAGTTATTGTTGAATTTTTATTACGATTTTTTTTCAAATCAGTTGGAGCTCATCGTATGATAAACAAATAAGTTTCATACAACAGCTTTCGGTGAATTATCCACATTTCCCGGCGGAGTATTCCAAAACCCCGACTAAAAACACACTTCGGAATAAGACGAAACTACTGTAAAAATTCAGCTTGTTATATCTAACGGTTTGGGCTGTGCGACGGTCTCCAATCAGTCAGTCAGTCAGGTTGAACTCTTTTATATATCGCTTTATAGATATTATATAGTTTATAGGTTTGGAAACAAATATTTATTTTCGTTACAAACTTCTGGGCAAAAGTAATATACACTTTGCAAGTGTTTAAAACTATTAAAATGAGAATTTATGTGCTTTTTTAAGCAGATGTAAAAAAATAAAACAAATATTAAACAACATGCTTTCATTAAGCTTTACAACCAAATAAACTAACACATACCACGTGACTTATTCATTTTTAATTTGCAGTTTGCCGCAAAAACAAATAAATATAATTACTTTAAATAATTGAAATGTCGTCTATCCGTCTGCTCGTCTCTCTGTGGAACGCGTCGATCTCAGTTTCGGCGATGATGCCAGTTTAACTGAACGGTGGAATCACTACCACTTGTTCTTACGAAAAAATAAACGAGAAGGCAAAGCTAACTTCGACTGTGCCGAAGTTTTAATACACTTGAAAAACTTTACTCCAACTGATTTAACTGGAAAAATATATATAGGATATAGATATCAGATATTTTAAATTATTAAATCATTGATAATAAAAATTTGATACCATAAAAAAAAACTTTTCTTAGTAAAACACATTTTCCGACCGATCGGTCCTATGGTAGCTATATGATACAGTCATCCGATTTTGATAATTTTTTTCAAAATTATGTAAAAGCATATAAAACTAATATATACCAAGATTGGGGACGCTACGATAGAAAACAAAAAAGTTTTTTCTCTAAAAGTAGTTTTTTGACCGACTGTTTATATGGCAGCTATATGCTATAGTCATCCGATTTTGATAAATTTTTTCAGAATTGTGTGGAAACATATAAAACAAATATATACTACGATTGGAGACGCTACTATGGAAATCAAAAAAGTTTTTCTCACAAAGACTTATTTTTCGAGCGATCGTTCCTATGGCAGCTATATGCTATAGTGATCCGATTTTGATACATTTTTCCAGAATTATGTGGAAGCATATTAAACTAATATATACCAAGATTAGTGACGCTACGATGGAAAACAAAAAAGTTTTTCTAACCAGAACTAGTTCTTAGACCGATCGTTCCTATGGCAGCTATATGATATAGTCACCCGATCCGGCCGGTTCCGACATATTAGTTGCGTGCAGTAAAAAGAAGGCTCTGTGCAAAATTTCAGCTCGATAGCTTTAAAACTGAGAGACTAGTTCGCGTAGAAAAAGACAGACAGACAGACAGACGGACGGACGGACAGACGGAATTGAACTCAGCTCGTCGTCCTGATGAAGAATATATATAGTTTATGGGGTCGGAAATGAATATTTCTATGCGTTACAAACTTCTGGGCAAAATTAATATACACTTTTCAAGTGTATAAAAATTCAATCAACTCTTTGAACGATTTAAGCAACGAGGAAGTTTTATTATCCATATGCTGCCTTAAAGTTGGGGAAAAGTCAAAGCTAACGATGGACAGTACTTTCTGTGGCGCTACATTTAAAAGTTATTTGCTATATACAAACTTTGGAAGGTACAGAGAATATTTTATTCGGGCCGAACCGACTTTCTTACTTGTTAAATTTATGAAAGAACTCAAAGTTATTTATGCAGACAGGTATATAATTATTTTTAAATAATAAAGGGGATTCCAAATATATAAAAGCGCTTTAACGCGTTGAAAGAAAAGTTACAAAACAAAAAAGAATTTCGCAAGATTTTTACATGATGTTTTGTTTTAATAAAAAAAATGGTTAAAATTCTGCATTAAGGCAAATAAGTTTACCAGATATGAAATTTAGTTTATTTTTTTGTGGAAATAAATTAGCTTACTTACCGATCAGAGCAGTTCGATGAAGTATTATATTGGTTTTATTATTTGTCACGTAAGTGCGCAAGTCGAAAAAAAAGACATGACCAACTTTAACGGGTTTCCTCTATTTTGGGGCCTGGGAATCGAACTGCATCATTAGTTTTATGAGTTATACATAGAAAACAAAAATGATATGATCTGGGACTCAATATTACATATTTTCATATAAAAAAAAAGCCAATAAGATGCAGATGAAATTGACCTGTTCGAAAATATCAAACTGATATTCACACATATCAAAATGATAAAGAAAAAATTTTAGGACTTGGCCGGGCAGGCATATATATATTAGTTATATTATAAATATTCCCCGCTCAGAATTTTAATGATTATGTAAGTATTATTAGCGCCGCCATAGCCGTTTGGGAAAGCAAAGAAATTAAAATATTTTTGTTAGTTAACAAACATTACCTTTTGTCCGGGGATCGAACCCGGGACTTCGAACTTTACACGAATGGAATGACGTCTCAACGCTTTTCGATAAGAAGAATTTTTGTCTCTTTCCTTTTTCTGATTTAATTTATTATCTTATCAATTTGATATTTGTACGATTAATTTAAATATTATTTATCATCAAAATTATATGAAAAAAATTGATATTTTATCTTTTTTTTCTGTGTAACAATGGCTTCATACAAAAAATTTTTTTTAAGTTTTTTCTAAATTGCAAAAAAAAAATTTATCTAATTCTTGTGAAATCTGAATAAATAGATTTAAATGTCCTCTAATTTACTACATTTACAGATTTTCGATATCGTTGAGCTTTCAAAAGTTTTGTTCCAAAAACTAAAATAATTGCAATCTTTTTTAGGTCAAAAATTACAAAAAATTATTTAAAATTTCCAAAAAATAAGTAAAATCAATTTTTAATGTCTTCCCTTTTGTTCTCCAACAATAACTTGATTTCTTATTAAATATTTTCTAATTAAATGTCATTTTGGTTAATTTTGATCTACAACTTTTTTTATGATATCTAAAAACTGTGAATGTATTAAATTAGAGGACTTTTAAATCTATTTATTTAGGTTTCATGAGAATAATATATCATATTTTTGGAATTAACACATAATTTTATATGAAACCATCGTGATAAATCAACAAAGTAATGATGCAGTTCGATTCCTAAGGCCCGAATTAGGGGAAATCCGTTCAAGTTGATCATGTCTTTTTTATTTTTTGAAAAAAACTATCACAGTGTAATTAATGTTTTGTCATTAATTAATATTTAATGAAATACCGATCTAAATTGAAGATGTCTCAAAAGTAACTGCCCCTCCATCAAGATGCTTCAAAATGATGTAAAGAATTGTTCTTCATTTTGAAAGCATTAAAATAGATAAGTCCAGATTTTTAAAATTGTCTTTCGATTTCCAAAGGATCACATTGCACTTTGGAGTTGAGTCGCGTGTTTACATTATATCAAAACTCTATCAACATTTCTCACATACTTTTTACTGGCTTTAACGACATTTCTAATGCTAAACTAGTTAGTTCTGTTATGTTCTTATTAATTTGAGTAACCAAATGTTTCAAGTAACCAACATTTCTATCTGCAGATGCCTTTCTTTCTTCTTTAAATAGATTAAACACTTCAACTTTCGGTTAAAAATTCGAATTTGCTTAGCACCATAGAGCATTCTATATTTGATTTTAAATTTTGTGTATATTTTATAAGTCACTGAGTTGCTCATTTGTTCAAACGCAAGGCACATTTTAAATAAAAATAACTTCGTTATGTTTAGCTCTGCATGTCCTTTCACCAACACGTCAAAAATAAAACTGCAATGCAAAATCTAAAATCCAGTTGTATTTATATTGCATTTTGAGTTTCAGGTGAATTGGATTATTACAAATTAAGCATACGTCACTTGTACGTATGGGAGTATTCTAAGGACAATTTGCGTGATTCGTTTGAGTGCGCTAAAGCCGATTAGTTTTGCCCACTCCTTTTGCAGTTATTCTGATTATAATTCAACAGGTCAGCAGAATCGTTAATTAGTGAAGGTTTTTGTTTAAGGCGTTGGAAAAGCATATTAACTTTAGAGCAAAAAATATCTAAAAATAAATGCTTACCCTTTTATCGTATGTATTATGAAAAAATGAATTTGAAAATTAAGGTCAAAAATGTTTGTAAGGATCCGTTTTTGAGATATGCATTTGTAAAAAAATTTCCGGAAGGAACTCAAACATTTTAAGCCATATTTGAGGGTATGAACTACCGTCCCGCCCATCCTGAAACAGAAATTTTCTGTCCCGTCCCGCAAATTCTCGGGCTTAAATTAAGTGTTAAAATTGTCCCGCTCCCAAATTCCGAAAATATTTGATTCGGAAAAAAAAAAATTTGGTCTTTTATGAAGTTGCCACATTAAATGTTTGCCGTGCAAGTTGTTGCATTATTTGAAGCTCAGTACACTCTTTCCAAAACGACAAAAAAATAGATTCTTGTACTTAACAAATTCAGGCCTGTTCCCTTTTTCGATCAAATCTTGCGGAATCGGAATTATCGGAATCGGAATGGGAAAACCGATAGAGTTACTCGCCAAATAAGTTCCAATATTTATTTAACTTCATTTGACTGTCGATGGAAAAATTTATTACCCGAATTCTTAATCCTTTCTTGGAAATAAAAGCCCTTATCAATTCCGATCAATCGAATTCGGAAACGAGAACAGGCCTAAATTTGTGTAAAAACTTGTTTCATGAGTTCACTTCTTTATCTGATGAATCTTTAATAAATTCTGAGAACGGATCAGAAGTATTTTTAACAGAAGTGTTATTTTCTTTGTTACTTATTTGACCCTCGAAACGTTTAATTAATTCCAACTTTGATCTTACTTTTACATAAACATCATTCCGTGTTTCTTCGGACAAGAAACTTAACTCTTTGAAAGGAGGATTCAATAATATTGGTGTAGTTGGTTCACAGAGCTTTTATTTGTTGCATAACTTTGGTGTCAAATAAATATTCTTTGCAATGATTTAACCGAAAAGCGGTTCCTTGTCAGAGCTCCAGCTTTCAGAACATTTCTTAAACATGACCAAAAGGATAACAATTTGTTTTAAAAAGTTTTTGTCAATGTTGGACAGCCTTTATACATCATTTATTTTCACTAGAAGATTCTGAATTCAGTGAACGAATCGAAAATACAATCAAGCATGGTGAAAACAAAGTTCCATCTTGTTTTTACGTGCAGTTTAAGAGATTTGCTCAATTTACTGTTAAGTTCAGAGTGCTCAAAATGGCCTACTAATGACAGTGAAGCAGCCAACAAGGTGTTCAATTGTATAGCGTTCTCTTTATCGAATAGATTTGTCATGACCAGGTTTAAATTGTGCCATGCACATGGATTTCTGTTGCAAATGCTTAAAAGCTGCTTTAGTATTGGCGCCATTGTCTGTGACAATAAAGCTACTTTTAAAACATTGTTCTTTCTTTTACTGTTTTAAAATTTCAGTTACCCATTCCAAAAATGTTTGCACCGTTTTTCTTTCCCATTAAGAATTCTAGATTTGTTAGAACATGCACATTTACAAACCAGCGATAACAACATCAGCCTCGAAATTCAAAGAAGCATTACTCTTGCAAAGGAATTCGGAGGAAGAACGAAAATAGGGCTATACAAGTAGCTTATCATCCCAGTCGAGAGAAAAATTCTTCGGAGGATTTATGGCCCTTTAAAAGTTGGCGATGAATTTTGCTCCGGAATGAATCACGAAATGTATGAGCTCTATGGGGAAACTAACCTAGCTAGGCGTATAAAATGGCAGCGGCTACGTTGGTGTCGTCGCATAGACGACAAAACTCTAGTAAAAATGGTATACAATCGGAAGGCGACAGATCTACCAAAAAACGACGTAGAGGACGACCGAGACTGAGATGGGATGAGCAGATGCAGCAAGACCTGAATAGGCTTAGTGTAAACAACAAAAGTCATCGGTCCACATATCAGTAATAGTTCGGGACCGGAAGATATTTCGGTTTTCTCGCGGGAATCCGGTCCCGTCTCTAGTAGAAACTTTAGATGTACTTAATAATACTTGTATACACTTGCAAAGTATGGATGCCGGAAATAATATCGATAAATCGATATCGGAATATTCCACTAACGCGATATATCGCATATCGAATATTTTTCGGAAAAATTTATCGGCAATATTTTTTAGTTCTGAATGGATAATAGGAATAACGAAAATTGAATGCTTTTAAAAAGTTTTACAAAATTTGGTCGAAATCGGGAAAAAACTTATATCTTTTTAATAGTAGCGTGCTCAAAATTAAATTAAATCAAAAAATCAGATCCTGATTGATTTTTAGTTTATAAATAACTGACACTTATATCCTATATATATGTATTCAATTAGTTAAATCAGTTGGAGCGAGCTTTTACAAGGCACAGTCGTAGTTAGCTTTGCCTTCTCGTCTTATCTAAATTCTTTAACAAAATTTGAAATAGTATTCCTACGAAAAAATAAAAAAAGGAAGAAAGTCGGTCATACCCGATTGTAATATAAACTATACCTGCCAAATTTTGTTTATAACTAACTCACTCACATAAAATACAAATTTGCTACCCAGCGGAATTATTTGTTTTGCTTATAGCTCGACTAACCTTCATCTGATCGAGAAACGATGGTGTCCAAAAGATTCGAAAGGTTTCCAAAAGGTTTGAGTTTTTTCTCAAGTAGCGGGAGATTCATGGGCCGTGTCAAAAATCCAAAAATACTTGATCTGGCTGCAGGTATAAGGAGTTTATGTTCCATAGACTTCAAACCTCTAGCTCTTACAATCTCAGAAAACAGTGCGTTCAGACGGACAGACGGACATGTCATTATCGATTCGTCTTTTGAGCATGATCAAAATTATATATACTTTATAGGGTCGGAGATGCTTCATTCTGTCTGTTACATGCATTTGCACAAATCTAATATACTCTTTGTACCTTTGGTACAGAGTATAAAAATTGTATATAAAAAGTTGCTTTGCGTTCCGTATAATTTATATTTTTATATAAATTATTATACCCGTTACTCGTAGAGTTGTATGTAACAGGCAGAAGGAAGCATTTCCGACCCCATAAAGTATATATATTCTTGATCAGCATCAATAGCCGAGTCGATATAGACCTGTCCGTCCGTCCGTCTGTCTGTATGAACACCTAGATCTCAGAGACTATAAGAGCTAGAGCTGTCAGTGTAGACTTGTATTGTCTGCACGCAGATCAAGTTTGTTTCAAATTTTTGCCACGCCCCCTCCCGCCACCGCAATATGAAAAAAACCTCATATCCCCGACAATTTTAAAAATAGATTGTTCGGACCTTCTAGACATATATTCTAATCATCATTACCTATTGATCCGCCATATCATCATTTTCCGATCAGACGAACGATAGTAGAGTTGCCGCCCCCGCAATTTGAAAAATACCTCATATCTCTTACAATTTTGAAAATACATTGTTAAAACCTTCTAGACATATATTTTAATCATCAATACCTACCGATCCGCCATACATCATTTCTTGATCAGATGAACGATAGAAAAGTTCCCGCCCCCGCAATTTGAAAAATACCCCAAATCTCCCACAATTTTTAAAATGGATTGTTCGAACCTTCCAGACATATATTTTAATCATCATTACCTATCGATCCGCCATACATCATTTTCCGTTCAGATGAGTTATAGTAGAGTTGCCTCCCCCGCAATTTGTAAAAAAGCTCATATCTCCCACAATTTTGAAGATAGATTTTTCGAACCTTCCAGACATATATTTAAATCATCATTACCTATCGATCCGCAATACATAATTTCTTGATCAGATGAACGATAAAAAAGTTCCCGCCCCCGCAATTCGAAAATTACCTCAAATCTCCCACAATTTTGAAAATGAATTGTTTGAACTTTCCAGACATATATTTTAATCATCATTACCTATCGATCCGCCATACATCATTTTCCGATCAGATGAGTTATGGTAGAATTGCCCTCCCCGCAATTTGTAATAAAACTCATATCTTCACCAATTTGTGATCTAATAAAATATTCTTAAAAAAAACCTTACCCTGAGTAACGGGTATATCGAAGTCGAGCAGGGCCGACTTCAACTTACGCTCTCGTTTTTTTTTAGAAACAACGGAATTCAAAGGACCTGTATGTTGGTCGCCCTCATGGCTGCACAATTTTCCTAGAATAATCTATTTCGAGTAAATTGTTAGTTCATCATAAGTGTTCAGGTGATAAATTTGCATTTCTCTTTAATTAATCACTCAGCATATTATTCAAATTATGCCACTTGGCCATATGGAAGCTTCCCAATGGCAATTAGCATGACTCAATTGAGTATGCCAAAGCGGATTAGTTTTGCCAGCTTTCTGCGTGGTTTGGTAAGCTAATACTTACTACATCAACTACAAGAGACCACAAGCATTCAAGTAATTCCCAATAAGAGGCAAATAATGCGCAATTAAAAGTTAAGGCAAGTCAACGACAACAATTTAAAGAAAATCAAAGCAAAATAATACATACTTGAACTTATGTTAAGGATTTGGTTTTTCGGAAGTCATGTCTTTAACTGTCCGCCATATGCAATTTGTATTCAAAGTGCGGACAGACACAGATATGAAGCAGAGCTCACATGCTGTGAGTCTTTATACCCTGTACTCATTAAAAATGGTAAAAAGGGTATGATGAGATTGGGCAGAGGTATGTACCAGGTATGTACAAGTTGCTAAAAATATCGAAAAAAATCAAGGAAATAACTGAACTCAAAATGATTTTACATTTTCAGTCGCACAGGCAATTGCGACGCTTTGCAAAGAATAACAAAAACAAATTAGTTTTTAAGCTATCTTGACCAAACTTTGCTAAAAGTCTTTAAATACACATAGGCTGCACATTTGTCGAAATCGGCCGGATCGGATGACTATATCGTATAGCTGCCATATAAACGGTCGGTCCAAAATTTATTTCTACTGAGAAAAACTTTTTAGTTTTCCATCGTAACGTCACCAATCGTGGTTTATATTAGTTATATATGCATCCACACAATTCTGGAAAAATTTATAAAAATCGGATGACTATACCATATAGCTGCCATATAAACGGTCAGTCCAAAATCTAGCTCTAGTGAGTAAAACTTGATTGGTTTCCATCGTAGCGTCACCAATCGTGCTGAAAATTAGTTCTATATGCTTCTTCATATTTCTGGAAAAATTTATCAAAATCGGATGACTATTTCATATAGCTGCCATATAAACGGTCGATCCAAAATCTATTTCTAGTGAGAAAAACTTTTTTGTTTTCCATCGTAGCGTCACCAATCGTGGTTTATATTAGTTCTGTATGCTTTCACATAATTCTGGAAAAATTGACCAAAGTCGGAGGACTATAGCATATAGCTGCCATATAAACGGTCGGTTCAAAATTTATTTCTACTGAGAAAAACTTTTTTGTTTTCCATCGTAACGTCACCAATCGTGGTTTATATTAGTTATAGATGCATCCACACAATTCTGGAAAAATTTATTAAAATCGGATGACTATGGCATATAGCTGCCGTATAAACAGTCGGTCCAAAAACTAGATCTAGTAAGAAAAACTTTTTTGTTTTCCATTATAGCGTCACCAAACGTGGTATATATAAGTTTTATATGTTTTCACACAATTCTGATAAAATTGATCAAAATCGGATGACTATATCATATAGCTGCCATATAAACGGTCGGTGTAAATGCTTTCTACATTAGGTTTTCGGGGCTGCTCAGCGTAATTTTTTTTTTTTTCGTAATATTGTTTACTATCGATCTTATCGGGCGGCGATTAACGAAAGATCGATCTACCTAGAAAAATCAGGACGACGAGCTGAGTTCATTTCCGCTTGTCCCCCCCCCTCCCCCTCTGTTTCTCTGTTTGTTTGTTGTTTTTTTTGTCTGTTTCTAGCGAACTAGTCCCTCAGTTTTAAAGCTATCGAGCTGAAATTTTGGACGAGACTTCTTTACTGCACGCAACTAATATGTTGGAACCGGCCGGTCGGTGACTATACTTATAGCTCAACGATCGGTCGAAAAATAAGTCTTTGTGAGAAAAACTTTTTGATTTCCATCGTAGCGTCTCCAATCGTAGTATATATTAGTTTTATATGTTTCCACACAATTCTGAAAAATTGATCAAAATCAAATGACTATATCATATAGCTGCCATATAAACGGTCGGTCAAAAAACTACTTCTAGTGAGAAAAACTTTTTTGTTTTCTATCGTAGCGTCCCCAATCGTGGTATATATTAGTTTTATAAGCTTTCACATAATTTTGAAAAAAATTATAAAAATCGGATGACTATAGCATATAGCTGCCATAGGACCGATCGGTCGGAAAATGTGTTTTACTAAGAAAAGTTTTTTTGATGGTATCAAATTTATATTATCAATGATTTAAAAATTTTTAAATATCTGATATCTATATCCTATATATATTTTTCTAGTTAAATCAGTTGGAGTAAAGTTTTTTAAGTGTATCAAAACTTCGGCACAGTCGAAGTTAGCTTTGCCTTCTCGTTAATAGTAGCGTGCTTAACATTAAAAATCAAAAAATCGGATCCTGATTGATTTTGAGTTTATAAATATCAGACATTTATATCCTATATATATATTCTATCAGTTAAATCAGTTGGAGCGAGCTTTTACAAGGCACAGTCGTAGTTAGCTCTGCCTTCTCGTTTTATCTAAATTCTTTAGATTCTCCTACGGAAAAATAAAAAAAGGAAGAAAGTCGGTCATGCCCGATTGTAATATAAACTATATCTGCCAAATTTTGTATATAACTAACTCACTCACATAAAATACAAATTTGCTGCCCAGCGGAATTATTTGTTTTGCTTATAGCTCGACTAACCTTCATCTGATCGAGAGACGATGGTGAATCGAAAAATTATGATGATAACTATAAATGTCCAAAAGATTCGAAAGGTTTCCAAAAGGTTTGAGTTTTTTCTCAAGTAGCGGGAGATGCATGGGCCGTGTCAAAAATCCAAAAATACTTGATCTGGCTGCAGGTATAAGGAGTTTATGTTCCATAGACTTCAAACCTCTAGCTCTTACAATCTCAGAAAACAGTGCGTTCAGACGGACAGACGGACATGTCATTATCGATTCGTCTTTTGAGCATGATCAAAAATATATATACTTTATAGGGTCGGAGATGCTTCATTCTGTCTGTTACATACATTTGCACAAATCCAATATACTCTTTGTACCTTTGGTACAGAGTATAAAAATTGTATATAAAAAGTTGCTTTGCGTTCCGTGTAATTTATATTTTTATATAAATTATTTTTTTTAGAAACAACGGAATTCAAAGGACCTGTATGTTGGTCGCCCTCATGGCTGCACAATTTTCCTAGAATAATCTTTTTCGAGTAAATTGTTAGTTCATCATAAGTGTTCAGGTAATAAATTTCCATTTCTCTTTAATTAATCACTCAGCATATTATTCAAATTATGCCACTTGGCCATATGGAAGCTTCCCAATGGCAATTAGCATGACTCAATTGAGTATGCCAAAGCGGATTAGTTTTGCCCGCTTTCTGCGTGGTTTGGTAAGCTAATACTTACTACATCAACGACAAGAGACCACAAGCATTCAAGTAATTCCCAATAAGAGCAGAATAATGCGCAATTAAAAGTTAAGGCAAGTCAACGACAACAATTTAAAGAAAATCAAAGAGAAATAATACATACTTGAACTTATGTTAAGGCTTTGGTTTTTCGGAAGTCATGTCTTTAACTGTCCACCATATGCAATTTGTATTCAAAGTGCGGACAGACACAGATATGAAGCAGAGCTCACATGCTGTGCGTCTTTATACCCTGTACTCATTAAAAATGGATAAAAGGGGTATGATGCGGTTGGGCAGAGGTATGTGCCAGTACAAGTTGTAAAAATTTCGAAAACGAGAAGGCAAAGCTAACTTCGACTGTGCCGAAGTTTTAATACACTTGAAAAACTTAACTCCAACTGATTTAACTGCAAAAATATATATAGGATAGATATAGATATTTAAAATTTTTGAATCATTGCTAATAACAATTTGATACCATAAAAAAATCTTTTCTTAGTAAAACACATTTTCCGACCGATCGGCCCAATGGCAGCTATATGCTATAGTCATCCGATTTTTAAAATTTTTTCAAATTATGTGAAAGCATATAAAGCTAATATATATCAAGATTGGGGACGCTACGATAAAAAACAATAAAGTTTTTTCTCACTAGAAGTAGTTTTTTGACCGACCGTTTATATGGCAGCTATATGCTATAGTCATCCGATTTTGATAAATTTTTCCAGAATTGTGTGGAAACATATAAAACAAATATATACTACTTTTGGAGACGCTACGATGGAAATCAAAAAAGTTTTTCTCACAAAGACTTATTTTTCGACCGATCGTTCCTATGGCAGCTATATGCTATAGTGATCCGATTTTGATCAATTTTTCTAGAATTATGTAAGACCATAAAAAACTAACATATACCAAGATTAGTGACGATACGATGGAAAACAAAAAAGTTTTTCTAACTAGAACTAGTTCTTAGACCGATCGTTCCTATGGCAGCTATATGATATAGTCATCCGATTTTGATAAATTTTTCCACAAATATGTGAAATCATCTAAAACTAATATATACTAAGAATGGTGACGCTACAATGGAAAATAAAAAAGTTTCTCTCACAATGACTTATTTTCTGACCGATCGTTCCTATGGCAGCTATAAGATATAGTCATCCGATCCGGCCGGTTCCGACATATTAGTTGCGTGCAGTAAAAAGAAGATTATGTGCAAAATTTCAGCTCGATAGCTTTAAAACTGAGAGACTAGTTCGCGTAGAAACAGACAGACGGACAGACAGACGGACAGACAGACAGACAGACGGACAGACAGACGGACGGACGGACAAGCGGAAATGAACTCGGCTCGTCGTCCTGATCAAGAATATATATAGTTTATGGGGTCGGAAATGAATATTTCTATGCGTTACAAACTTCTGGGCAAAATTAATATACACTTTTCAAGTGTATAAAAATCAAGGAGGTAACAGAACGCAAAATGATTTTACATTTTCAGTCGCACAGGCAATTGCGACGCTTTGCACGGAATAACAAAAACAAATTAGTTTTTAAGCTATCTTGACCAAACTTTGCTAAAAGTCTTTACATACACATAGGCTGCACATTTGTCGAAATCGGACGGATCGGATGACTATATCATATAGCTGCCATATAAACGGTCGGTCCAAAATCAATTTCTAGTGAGAAAAACTTGTTTGTTTTCCATCGTAACGTCACCAATCGTGGTTTATATTAGTTATATATGCATCCATACAATTCTGGAAAAATTTTTAAAAATCGGATGACTATAGCATATAGCTGCCATATAAACGATCAGTCCAAAATCTAGCTCTAGTGAGAAAAACTTGTTTGGTTTCCATTGTAGCGTCACCAATCGTGCTTAAAATAAGTTCTATATGCTTCTTCATATTTCTGGAAAAATTTATCAAAATCGGATGACTATTTCATATAGCTGCCATATAAACGGTCGGTCCAAAATCTATTTCTACTGAGAAAAACTTGTTTGTTTTCTATCGTAGCGTCACCAATCGTGGTTTATATTAGTTCTATATGCTTTCACATAATTCTAGAAAAATTGATCAAAGTCGGATGACTATAGCATATAGCTGCCATATAAACGGTCGGTCCAAAATCTAGTTCTACTGAAAAAAAAACTTTTTTGTTTTCCATCGTAACGCCACCAATCGTGGTTTATATTAGTAATATATGCATCCACACAATTCTGGAAAAATTTATCGAAATCGGATAAGTATGGCATATAGCTGCCATATAAACAGTCGGTCCAAAAACTAGTTCTAGTAAGAAAAACTTTTTTGTTTTCCATCATAGCGTCACCAAACATGGTGTATATAAGTTTTATATGTTTTCACATAATTCCTAAAAAATTGATCAAAATCGGATGACTATAGCATATAGCTGCCATAGGAACGATCGGTCTAAAAACTAGTTCTAGCGAGAAAAACTTTTTTGTTTTCAATGGTAGCGTCTTTCAAAAACTGCAAGGGTATTTAAAACACCGGCATAGCCGATTATAGCCTTCTATTTTTGTTCCTGTTGTTGTTGGACTGCTCACTAAATCAAATGTCATGCCCACTGCTGCTTTAAAAATTTGTGTTGTTTTTAACGTATGCCTTGTACGTTGTCTAGGTAACAATAACAAGTACATTTCCAATTGTAAGTATGACACCAAAATCATTAATTTCGGTTTTTTTGGTTTCAAATATAACAGTAAAACGGTTTTCGGTACCCAAAAACAATGTTATATTTTCAAACGTTTCATTTCGGTCCACGGTTTGAGATACAATTTCTTCTCCTCCTCCGGTCCTGGGGGTAGAGGGTATTTTGTTGTCGCGACATTCGCCTGCAGTGCTCTTACTTGTTTTTGTGCTCTTATATCCTCTTATCTGTTCATGTCCATGTCGCTACAGGAGGGCGGAGTAGAAGGCGGGTGGTCTAGGGTTTGAGCCTCTTCAGCCTTTGTGAATACAGAAATGAAAAGAAGAACACAAAAAAACGGGTTAATCAGGGCAATTAAGGTCAAAAACACGTTGATTCGTCAACAGTGTCGCATCTTGCTGCGTCTCTTGTGTGTGTGTGTGTGTGCATGGAAATTCAAAAATTGCGCATACGCTGCGTAAGCCCTGCCATCAGCTTATTGCAGGCTACTATACAATAGCCATAAGTACACGCTAGCTACTCCCGCTGTGTATGTGCTGCTTCACAGTGACTGCGTGTGATAGAAGTTCTCCAAAAAGCTGACATTGCGCCGTCGCCGCCGTTGTCGTCGTCGCCATCGTGCCTATAAGATAAAAGCGCTGAGCTCAGACAACTTTAGATTCGCGTCGACCGTCGTGCGGTTCGCATTCGTCTTCATTGGAATAGCTGTTCACGGTTCGGTTAGTGTACGTTCCTTTTAAATGGTTTTGGTGTCAAGTAGTTGGCTGACACTGTTACATAAAGCCAAAAACAAGGCTTAAAGTGAAACGCCAGTGAGGTGTTAAGAACCAAAAGATAAAAACTCAAACAAGTTCTTCAAGTTCAAAAAATAAAAGCAATTATGTCGAATTACTAAAGCTTAGCTTTTTTTTGTACTGTAAACAAAGCTGCTTAACTGTTTATTAGAACTGCAAGCAACTGTACACATTGTTATACATATATATTCGTTGTTATTCTGGGCAATCCGCTCAAAGTTTCTTTTTTCATTTGTATAATAATAATAATAGTATAGCGAAAACCCACAAATCAATTAACAAACTAGTGTTACGGTAAAAAATTAAGTTTATAGGCTGCAATGAGAGTTCAATTGATGTGTCAATGTCAACCCATCAGCAAATCATTTGAAATGTTAAACACGTGATTGACTTTGTGGTGTTCGAAAAAAAACAAAAAGAATGGGATACTTTTAGCAATAAACATATATACATTTTATATATTTAAAATTCATTTTTTCTCTTCTTGATTCTTAATTAGAATATTTTAGTTTATGTGACTTTCTAATGTGTCTAAACCTAAGTGAATTTGAATGTGAATAAGCTCGAAGCTTGCATACCAAATACATTTTTTTTCCAGGGAATTGATTTGTGTGCATTCAAGTCGCACGGCTGTTATGTGCGCCGCTGTTGGCATACCTGTAATTGCTAAATTCTGCACAATTTCAAGTAACATTAAAGAAGTTTCTTATGGCGATTTTAATAAATTCATTATGCATGGCCTAGAGTTTCTCCATTTAAGCTCCTGTATTCTCCAAAATACAGCTTTTTCAACCTGGCCACAGCTTACTTCTTGCTTTTAAGTTTACCAGTGTATTCAATTAGGTGAACGAGGTTCCCTATCCTAGCCCTGTCAAAAAATAGAACGTTCAAATGTAATCCAAAAATTTGGACGAACGAACCACTCTATAGAGCGGAATTTTGAAGATTAAACTGTAAAAATCTTTGAAAATAACGAAAATGGATAAAATGGAAAAGTTGGATTATGTTTAGGTCAAGTACAAATCTATGTAAGGCTGCGTTCACACTGTTCGACGTATGAGGCATGAAAATCTAGTTGGTCCATATGTTGTCATGTTTTTATTGTGAATAGCTTGTCATTTGTCATAAAAAAACAAGACTCCATAAAGGCCTACTAGAATATAATGTCTCTTGCGTCGAACAATGTGAACTCAGCCTTACTTAGGAAATGCCCTTATCTCACCGATTTTGCATTTAAACTTCTCAAAAATAAATTAACACTTCATTATCAGGACAGAAAATTTTCAGCAACGGTTCGGGTTCATGAAACGCAAAAAAATTATTTTCGCACTATGATAAATAACGTCAATGTAAGAAATAACTATTTTCAGACATGTAAATACATTTTTTAAAATTTTCACATAAGGAAACTAATTTTTTTTTTGACACGATTGTTATTTACAGGCGTGTGAATAAGTTGAGCTGCCTATCACACGCCTGTAAAAAACAATCGCGTCAAAAATGCACGTTTTAGTAACATACAAAAAATCATTTTTTCCTTATATACAAAATTTTTATTTACATTTCTGAAAAAATTATTTTTTACAGCTTGCAAATTTCACATTGTGTTAATATCTTGCGATAATATTTTACGAACTTTAGTTTGAACTAGGGATGCCGGAAATAATATCAGTAAATTTAATATCGATAATTTTGACGAAAAACGATATATCAATATCGGATATTCTACTAATGCGATATATCGAATATTATTTTTTGGATATTTTCAGCGATATTCTTAAGTTCTAAATGAAAGACAAATTGCCAGCGCTTTCCGACTTGGCACAATTTCACCAGGAAGCTCGGTGCCATCGAAGCGCTTGGCTTCGATAAAAAGTGTGGTTTCCGACAACAGATTCCGAATAACCCCTAGGCACATTACTCAAAGCGTCTTCCTAAAACCTCAGTCTAACGATTATTGGTAAAAAAAAAATTTCGGATCTTGGATTAAACTGCTTATGTTTCTTTTTTCTCTTATTGATATGTTTACTTTTCAACTTCAGCGTCTTCTTACACTATAAATTTTTAAATAAGTTTTCACAACATCTTATGTAATAAATAAAATGAAATACATATCTTTGTCAAGCTTATCTATATTTCTTTGGGTCTCTGACTCTGTAGATTTTGATCGCAGAAAGATTTTAGTTTTTAATACGCTTTAAATGATACCTCAATTACCCCAAATCACCTGTTTGTTCTTAAGAAAATGCTTCTTTTTTTTAAATATCCAAAATATCGATAATATCGATTATTTTCTCAACAAATTATTAATATCGAAATGATACTTTTTCAATATCGAAATATATATTTTTCAAATATCCGACATCCCTAGTTTGCACCCGTCGTAAAACTTCATGATCGATCCAAAAACCGATTTCCCAAGTTTTTTTGTTTGAGATAAGATTCAAAACTTAATGTTTACATTTGCCTCCTTAGATCCCGTTCTTAAAAAAATAAAATACTTTATATAAGAAAACTATTTAGCAAACTTCATGAACCTTTCTGTATCAAGTAAATCTCAATTAAGAACGCTTTACACAAGCAACGATTCATCATCATTTTTTATATCAATATTCTGTATGATTAATACGTATCAGCTCAATTCAATGTAAGTTGCCCTTAGGTAACATTTTATTAGAAATAAAAAATCAGCTGTATCGGTATAATATATCTTTTTTCATACTTTGTACTAGACTTAACGCACGATTCACGAAATTAAAATCTCTTGACGCACGATTCACGCAAACATTTTTTTAAGCGTTTTGCGTTACACACGATTCATGCACGATTAAAGAAGAGGTCCCGAATTATAACGCACGATCAATCACCCCCGAATTTTTTTTTAGCTGGATATTTGAGTAATGTTTTCATAAGATCGACTCAGCTAATTATTTTAATCAAGAAGAAAAGCAAGAGATAAGTTTTCGTTGCAGACCTGTGATTAAAGTTAATATACCCCCATTCCCATCAATATCACCGGGAGTTCACTGACCGCTCCACCCACCTTAATATGTTTATATGTAACATATGCATAAATGTATATGTATAATCACGTTTGGTAGAACTTTTGAAAGCAACAGTTCAACGACTTTAGCATAAATAAATATTCACCAGACCAGGGTGTGAGTGAAGGAAACGAGTTGCCGGTTGCTGCAAGCTGGAAAATCCAGTCTAGTTTCTTTAGACACCAAATTCTGAGGCATGCCGTTGCATCTACTTTGATCAAAGCTCTTTGACTTGGCACTTATGACATTGCCATGGTACTTGGGTGTCTGCAAAAACGAACAGACGTCAGCGACTCCATGACTTCCAGACTGATGCAAAAAAAAAGCATCGAGTGCTCTTTGCAACAACAATAATAATAACGACTGTCACGAGAGTCAAGTCAAGTTTCATTGGCCCAGACCTTAATACGTGTGCGGCATGACCAAAATAAATAATATATGAATAACCGCTCCAAACCCATATTAACTGACCCTCAATGAGACGACGCTGGTGCTGTGCTGCCGCTTGGATTGATTTATAAATTGATTTCCACAATAATGTGTATCAAAGTGATTAAGTTAATTGTTTTACTTTGCCTTTTACATTGACCTACACAGTGTTTCCCTAATGAGTTGTGTGTGTGTTCCACAGGGTCAGCATGCAGTTGCTTCTTGTATTCGTGCTCGGACTCGGCCTAACCGCAGCCGCTGAGAGCAGCTACAATTATTATCGTCTGCCCAGTTCGTTGCGTCCCCAGAAATATGATTTACGTGTACTCACCCATCTGGAGAATGCGCGAGATTTGCGCTTCGAGGGAACGGTCAAGATTTGGTTGGAAGTGTTAGAGAATACCAAGAACATAACGTTGCACTCCAAGAATCTGACCATCGATGAGAAGCACATAACATTGTGGGATGTCAAGAGCAAGAAGGACAATTGCATATCCTCCAGCGAGATCAGCACCAAGCAGGACATGCTTATTTTGAATACATGCCAGGAGCTGATGGCTGGCAGCGTTTATGAACTGACCATACCGTTTGGCTCCGAGTTGAATCATCAGCTGGAGGGATACTATAGGAGTTCCTACAAGGATCCCGAGACCAAAAAAGAAGAGGTAAGGTTTAAAAAATGTTTTCTGATTAATATAGAAATTTATAACGAATTCCCTTACAGATGGCTATCCATAACACAATTCGAACCGGCCTCGGCTCGTGCGGCTTTCCCCTGTTTTGATGAACCCAATTATAAGGCACCTTTTGTGGTCACCCTGGGCTATCATAAGAAGTACACTGGACTTAGTAATATGCCTGTTAAGGAAATTACACCGCAGTAAGTGAATATATGCTTAACTGTCAAATCAAAAAATATAAATTTTAACTCCGATAAATTTTTGATATTTTATTCTAAATAAGCCCTTGCACATTTTTGTCTTAATACGAAATGTTTAAACAAGTTTTTAGTCTGTAGACTTTTTTAGAACTTTAAAATCGGTGCAAAAACAAAAAAATTATAAGAATTTGAGATAAAATACCTGGTAGGGATGTCAGATATTTGAAAAATATCTATATCGATATTTTTCCGATATTGAAAAAGAATCATTTTGATATTGATTTTTTGTTGAGAAAATTATCGATATTATCAATATTTTAATTATTTAAAAAAACAAGCTTTTTCTTAGGAATAAAAAGGTTATTTGGGGTAAGTCTATCATATTTTCGGCATCCCTAGGAGGTACATTTTCAAAGAAATTTACAAAATCGATAATCAATAATATCTAGGCAATCTATTTTTCATATCGATTAGTTTGCTGCATTCTAAAAAAAATGGTGTCGGGCAGTGTAATAAAATGCTGCAGTTATTAGGTTTTGTAACGTTGAACGATTTTTTTCGCTCGCCCTAAGATTCGAACTTGGGACTTGAGCCCATTACAACGTTAACAGTGAAAATTCTTTATCCAAGAGTGAATTTCTTAGTCCAAGAATGCATTTTTAATCCCGTTTTTGATGGAACAAGAGTTTTTATGCTTGATCTAAGTATGACAAATTTGTATTTTAAGAAGAAAATTCTAGAATCAAGAGCTTAACAGACTTAAAACCAAAATTCTCACATTCTTGAATTAAGAGCAGGGATGCAAACCGGTTCTGAACCGAACAGAACCAAAACGTACTGAACCGCTTATTTGAGCTCGTAAACCGAACCGGTGTTCTTTAGAATATGCTGAACCGAACCGAAAATCGCCTACAAAAATGGTTCGGTTCAGTTTATTCATGAGTTTAATGAAGTAAAATCTACGATATTGTACCTTAAAATTGGCCAATTTACCAACCAAAGTAAGTGGTAGTGTTTCCTAGTTAATCTAAATTTTGCCTTTTCAGTACCTTTTTGTTCTCTATATTACGTTTATAGAGAGATTATTATGAGTTCTTCTCGTTCAGACGATAGAACGACGCTTCCTTTTCTAATCCAATTGACACGCAGCGTTTTCGAAATGCTATGGTGTATATTACATTTTTTTTTATGGACGCCGCCTTGAAATTGGTCTTTTTACATTAAGTATATTTATAATAAAATCAGCTTACCTAGGCAATTATATTTTATATGGACGGTACCTGATTTTTATCTATATAATTAATACATTTAGATTAGGAAAAGAAGTAATTTAAATGCATGTTAAGAAATAGTTTTAAAAAATAAATGGAAATATCGTTTCAGTTTAAAAAATTCGGAAATTCAAAATAGGGATCAGCCGTGATACTATATTAACCTTCAACCGAACCAAAACCGCCGTTCGAATTGCAACAAAAACCATATTATATTAAGAGCGTAATGTACTCAAGTACAAGAATCTCCAAAGAGCTAAATATACATAGAATAGAAGATTCTTGAATAAAGAGCTGAACATACATAAATCCGTGAATCTACCATTCTTCAATTCAGAGCTAAACATACTCATGTGCAAGAATCACCCGTTCTTGAATCAAGAGGTCCACAGGTTCAAAAATAGATTTATATGCAAATGTTGCTAGTATAGAAGTATAGTACATTAATCAATTTCTCTTCCATTTTCTCTTCCTCCACTCCCCAGCGATAAACTACCCGACTATGTTTGGTGCGAGTTCGAAGAGTCGGTGCCCATGTCCACCTATCTGGTTGCCTACTCTGTTAATGATTTCGCACACAAGCCCTCGACTTTGCCAAATGGTGCTCTATTCCGTACCTGGGCGCGACCCAATGCCATTGATCAATGTGATTATGCCGCCGACTTTGGACCCAAAGTTTTGCAATACTATGAACAACTGTTTGGCATTAAATTCCCATTACCCAAGATGGATCAAATAGCCATACCGGATTTCAGTGCAGGTGCCATGGAGAATTGGGGTCTGGTGACTTATCGTGAGATTGCTCTACTCTATTCGGCTGAACATTCCTCGCTGGCCGACAAGCAGCGAGTGGCGAGTATTGTGGCCCATGAGTTGGCGCATCAATGGTTTGGCAATTTGGTCACCATGAAATGGTGGACTGATCTCTGGTTAAATGAGGGATTTGCCACCTATGTGGCTAGTCTGGGTGTGGAGAATATCAATCCGGAATGGCGTTCCATGGAACAGGAATCGTTGGGCAATCTGTTGACCATTTTTAGGAGAGATGCCCTAGAGAGTAGTCATCCCATTTCGCGACCCATTGAAGAGGTTTCGGAAATATCGGAGAGTTTTGATCAGATATCATACCAGAAGGGCTCGACGGTGCTACGCATGATGCACATGTTCTTGGGCGAAGAGTCTTTCCGGACGGGTTTACAAGCCTATTTGAAGAAACATTCGTATGGCAATGCGGAACAGGATAATCTTTGGGAATCTTTAACCCAAGCGGCTCACAGAACTCAGGTGCTACCCAAGAGCTATGATATTAAAAGTATTATGGACTCCTGGACACTGCAAACGGGGTAAGTTATTAAAGCAGGAAAAAAGGAAATTAAAGATCTTATTCTTTCTCTCTCTCTCTCCGTTTAGCTATCCCGTGATCAATGTTACGCGCGACTATGCAACCAAAAGTGCCAAGTTAAATCAGGAACGCTATTTAATCAATACCCAAGTGGCTCGTGCTGATCGCGTCGGTTGCTGGTGGGTGCCTCTAAGCTATACCACCCAAAAGGAACAGGATTTCAATAATACCGCACCCAAAGCCTGGATGGAGTGTGGTAAAAATGGTGAAGTTTTGCCCAAGACCATACATGATCTACCCGATGCAGATCAGTGGGTCATATTCAACACTCAACTGTCAACGCTGTACAAGGTCAACTACGATGAACGCAACTGGAAATTGCTAATTGAAACTCTAACCAATGGCGACTTCCAACGCATACATGTACTCAATCGTGCCCAGCTTATAGATGATGCCTTGCATTTGGCCTGGACCGGTGATCAGAACTATGAGATAGCCATGCGTTTGTTGGACTATTTGCAAAGAGAGCGTGAATATTTGCCCTGGAAGTCGGCCTTTGAGAATCTGAGGCGAGTGAATCGCATTGTACGACAAACGCCGGACTTTGAGTACTTCAAGGTTAGTCAAGCTAATATGCTAGGTATACCCTTTCCACTGTAGTAACCCATAGCACTCATTCCCATTTGTATTTTTAAAATGAAAACCATGCGGCCCACTTCCACAATAACAAAAACAAAAATAGTTGTTTTTTGCCGTAAGTCGGAATTGTGGACACGTTTTGTACAAATTTACGAGGTCCGTTCCATAATTAGTCGAACTGATGTAGAAATAACGAGTTTTATTTATGAGTAATAATTGTTTTCAAAAGCAAAGGTGAAACCCAGGCAAACTAGCAGCCCACCTCCCGCACAACCGACTGAGAGGAGCAGCTTTTAACGTAAAAATTACAAAAATAGGAACAAAAGTTCAAATTAAAGTGTACTACAGGCTAAATATGTTAAAATCAGGGAAAAATACCGGAACCGAAAGAAACTGATTTTTTTAAGAACCGAAAACCGTTAACCGTTATAATAGGTACCGAAAAAAACGTAACCATACCGAAACGCTTATACCGGTACTGTATCGGTTTCTTTTTATTTATTTGATTGATTTATGATTCTTTCAAATAAATATTCTAACAAGTAAAATAGCACAATATACACGCAAGAAAAAGTCTTAAGAATAACCAGAAACATATTCTTTTTTTAAGATATATAAGATATAGAAAAAAATTTCTAAATAGCGGAAAAACTTTTCTTTGATATATAGACCTCTAAATGTAAAGGATTTCTAAGTCTGAGAACTCTCGATTAAATATAGAAATGTTAAAAAAATGATAATGTAATTTTAAGAAATGAAGTTTCTGGATTTAAATTCAATATCGCCCTAAAAAATTTAAATTTAAATATTTCGAAAAATGAAATGTAAGGAAAAGCTGAGGCAGATTTTTCCGATGTTTCCAACTGTTTTTGTGTATTTAAGCTGATATGCCTGATATTTGAGTATTTTACTATTTTTAGCGGAGATACGGCAGATTATAAATCGGATAACTTCGCACCATTATTAAGAAATATTTGTCAGCTTTATGAGAAATGGCCCTAAGACGACTTTGTCTGGGCGACATAAGAATAGTGAATTCCTAAATTCAAGGAATGTTTTTCTGAGTGTAGGGATACCACTGGAAGCGCTGACATACGCTTAAGCGTTTAGCGAAATTGTTCGTCCAAAAATAAAAAAGAAACGTTTATTATCTGGGATATTTTTAGATCTCAATTTTTTAGTTCTATTACATCCATTAATTTTTTGGATATCTTGAAATAATTTAAATTTTAAACCGAAATAAACTGAAAACCGAAACCGAACCTTTAACCAAAATTCTGATTTCGGTACGTACCGGAATCGGTACCGGAACCGATATTCGTTTCGGGATTAATCCCTGGTTGAAATATAGGGTTTTATAACAGATACAGGCATCTCCGTACTGAATATGATCAGGCATCGTCATATTCCTTCGAAGATCGCTTTAAAAAACCAAACACACTTCTGGCTTTTTTAACAGTCTGAAATAAACATGATTCGAATTTGAGTTGATCACCCCCAGATCATTTGCTTTTAAGTATTCTCATGATACACTAAGGTTCGGTTTCATTTCTTGCTGATACAGTCCACTTAAACTGCAGTCCACTTTATGTTAAATGCAGGATTCAACACATTTCGCTTTCATATCTTGCTATTAGCAAAATACTAAGCATTTGTGAAAGCATGGCAACTCCATATAAGAACTTTCGAGCGAGTTCTTAGCTTCTTCCGACTAATTATGGTATAGTCCTCGTAAGCTGTTTAAACTCTCAGCTAATCGATTAACTTGCTCTCCCATCCACAGCGTTACATGCAGAAACTGATTGCACCAATTTATCTGCACCTGAACGGGCTCAATGACACTTTTGGCGCCATACCTCAACAGGATCAGGTACTGCTTAAGACCATGGTGGTTAATTGGGCTTGTCAATATGACGTGGCAGATTGTGTGCCCACTGCCCGGGAGTATTATCGTCGCTGGCAAGCGGAGCAGAACCCTGATGAGAAAAATCCCGTGCCGCTAAATGTGCGAAATACCGTTTACTGTACTTCCATACGTCATGGTGACGATACCGACTGGCAGTTCTTGTGGGCACGTTACGTCAATTCGAATGTGGCCGCCGAAAAACGCACTATTCTCAGTTCCTTGGGTTGCTCGCGAGAAGTGTGGGTGCTGCAGCGTTATCTGGAGTTGGCCTACGATCCCAAGGAAACCATACGTAAGCAGGATTCCAGTTGGGCCTTCCAGGCTATCGCTTTCAATGAAGTTGGTTTCCTTTTGGCCAAAAACTATTTTATGAACAATGTGGACTTTATCTACAAGTTGTAAGTGCTTGGAGAGTTTGCTTAAAGTAACGAATCTAAAAGCGTTGTTCTATTTTCAGCTATCATCCCATTACCAAGGACATGTCCCGTCTATTACCGCCTCTTTCCGAGCAGGTCATCACCCAGAGTGATTTTGATAATTTTAGGAACTTTGTCAACTCGAATCGGAACTCGCTCAAGGGTCTGGAGCAGGCACTCCAACAATCCCTGGAGACAATGCTCACCAATGTACAATGGAAGGAGCGCAACTCACAGGAGATGGCGCGCTCGATACAACTGTTGCTCTAAGAGAGCGACCCAAAATTCGTGCTTAAGCAGCTCTCATCAGCTCATAAAAAATCTCTTGAATTTAGTAGGAATATTATCCATATACTTATATACAAGTATTCTATATATTAAACAATGTTCCAAAATACAACTTTTTAATTCCATAGCACTATGCGTATATCAAGATCAAAAATGAAACGTTTTTTAATTGTGGGTAGAATAACTCAGATTAAGTTCTCTATAAAATAAATTAAACGGTATTCAAGTGGAACTGAAAATGAACAAGCGATCCAGTGAAAGAATAATACACAAAGAATCGCCTGAATACTAAGGATCCCGAAATTATTGCGTAGTACTCTTGGAAGACTAGAAAAACACTTTCCAGCCAGATTTAAAGCAAATTCGTTTAAAGTAAAGTACGACTTAGAGCCAGAATATCCAACTTTATCTTTTAAATATACAATTTCAGATGTAGTCTTTGAAATTCGACCTTCAATAAATCTGTCAAAGCTACTAGTTTGAATATAGATTAATATTTTGAGGATTTTTGAAGCTTAAAACAAGTTCGAAAGTTAATCAAGCCTGAATGTAATAACAGGGCTCAAGTCTTAAATTTAATTGGTCTCGTTCATGTGATTTACCAAAAGTTTTGTCGCACTGTGTAATATAATCTTTGCAAATTACTGAAAACTTTTAAGTGTGGGCTCACACAAACTGTGTAAGTGCTGCCCATCACGATTGCGGCCAGTGATGCCGAATGTAATTATTTGATTTGCTTATAAATATAGAATGAAGGATCGAATAGGATAATGTAAGGAAACCAAGCGGAAAAACTAAAAAAAATTCGAACTCAAAAACGTATACAGACAAAAATTTTTTTGAATTTAATTTTTGAGTTCAGCATTCCAAATTACATCAATAAAGAATAATAGCTACAATAGGTCTTTTTGACTGAAAACTAGTGATATCAGTTTTGATTAATTTTCCATTACTAATACTATAAATTCTTTTTAAAGACTTATTTTCCATTTTTCTTAACATTCTTTAATGATCTAAAAAGTATTTCCAAAACTAAAGTACCTTCCCTCACCTTCTTACAAAGTAAATGAAAAGTTAGACATAGGTAAAGTTTAAGGTATTTGAATTTTAATATACTGACTCAGTAGTACTGAGATAATGTAAAAGGTACATAAAATCTGTATCTAGTAACAAACTTCTGGGTACTCCCTAACACAGCATCAGTGACTGAAAAATAATCAACAGTTTAGACAGACGCCGACTTATTGGAAAACCCTGTATATGTAGACAAAACCATTTAGTGTCAGTTGAGTTTAAAAAAAAAAGTCGAGGTAAAATATAAATCTTATATATCGATCAGCAATATCGATAAATACCGAATATCGCGTATTGTCAAACAAAAAGATCGATTTATCGATACGATATTGACAGCCTTACCATGGAAGGATAATTTTACATTTTCTATTGCTTAACGATTTCTGGATCAATATTATTATTTCACGAGAACACTACATACTTAGTGCCGTTCTCTAATGTTTCCGTTTTTGCAAATCTAGGTGGATTTACTGAATTTGATTTTCTTACGCTCACGAAAAAAACACCTAGATGAATTTTGTAGCAATCTACTTAACTCCATGGACTGGATTTTAAAAACATGTACATTGATTTGCATGGTCCTTTTTTTTATGCCTGCCGTCACACCGAAGAATGTCGAAAATTTAAATTACTGAATTTGTAATAAGAAATCTTAAAATGAAACATATTAGACGGGTTTCTTTATATACAGTCACTTGCATACATGGCTAAACGGGCAGAAGGGCAAAAGGCCATTTCACTGTAACGATAGTTGGCACCGAGGAGGATTTGATAGCAGCTGATGAATGCAATGGTTCAAATGGATTGGGTGGCGGGGATTAGAAGAATGAAATGCACCTAGCCAAACCAGGCTTGTTTAGTTGCAATTGGGCCTCACTCGGTACGAAGCGATTAGCCATGCGGTCAATCTAGATAAATCTTGAAATCCACCTGGACTTTTGCATAAACATTTTTCATTGAGAAAAACGGTCCCGAAGCTGATTACATTCAATCCACCTATGCAAAACTGAGTTTGCTATCGAAATCGTTGTAGACGAAATTACTCTGAATTGCCGTTAATATTGGCACAAGGATGCGTCCTGTGTTAAGCATCAACAAAACATGTGGCTTGTATTTTGATTTTCTGTTGCTTGGAATTCCCTACAGATTCAAGCAACACATGCATGGAGCGACCACTTAAATCTGGAGAAGGCAGCAAACCTCGCTGATGAGGAAATCGGAGGATTTCTGATTTTATGAATTTTGCAGGAATGTCTGCAGCAACCTTTGATTTTTTACAAAGAAAGCCACGATGGCGTAGAAGAGTTTTTTCAATTTCTCCAGGTTCGACAATGCTAAGTGCTTAGTTACCCTTTGTACAGGGTTATCTAATAAGGACGAGTCGATGTGGCACTGGTGTCTATCTATGATCTTTAACTTCGGGCTCCTGCTCCTGGACGTTTACCAAGTGGAAGTCTGCAAAAGTCGTTCCTTCGACGCACGGCTGGTTTGTTTACCAAATTTGGCCACCTGAAATTGGAAGGCCACCGAGTCTGCCATTAAATTGGCAACGAAAAATCCATCCATGTTATAACTTCACAACTCCAGGAGTGTATATTAAGTGGCATCAGGTGTCCACAGAAATCTCTTCTCAGAGCCTTCAATGTATTCAAAGTTAATTTTAGAAAGACTATAACACACATGCTTTCCTTTCATTTTAGCCAAAGTCTCAAATTTCTACGGATTAACTAGTTATCTTTTTGTTATTTATTCCCTGAAGAAGCGAGACAGACGTTTTTTTGTTGTGCCAGTGTCACTGGCTCCCAAGTTACCTGGCGAGCAGCAGCAACATCGACTGCATACTTATGCATCCAATCGAATCTAAAAAAAAACCCGAGGGGTTGGGCTTAGGTGCAACACCGACTTAGTCGAACTTACTTCGCGGGAAGTCTTGAAACCTAAACAACCCTAACATATTTATTAATTTACCCAAAAATTCAAGTTTCTAATCAAGCTGAAAGTTCATATCAAACTCAAATCGAGCATGGTTGGTTAAAAAATAAAATATTTACATTTCTTCGTAGGTTTAAGGGGGGAAAACTAATATTTTTAATGGCCGAACAATGCATATTACAATTTGCCAATTCATCCGAAATGGATTTGCATAGCCTTAACTTTGTTGCATTTTTGGCTGCAACATAAAATGGAAGTTCTCCGGCCATAATTGTACACCCAGAGTGTGTCAACAATAAAGCAAGCATAACATCCATGCCTACAACAAAACAAGTGAACGGCCTTTGTTTTCTCTATTCGATTTCCTGTGAGTCCCAGTGTCCGAACAGCTCCTAGTTCAGGGCAGGTCTATCCGGCCAGCTGCATGATGGGGTGGAACTCACATCTGTTGCTTTGGGCAAATCTCAGTTGAGCTCCGGTCAATGGGTAACGATTCATATACAACAATTCCAATTGCATTTCAACTTTGACAATGAAATGGCAAAACTTACCGGACATTGAATTTCAACTGCCTGAAGAATCACTGCCCACATTATCAATAAGTAAGCCAACTGTTTTAAATCTTCTTATAGTTTGTGTTAACTAGAACTTTTCCACTTGAGTCTAGACAAGAATTTAATTAAAGAGCTATTTTCCTTAGGTTGCACCTATCTTTTTATTTAAGGATTTAAAATTTGTGGTGGTCTGACAAATGATTTCGTTGAAATAAAGCAGCTCTCTGGAAAACTAAGTTTTCTTTTTTAAAGTAACGTTTGTACTCCTGATTTAAAGTAGCGATCTGATCTGACCTAAGCTCGTATTTCTTAATTTCAGCTGATATTAAGCACAAGTGCAATGCAAACTAGGAAACTAAGTGGTGGGAGTTTAATCTCATGTGTATGTTGTCAAATATTTTGATCGCTGCTCTGAGCAATGTCAGCTGCTTATCGGTTAATTTTGTTATTCAAGTGATAACCTACTGATGTAGCAACAGAGGGCGTTAAGTATGCATTTTTCCCCCTTATGACTGATGATTACACCAGCTGGAGATGTAGGAGGTGGAACACTTGTAAACAACATTCAAATAAAAATAATGCTGATTTGTTGATTTGATTATTCCTTGAATCTTTTAATTAATCGTTCAAAGGTCTCCATCATCTGCAGCCAATTTCCACCAAAATCCACGATTCTGACATGCGTTAGGGGGTGAGCACTAGTTGGCACCTGTTCTTGTTGCTGCTGGAGCCCACGGCAATTTTAGGCAACTACGTCAGCAGCATTTCATTTCATTCATATCTTCGCACATGACGCGCTTTTACAGAGCAAATAAATCTGTGCCCATTGCTAATTTCAGGTCCCCAAAGTAACAAGCGGCCATTGGGCGCCTTTTCCACAAAAGTTCAAACAGGAAAATATGCTACACCTACGCCCGAAAATAGCGCTGCATACATTAAGGCGGCAGCTGCCCATGCTTCGTGTAGCGTTCGGGTTTTTTTTGCGCAATTCTGATTGGCTGGCGCAAGGCAACCCATACACTCACACAAACCCAACCGCTTGGTCCTGCTACTATAAAGCTGGCCCGTTGGCGTCTGGCGGCATCACAAGAATTTTAACCTGCAGTCGAGATACAACGACAATCCAACACAACGAGCAACATTTCTAAGCAGTCAAAAATTGGCCAGCAAGTGAACAAGTGAAAAGAACTCAATTTTTTATTTTCTGCTGAATTTTACCGCTTTATATACTCATTACAAAACTGGGTAAGTAAATGTGTGGTTCAATTTAATTTTCCATTTGCCCCTTGGCCTTGCTGCGTCAGCTTGCCTAATGTTTATTTGTTTAATCAAATTAGATTATCAGCCATTATAATTTGATGGGGTGGAGGGCTTTACTTTTTTAAATTAATTATTAATAATAATAATTCTCCCCTGTGGCATAGGGCCAACTTTAAGCAAAACAAACGCAGCTACAAAACGCTCATTTGCGAATCTTAGGCAAACTTAAGAAGTTACAAAGTCAACATCCGCTGCATTAATCATGCAACGCAATGCAAGCTAAATAGAATATTTAAAAAGAGAGTAGACAACTTGTTGCTTTTTTTTGGCAATAAAGGGGAAAGGGACACACACACCTTGACTTTTGAAATTACTTTTGACTGTAATGCACTGAAAGTTGAGTGTGTCATGAGAGCTACTTAAGCTGAGCAGTGTGAATATGAAATAACTTTCTTTTTATACAATTAAAGTAAATGCGTATAAACTGAAAGTTGGTAATTTTTATAAATTTTTAAAAATTTTACAAACAAAGCCAATTTCAAAGGGAAGCTCAGCTATGTGACTCGAAATTAAAGCTATGAACACTGACTTATGTTATTCCGATATAAAGTAAAACCTGGACCTGGGACTGCTGAGGTCCTGTGGTTTCTCGAGGTCATAATATATATGATAATATAATATATTATCAAATTATTCCTAAATTCCAAAAAAAAAATAGTCCAAACTCTCTAGAACTGCTAGAAGTACTTTCCCTTAAGTCTTCTTCTGGTTCTTTCAACATCTGGCGCTATTTCTTCGAAATCAGGCATACCAGAGCGCATCCACTATCTACACAGAGCTGTGTAATGAATCCTTTAGATTCCACGATCCTTAAGTCCGACATCGTTCCCTATTTAAAATGGTGTAGCCGGAACGTCTAAGACAATCCGGCCTTCTCTTGTTTTCGTTTTCGATTAAATCAGGCGTTATCGGAATTGGTAAATTTTTACTGTTCCCCAAAACCGATTACATATTTTAGCTTTTAACTTCCAATGTATATTTATCTACACTCGACTGTCTTGATGGCAAAACGATAAGAATATCCGAATTCTCTAATTGATTCTTTGAAAACAGAACTTTTATCAATTCAGATTAATCGAATTCGCAAACAGAAACCGGCCTAAACGTGAGATTATTTCCATAAACTCAGGCATTAATCCCGAAATAAATATCGGTTCCAGTACGTATCGAAATGAGAATTTCGGTTATAGGTAATATTTCGATTTTTAGTTTAATTCGGTACTTAGATTTTTATTTCGGTAAACCGTACATACGGGTACAAGTATAATTGTTTTTAATATTCAAAAATTATAATAGTTTCATGATATCCAAAAAATTAATGGATGTAATACAATAATTAAAAAAATAGAATTCTAGGAATATGCCTACCTTTTATTAGCTTTATTAAATGTACCGATTTCTATCCGTTTTAATTTTTGGACCAGACAAGCTCGCCTTAGAATAGATTTTTCATCTTTCACATAGAACTATCTGTCACTAAGAGCCGATTTTTCATCTCCAGCAAATTACTAAGTCAAATTTAGTTCTAACTCACACATAGGAGCTATTTAGAAGATGATAAATTGTAAGTTTGTCTTTCTGAGGGCCGATTTCTCATCTTCAGTTTCTGTGACAGCCTTTCAGGCTTTCTAAATATGAGAAATCGAGAATAAAATAAATTTGATTTAAACCAAGAAACTTTATTTCTAAAATTTATATTACCATTTTTCTAACATTTCTAAGAATATTTAAGGGAGGATTTTTAAAAGACTCATAAATCCTTTAAATTTAAACAGAGGGTTTATATTGACAAAAGAAAGGTTTTTACGCCTTTTTAAAAATTTTGTTGTATATCTTATTAATCCTAAAAAATAATTTGATCCTGGTTTTTCTTTAAGGCCGAATTCATAAAATGTAAGATAATTTTTCTGAGTGTATATATTGCTATTTTACCAGTTTAAATATATATTTGATATAATCATAATTCAGTAAGATTAATAATAAGAAACCGAAACAGTACCGGTATAAGCGTTTCGGAATGGATCCAATTTTTTTTGGTTTCTATTAAATATAACGGTTAACGGTTTTCGGTTGTCAAAAAATGTTAAATATCGGTTTCGGTTTCAATACCGGTACTTGGTTTGCAACGGATTGTTTGGGTTAACGATTCCCTGCACAAAATACGTGGATTAAGTCAAACAAGCCGAACCGGAATAAAATTTTCGAAAGGATATTGGTTCGTTTTGCGGTATGGTTCACGAGCATGAACTATAGTTTGGCTTTTTTCAGAAAAAAACCTATTTTGTCATATTAAAAAAAAAAACATCAAAATAAAACAAGAGCTTGGATTTTCCGTTTTCGAACAGTCTAAAATGTTACTTACGACATTCTGCATTTATTTCTGAAATTTAACTTCTAGAAGAACATTCAGCAAGTTCAGCAAATCCATCGAAAGTGCAATGAGGTTATGATTTTTTTATTTTTAAGTTGGGTTTCTCCTGAAAAGCTCTCAACTGTTCTCACTAGTACTGTTTTCTTAGACCAGCAAGCAGAGGCAGAGGCTCAGGCCCTTTAATTAATAATTGACAACAACAACAACTTCATGGAGCAGCGAAACTTATCGTTTCACCAGTCATACCAAAATGACATGTGTGTGTGTGTATTCATTAATTAATTGATTTGCTATCTTCGCGATCGTTCATCTGATCGTTCCCAAATTTGGTGAATCGATAAATAAAGCTGATAAGAGGGCGTAACGAAAATTGAAAAATTAAACGTAATCTGCTTGTAATTCAATTAGAGACTCCAGCTCTAACCATTTTCGTGATCTTTGAGTACAATACACGTATAGCTTAGAAGGGACAAAAATCCTAAACCGTTCTTTGGTTTGCAATACCTTTGACTTAAATAAAAAGCAAACCTAAAATCCACTGTCTGTGTCATCCTCTTACTCAATTGAGACAAACCCAAAGCCGCAAAAGTTTTGTCCGCAATTTGAGAGCAGGCCAAGGAGACCAACTTGATGACTTTGTTGGTGCATTTAATTTGATTTCTTGTTATCCGTTTTGCTACCACAGTTAATCAGTGGTTTAGGGCTTGTTGTCCTGAATCTCTTGATTATTTCTTTGTGTTGCCAAAGCCCTCTGACCCCCATGTCTGGCCATTCCAAAGGCACGCTTCCAGCCACTGCTCTATTTAAAATATATTATTCTTTTGGCTTATCAGTACACGTTTTTGCTGATTAGGAAATTTCACACGGAAACAAATCAACAGCTGCTTTTGAACTTTGCATTTTGCATTAACAGATGTTAATCGGCCTGGGGTATTTACACCAGAACCGAGCGACACCTGTGGAAAGTTTCCGAAATTGATTTATATCTGATGGAAAGGGAACGGGTATTACGAAACTGATATCTTCGAGGACAACAACTCATTAAAATGTTATTAAAGCAATATTTTAGCTGGGAAAATTGATAAACCACGCGCCGCTGTCACTGGCCACGGGCGACCATCCCGCCGGCTGATAAACAAAATGTGTAATAACAACAATATTATTTTTTTCCAAAGCGTAGGTGTGCGTTGTTGATTTTTACTGCTCTGCAGTAGCTACATATTAATTTGCACTTATCGGCGGCACAGAGAGAAAATTGTCATATTAAAATTAGGTGCAACTGATCTTGATTTTAGTAATGGAATAATTCATAAAAGGAAGAAAAAAAAGACAGAAAATAGTCATACGAAATTTAAGTACACCCAATCTTGATTTCAGTAATGGAACTTCCATAAAAGTATACTTGATAGATGTGTATTGTATATATTTCTCGAAATGAGTGCAAACTATGCGGTGATGAGCAGCACTTCACACAGTTCTTGTGGCGCCACATTTAAAGGTTACACTAGTTAACAGCCAAAATAACTCATTGAAGTCATTATTTCTTAAGAAAAAAAAAGGAAAAAAAATTGTTTAGATGTGGTGGGATCGAACCCAGACCTACCACACAATAGGCGCACACACTACCCACTGCAGCAAACACTGCTATATACATTTTTATTAACTAAGTATTTTGAAATGTTGATCTGAAAAATCAAATTCAAACAAGTAAGAGCGAAAAACCCTGGACACTTGATTTATTCGGATTTTATAAGCATAACACACACGCCACCGACGCCGCAGTCGCTACGTTGGCCCCCCTCTTGCTGCCATTTGGCGTGATTCGTGTTTTTGAAGCAAGCCAGATTGCTTGCGTTTCAAAATAGATAGATATTAGGTCTTTGTCGGGATTTACACGATGAAACAAACTTCATGCAGTTTCTGCAAAAGCTTTTGATTGTAGGAAAGAGGGGTAGCTGTGTAGCTTATCCCTCGACACCTCTTTCCTACAAGCAAGAGCTTTTCGAAAAACTTCATGAAGTTTGCTCCATCGTGTAAATCCGGTCTTAGTCAATATATTAAAAGGATACCAGGGTTTGACTTCAAAATTGTGGCTCTAACAAGAGAGGGGGCAGGAAATTTTCCAAATTTGAAACAAACTTGATGCATATGGTATACACTAGGGATGTCGGATATTTGAAAAATAAATGTATCGATATTTTTTCCGATATTTTGTTGACAAAGAATCTTTAACAACAAAAAAACGTTAGAAACGTCTTAAGAATAAACAAGTCTTTTGAGGTGTCATTCGAAGCGTATTAAAAAACTTAATTTTGTCTGCGATCAAAATCTACACATCCCAAACCCAAAAATATATAGATACTATCTATTTTTATAAGATTGACAAATATATGTATTTTATTTTATTTATTACTTAAGATGTTGTGGAAACTTATTCAATAATTCATAGTGAAAGAAGACGCTAAAGTTGAAAAGTAAACACATCAACAACAAAGAAAACATAAAAATATACATATTGCTATCCAAGAAACGACCTTTTTTTACCATTAATCGTTAGACCAAGATTTTTGAAAGACGTTGAAAGTTATGTGCTTATCGGTTGTTCGGCTTCTGTTGGCGGAAACCACACTTTTATAGTCGAAGAAAAACTTTTTATGTTCGAAACCAAGCGCTCCGATGGTGAAATAACATATTCCAATGCAAAGTCGGAAAGCGCTGTCAATTTGTCTTTCTCTTCCAACCCGAACTTAAAAATATCGCCGAAAGTATCCCCAAAAAAATATTCGATATACGATATATCGCGTTAGAAAATATCCGATATTAATATATCGTTTTTCGACAAAAATATCGGTATTCGATGTATCGATATTATTTCCGGCAACCCAGAATACACCGAGAAAAAAATCCGTTCTAGAAGTACCAAAATCATGAACATCCGTTGACGAAAGTCTATCATGCACGTTTGTTCTCAAATCATGAACATTGGGGAACGATTTTCATGAACATTTTGTCCTCACTTTGGATTTTTGGGCTTGTTTCGTGAACATTTTGTGCTTGTTTTATGAACTGCTTGGGCATGTCTTATGAACATTTTGTTCTTATTTTTAAATAAAATTTGCTAATTTAGTAACACAGCAATCATCGGGAAAGGTGTGATATGGGTGATATGATTGGTGTATAAAGCAGTTGTCACCCCCATCCCATCCACACCACAAAGTCTTACAACGGTTTTTGGGTTCCCTTCTCCTCTAATAGGGCTCTCTCCTCCTCCTCTCCTCTCTGCTGTTCACGCACCCCAAAAAAAACCTTACCAGAAAAGCTTATATTCCCCCTCTTTGATTAATTTATTTCTTTTTGAAGAACAATGAAACGAGAAGGCAAAGCTAACTTCGACTGTGCCGAAGTTTTAATACACTTGAAACTTATACCATATAAACTTTACTCCAACTGATTTAACTGGAAAAATATATATAGATATAGATATCAGATATTTAAAATTTTTAAATCATTGATAATAAAAATTTGATATCAAAAAAAACTTTTTTGTAAAACACATTTTCCGACCGATCGTTCCTATGGCAGCTATATGCTATAGTCATCCGATTTTGATAATTTTTTTCAGAAATTATGTGAAAGCATAAAAACTAATATATACCAAAATTGGGGACGCTACGATAAAAACAAAAGTTTTTCTCACTAGACGTTGTTTTTTGACCGACCGTTTATATGGCAACTATATGCTATAGTCATCCGATTTTGATAAATTTTTCAGAATTGTGTGGAAACATATAAAACAAATATATACTACGATTGAGACGCTACGATGGAAATCAAAAAGTTTTTCACAAAGACTTATTTTTCGACCGATCGTTCCTATGGCAGCTATATGCTATAGTGACCCGATTTTGATACATTTTTCCAGAATTATGTGGAAGCATATAAAACTAACATATACCAAGATTAGTGACGCTACGATGGAAAACAAAAAAGTTTTTCTAACTAGAACTAGTTCTTAGACCGATCGTTCCTATGGCAGCTATATGATATAGTCATCCGATCCGGCCGGTTCCGACATATTAGCATTGCGTGCAAAAAAAGAAGACTCTGTGCAAAATTTCAGCTCGATAGCTTTAAAACTGGAGAGACTAGTTCGCGTAGAAACAGACAGACGGACAGACGGACAGACGGACAGACGGACAGAGACGGACGGACAGAGCGGAAATGAACTCGGCTCGTCGTCCTGATCAAGAATATATATAGTTTATGGGGTCGAGTTTTTAAGAAATGAATATACTTTCAAGGTATAAATATACATAAGATATAGATATCAGATATTTAAAATTTTTAACTCATTGATAAAAAAGTTAATAATAAAAAAAAAAATTTTCTTAGTAAAACACATTTTTCCGACCGATCGGTCCTATGGCAGCTATATGCTATAGTCCTCCGATTTTGATAATTTTTTCAAAATTATGTGAATGCATATAAAACTAATATATACCAAGATTGGGGACGCTACGATAAAAAAACAAAAAAGTTTTTCTCACTAGAAGTAGTTTTTTGACCGTCCGTTTATATGGCAGCTATATGCTATAGTCATCCGATTTTGATAAATTTTTCCAGAATTGTGTGGAAACATATAAAACAAATATATACTACGATTGGAGAAGCTACGATGGAAATCAAAAAGTTTTTCTCACAAAGACTTATTTTTCGACCGATCGTTCCTATGGCAGCTATATCCTATAGTGATCCGATTTTGATACATTTTTCCAGAATTATGTGGATGCATATAAAACTAGCATATACCAAGATTAGTGACGCTACGATGGAAAACAAAAAAGTTTTTCTAACTAGAACTTGTTCTTAGACCGATGGTTCCTATGGCAGCTATATGATATAGTCATCCGATCCGGCCGGTTCCGACATATTAGTTGCGTGCAGTAAAAAGAAGACTCTGTGCAAAATCAGCTCGATAGCTTTAAAACTGAGAGACTAGTTCGCGTAGAAACAGACAGACGGACAGACAGACGGACGGACGGACAAGCGGAAATGAACTCGGCTCGTCGTCCTGATCAAGAATATATATAGTTTATGGGGTCGGAAATGAATATTTCTATGCGTTACAAACTTCTGGGCAAAATTAATATACACTTTTCAAGTGTATAAAAACGATGAGTGTAAGTTAGCTATTTGCTCCGTCTGGGATTCGAACTCAGGACCATTACCTTGCACTCAAACGCACAAACGGATCTGCATCTTAGCGCCCTCTGCCATCGCACGCTTTCGTTGCTACATGTCTAAGATGCTACTTATATTTGTTGTACGATGGTTGAGTTGAGTTAAAATTTCATGAACGGAAAAATAGAACGAAATCATGAACATTTGGTCATGATTTTAGAACGTCATATTTTTCTCTGTGTACCTACATTCCAAAGCAAGTGGATCCATCTACTTAAGTTCCTGAGATCGATGCATTCAGTTGATACCGTTTTAGATTGTTCATGAGTGACTAAGCAAAATGGAGATGCCTACTAATTGAATAAGAAAACAAGTTCTTGATTAGTTGCTCTGTTGGTTACACACTTGCTATTTTTGTTCAGTTGCTCACTTAGATGTTTTGTTTTGTTCAGTTGTTCGGTGGCTCACTCATTTTAACTCAAACTTTTTTTTATAAATAGTGAATTTGCTGATATGGCAGCTCTTAAATTTCTTGCATTTAATCAAGTAAGGCAAATACCCTCATACTAACACTTTCTTACTTGTTTTCTCTGTGTTAATTCAAGTATTTTGTAATACTGAAATTTTATACTTTCTTTTAGTTTTTTTTAAACTTTGTAGACTTTGTTGTCCACATTTCCAGGACTTAAGAACGCAAGCTTTGAAATTTTTCTCTCTGTGCGGGGGTTATAAATTTTTGTTGGTCCCATTGTGTATTGAAAATAGCTCGCTCGCCGACATCGGTGAAGTGCCTCGGTTTATTTATAAAGGCAGCATCCAGCTTGGAAAGTTTTTTTTTTTGCCGAGGCCGAAGCGACGCGTGACACGGATTCTGAAATGATTAACACACCCAAGCTTATCAGCAGCTTATGGACTTCAGGCACGACAGACATGAGGCACATATATAGAGCAGCGTCTGGCTGGTGATCGGTTTCAGTTGTCTGCTAGAGCTTGAAAATGTGAAATCGGGCTGCAGAAATCGGCCAGTGATAACAACAATCTGTGATTATACATTAAGTACCAATAAAAAACACACACAGATTATACGTATAAATATTAATGCTGATTGTTAGAGATTTTGTTTATATAAACCTCAAATTAGTATAATCAATTTATAATATATTCATTGGCTAAATCAGCCAATCAGCTAAAGCTAAGGTGAGTCTGCCATTACCCGGAGGACTGTCCGACAAGTAAGACAGACACGCGACTGTGGGGTTGTTTTTTTGTTTAATAAGTTCAATTACGCACACATGGCGTATGATTGATGTAAAAACCAGCTACCGCAACAGCACCTACGTAGTGTATTTTAGTAACAGGCCGCAAACAAATTAAATGACTTATCTTTCTTATCTATGGATATATACGAATATATTTATATGAATGCAAGAAGAAATTCCAAGCACGTAATCAACAAACATTAGTCTAAGTTGTGCGCTTGCCACTTTTGGCCCCAAGAAACAGCCAACACACACCTACACCTACACACACACACACACTCATAAATCAAAGTTCAAAAGTTTTCTGTGCCCGGGATTAGCTCCTTAAATGCATGTGACTTGTGTGATTCGGTTTTCTAATTAGCTTAACATACCCGCAGGGGCCTCAACAGGTTTCCTATTGTTGATTTTTGGCTAACTCTCTCACCCTCCCTCTCTTTCCCTCTCTTGCAGTTAACATGAAATCCACAATATCATTGCTGCTGGTTGTCATCTGTACGGTGGTATTGGCCGCTCAACAGAGCCAGGCCAAAAGTGAGTATCAAACTATGAAATGTGCATTAAATTTAAGCTCTAAAATACAAAACAAAACCATAAATGACAGTTACGACTGCGCCCGCATCAATTGTTACACAAAAACAACAAAATTGTCATCCTCTCTCTCATTGACAGCCATTGACAGTGCAGTCATCCCCATGTGGCTTATTGTTTATGCAGTTACTAGGGGGGCACAAGGATGCGCAAGGAGGTGTGCAATTTCCGTTACATTGCAAGTGTATGTGTGGCACCCCATTTAATAATGCAAAACCATAACAAAAGCAAACAGCATCAAGGCCAGGTGGTAGCTGCACAGTAATTGGACAGTTCATTTGGTTCACAGTTATTTCAATGTTTTGACCAGGGACCGTAAATAACGATTATTTTTTTTTTTCATCAAAAAATCATTCGCTCATCGTCACTCTATGAGAGTGGAAAATATACCAATCAAATCCCAGATGGCATATCTGTCCATTTGCACCATGATTTACAAATTTCTGAATTTTTTTGATAACTCTTAAAAATAACGATTAATTTTTAACATATTTTTAAAACTCAAGAAATAACGATTAATTTTTGATCATCAAAATAAAAATTACAAATAAGAGTTATTTACGGATTTTTAAAATAAAACTCAAGAAATACCGATTATTAATGAATTCAAAAAATAAAAATCTTAAATAAGAGTTATTGAAGGATTTTTAAATATAACACATGAAATAACTATTATTTTTGAGCATTAAAATAAAAATCTGAAATAAGAGTTATTTTATGATTTTTAAATTAAACTTACAAAAAACTGATTATTTTTTGAGTAAAAAAATATAAATCTAATATAAGAGTTATTTAATGATTTTTAAAAAAATCTAAAAATAACGATTATTTTTTGATCAAAAAATAAAAATCTAAAATAAAGTTATTATATGATTTTTATTTTTTCCTCAAAATAAAAATCAAAATCAAATAACAGCTTTTTTTAGAAGATGTATGTGGCCATGATTGCATATGGGTATAAACTGAAGGTACAGCAACCACTCAAGCCAATTTAAAAAAAAAAAAAAAAAAATTGGTCGCAATGATAATTTTACACTTGCAAAGTGTATATTAATTTTGCCCAGAAGTTTGTAACGCATAGAAATATTCATTTCCGACCCCATAAACTATATATATTCTTGATCAGGCCAACGAGCTGAGTCCGTCTGTCCTCATGTTAAAGGGTCTGTAGCTCTGCCCGCTTAAAACTTCGAAAAATGGATTGGCTTCTTCGGCGGAGAGCGATCTGTCCCTCAAAGCCAAAATCAGACTTTTTAATTAGGTGCTGGGGACGGGCGTACAATCCCACAATTGAAAGAATTAAGATGTGAGTACGGCTTTGCTTGCAATTCTACTATTTACAGGGATTTGGGGAACTCCCAACTGTTTGTTTAAGCATCGCGGCGTACTCAAATCGTTATAGAGAGCGTTTGCTGTCTCACACAAATCGATTGGACACTGGATTGGCTAGGCCACGTTGAAATCGCAGCAATTCCTTAATAAAAAATTTGGGAGTTTGTATGAAGTGCGGCATATTATATAAATTGCCTCTTTGGTATATCGAATAGCTCCCATACAACAATCGAGTATTGACTTGGTCAGCCAAATGGACACAGAAAAGGCGCAATCTATTCAGCTTAGAAATTGTTCAACTTGCATTGCATTAAGCGAATAAAATTTTTGTTATAAGTTGTCCTCCATTTTCTTTTATAATACCTCAGTTTTATTAATTAGAAAAGTCGTTAACAAACAGAAACTAGTAAACATTTAACACAAATAAAATTTTTTTTTTATGTTTTGATGACTTTGAAAAAAACCAGTCATTAGTGAAACCATGAATCCTTTTTCAAATCGGTAGCGTAGGTGCTAAGGTATTGGACTCTGATTACACACAAGACAAACACTAAAACGAAATAAACGTAGAAAATATTTTTGTGACCAATTTTTTTTCTTTAAAATTGGCTTGAGTGGTTGCTGTACCTTCAGTTTATACCCATATGCAATCATGGCCACATACATCTTCTAAAAAAGCTGTTATTTGATTTTGATTTTTATTTTGAGGAAAAAAATAAAAATCATATAATAATTTTTATTTTAGATTTTATTTTTTTGATCAAAAAATAATCGTTATTTTTTTAGATTTTTAAAAATCATTAAATAACTCTTATATTAGATTTATATTTTTACTCAAAAAATAATCAGTTTTTTATAAGTTTAATTTAAAAATCATAAAATAACTCTTATTTCAGATTTTTATTTTAATGCTCAAAAAATAATAGTTATTTCATGTGTTATATTTAAAAATCCTTCAATAACTCTTATTTAAGATTTTTATTTTTTGAATTCATTAATAATCGGTATTTCTTGAGTTTTATTTTAAAATCCGTAAATAACTCTTATTTGTGATTTTTATTTTGATGCTTAAAAATTAATCGTTATTTCTTGAGTTTTAAAAAATGTTAAAAATTAATAGTTATTTCATGAGCAATTGGACAAAAATCAAGAAATAATTGTTATCAAGAGATTTATTTGATAAGTTATAATCGTTACGGTCCCTGGTTTTGACCCTTTTTTTTTGGTATGCTTTTGCCTTTTATAGAATTCCAAATGGCATTTAAGTTGAGGACACTTAATTTTGTTTTACTCCCAAGTGTTTAATAAATTGATTATCGTACACCGAAGCTTTCGAATACCCTACTGTTCATCTAGTCTATACTTACATGCAAAAGCACATGACTCTTACTCTTATAGTCTCATGTAGATTTTTTCCATGAAATTCAAAGCTGATTTTATTATATAAAGGATAAACATTCTTATTTTTCTTCTTTGGTCTGATATATTAATATCACAATCGATTAACGGAGCTACATTACTGGAGCTTCATCACTCATATGGGTGACATGTTAGACGGGATTTACACAATGAAGCAAACTTCATGATGTTTTTGAAAAAGCTCGGCACTGCTGGCAAAAAAAAAAAATTTCTATAAAAAATTTTGTTACAAAAATTTTGTATATTTTTTTTGTATGACAATTTTTTTGAAGTGGATATTGAGCATAACGAAGTACAATCCCAAAAACCCATTCTGAAGATCAGTTCAATAATATCACCTAATTATATCCTATAACTCGGAGAAATATCGACATAGATTAATCATCGCGGATATTATGGATTCGTTGAAGCCAGAATTACACATCTAAAAACTGACTTTTTCCTATATCGGGCTGTAAGGTATCTATTCCGGCCTAAGGGCCACTTTAGAGTGAACACCAATTCAAGAATATCACCTTAATACGCTGTTTAGACCGGCCGCATCATTGAAATTTTCCGTTAAACGGAAGGTGCGGAATTGTTGTTTAATGATGCGGCAATGATGCGGAAAGAGTGACCGTATATTGAGGAGTATCGAGTATTGTTTCACAGCATCGATTGTAAACAGCTGATTTTGCCATCGAATTTCGATAAGCAACAACAACATAATTGGACCGCGTAATTTAAAAAAATAAATGATCCGCAAAATCAATCCCCATTTCCATTTTGGTGAAAGGAGTAACGTTGCCAAATACACCGAGTGCCACATTTAACATATTATCGCTCATAATTGTCTCTATTTCAATAAATTACATTTGTTCTCTTCTTCTTACTAATTCGGTTTGTTTACGTTTGGCTTGGCGAACAGCTGTTTCAATGATGCGGCTGCGGTCTAAACGCCTGCATCATTTTTTCGCATCTTCGACAATGGTGCGCCCTGTGTAACTCCGGTATAACATGCCTATAACTCGGAACAACATCGAGCTAGATTAATCATAATGCATATTATGGATGCGTTGAAGCCTGTCTCATCTACAAATTGACTTTTCCGAATACAGTGGCGTAATGTACCTTTTCGAATTTTATGATGCTTCGGCTTATGGTCCGCTTCGAGGGACCAATAAAAACCGCTTGCGGCCTTGGTTACTTTTAGTTAGAGTTCCAGCTATTAGCATTGATTTCGTTTCGAAAGCGTGAAATATGAACTCTACCGAAAAAAAACTGCGCATTTAATAATCTAATAGGCCTTCACGTTGTATTGTTTTAAATGTCAAATGACAAGCTAATCACAATGAAAACAAGACAACATATGGGCCTACTAGATTGTCATGTCTCATAAAGTAAATTTTTTTGTAAAAAATCACATTTTTCTTTTCAAACCTCCAAGAAGTTAAAATTTTTGGATTTCTTCCGGTTTTTTGTAGTTCATTCAGAACAAAAAATTTTAATTTAAAATTCTAATTCATTTGTTTGTTTCGGACAAGAACTGGGATGTGAATTTTTCACGCCATTGGATAAATTCAGCGATCCGGCGTTTTACAAATTTCCACGCTGCAAAATTTTATGGAATGTTTCAACAAAAAAATGTTTCTTCTCATAAAATATGTGTAAAATCAAACAGAGTAAAATCACGCAGAGCTCAATTTGTTTATTCCCTCCCTAAAAAATCTAGAAAAATCGGCTTTTTGTCGATCCCCTTAAATAAGGGAATTATAGGATTAAAAGCATCGAACCCAAGGTTTTGGATCATAAGAATCATGCTTTATAAGTTATTGGGTATTTAAAACATTTTTGCCTCTATTTTATTAAATTTTAGATATGCTAGCAGAGAGCTCTGCCAATTTTCCCTAAATTGTGCACCGATCCAATAATGTAAAATTACACAAGGCAACAAAATTTTGTTTATAGATTTAGTGGTGGTTATTCAAGATGACTTTCGTGTACTAAATAGCAATCTGTTTGACAAGATCCTCCATCAAGTAGTTTCAACCTTCTTTTTTGTAAAAAAAATATTTTTTTTTGATTAATGGTTAATGAAACAATTTTCATATTTTATTTTAGTGTCTAAAAGTATGCAGTACATTATGTAGGGATGCCGAAAATAATATCGATATATCGAATGTCGATTTTTGTTATTAACAAAAAAACGATATATAATTATCGGATATTTTACTAAGGCGATATATCGCATATCGAATATGTTTTGGAAATATTTTTCGGCAATATTTTTAAGTTCTAGAAAGAAGAGAAAGACAGTTCGAATGTCTTTTCAAACGACTTATGGGCGCGTTCAGCAGAGATCAAGTGGATCACTGATCAGCTTAATAAAACTGCTCTTATTATTAAGCATACTTTTTGGAGATCTTGTAAAGATGACTTGTGGAAAAGCTTTATGTAAATATCATATTAAACACATGAGGATATGTAGGCTACGTTAATTACCAAGCAATATATCATTGATCAGGGAGCAAGTTTTTCTGCTGTAAGTTACTTTTTTCCCCCACCAATAGAAAACAAGCAGAAAGGCAACAGTGTGGAATCCCACTCTTATCTAAGGTCAAGGAAGTTATTATGCCTGAATTTTAAGGGTAAAATAAACAAAAAGAGGTTTCGCCGTAGCGTTTGTCAATGTTGTTTGCCGTTTTTTAAATTCTGTACTATATCTATGCAGAATTTATTAATTCAGAAATTTCCCCTACTTGAGCCAATCATTTTCTTGAATTAATTCCGCTTTTATCTTATATAAATAAGCGTTAAAATTACTTTGAATAAAATATTATTTGGTATTGCCAAGAAGGGGAACTATATACCAGAAAAATAACATTTATCCTTGAGAAGGAAGCTATAATAGGTTGCAAATTGAAGATAATTTCCTATTTTGAACTTAGAATTGCTGTTACAAGCTGGTTAACAAAGTTAAGTTACCTCTTGGCAAATCCTATTAAAATGGTTAGGAACACCAACTCCCAAGTGTGCAACATTGATGCATGTAAATTAATGTGTGTATATGTGTGGGTGGAAATATATAAATAGCATTAAGTCAAAAGTTTACTCAAAAACTGGCGGCGCAAACAAACAGCAGCAGCAGCAGCTTTGTCACGGAGGTCAAATGGTTATCACAAAACGATGTCCCTCCAGAGCATTGGCAAGCGATTAAAGATTTCAACTGTCAGAGACGGCAGAATGGTTCAAAGTTTACCATTTTGTGCGCTGGGGAAATACACACGCATCGGTTGGGCAGAGCAGGAAAAGTTGGGGATGTGTGTGCGGGTGGGTAGGCCAGGAAGTCACAGTTAATGGTGTGTCTGGGCCGTGTGTAATATCGATTAAAATTGTGTGCCAACCGCATTGACAATTTCTTGATCAATTTCTTTGCCTACGCAATATGGGCAAAAATTTAAATGATTTTGACAATTTTATTTAACATATTTTTTAATCTAGATACCCACCATTTTGTGCTCCATTTTCATGCCTAAAAGTATGCCAAGCAAAAACAGTTCGTTAAAAAAAAATCGCTGCATTGTTTATGACAATTCATTTTAAAGCTTAAATATAGTACTTTACGTTAATATCAAGATCTTACAATTTTTACAATTTATACCAAGAAAGAAAAGCCTACTTTTTGCCCATGGTGCAACGGTTAATTAATTTTTGCAATTTTGCATTTCACCTTATTTTTTCAGAGGGCTGTCAGGCCTATGGGCACGTCTGCTACGGCGGCCATGGAAAGCGTTCGTTGAGCGCCGGCACTGGTGACTCAACGTCCGGCAATGCCAATGGTCCAGAGCAGCAGGAGTTTGGCCGTCCAAATGCACTGTTTCCCATGCTGGCAGTCAACGAACAGGCGCCCCCAGTGCCTGAGGCTGAATTTGATGATTATCCCTCTCGTCAGGTTCTGTACAAAATAATGAAATCCTGGGTAAGTGTACATGATGAAAAGTCAAATGCAATTTAATGCACACAGCCCAATTTGTACAGTTTAATCGGCCACGACGACCAGCTTCCCGTATGAGTGAACTGGATTATCCCCTAACGAATTCCGGTGAGATGTTCAATCGTGAACCCATCCCATTGAATGGATTGAACTAAGCGTACAAGTGCACACAACAACAACAAATGTTAATTCCATTTTGCTACCCTGTACTATAAGTGTCTACATACCTATATAAAGAACTGCAGATTTCCCTTCCATATTTCTGCTGAAGCAACATACAAAAAAAGCGAACTGAAATTTTTAAGGGCTGGTAAAGATTTCAGTGCACAAAAAAAAAACACACAAAATAAAATAAAGTTTTGATTAAATATTTATTTTTCTGATTATTTATCTCCTATTTATGAAAGAAAGCGAAAGACTATTTGTTAGTTGTTAGTTTTATTTATAAAGTGTATCATTTTGAAATATTTAATCGAACGGCAGAACAAGTTGTCCCTGCGGAAAACCCCATGTAAACTAAATATCTTTATCGTTATGTAAGTACATCTGTATGTAAATTATGGCAAAACAAAAAAAAATAGTTGTTCACAAGAGTTTTTATTAAATATATATATGATTATGGTGTGGTTGAATAGATCAAATAAAAATGCTTAAACAAATTCGGACTTTTTTTTAATTTTTAAGAAGGGAAAGCTGGTAAAATAACTTTAGTATGGGACCTGGGGTTTGAAACAAAGTTAACCAATACATTAAGTATGGTCTAAAAGTCCATATTTTCTAAAAGAAACAAGTAAGAAAATCGGTCAAACTCGACTATAATAAACTTTGTATCTACCCTTTGTATCTATCTATTTAATCCCGAAACGAATTTCGGTTCCGGTACTTACCGAAATAAGTAGAGTTTTATTTCGGTATTTCAGTACGTACAGGAACGGGAATTTTATTTTTATAATATTAAAAAGAAAATTATCGAAAGTTTTACAATTAAAAAAATATATATTCATGGTTGTGTTTTTACTTTTTACTTTTCTATCGCATTCTTATAATATGATCGCAGTAAGATAATATAATTTAGAGTATTTTTTTAATCAATACTGTACGTGACGTAAACTTTGTGTTCTAAGAATATGCTGAATAAAAATAGTTTTTAAAAAAAATCGGACGAATAATTTCGATAAACGCTTCTAGTCGCTCTTCAAATGTTCCCCATACACTCAGAAAAAAGGCACTAGAATGAAAGAATTCGCTATTCTGTTGTCGCCTCTTTATAGCTCTCCTTAATTGTTTTTCATAACTTTAAAAAATATTTCTTAATTTTCGTTCAAAATAATCGGACCTGAAATTCGCTGTAGCTCTTAAAAATAGAGCTTCTTTAAATCTTTTTAGATTATAACTCGTACTATAAGTCTACGTTTCAATATGGCCGTAAAAAGGGTCGTAAAATACCCAAAGCTGTTATAAGCCCTATAAACGATCCAAGTGCTGTTTTCTCATCTAAAGGGAGATTTTTTAGCTATTATCTTTTTGGCAACACTGGTTTAAACAGCTCACGCACGTTTCGTGTTTTGTTTCACTGTCAAACATCTTCAGTTTGGTCTATAATTTAACCATGAATCGTCTTACAAACGAACAACGCTTGCAAATTATTGAATTTTATTATCAAAATGCGTGCTCTGTTAAGAAAGTTCATCTTGCGCGCTTCTTCCATTTTATGGTCAGTTTAATCGACCCACTGATGCGGCTATTCGGGGTATTGTGACTAAATTTCGCACCAAATTTACATTGTTGGATATTAAACCACCAACACGCTTACGTAGAGTGCGAACTGATGGGTTTATGGACTGGTGGCATCATTGGACCGTACTTCTTCAAAGATCATGCAAATAACAACCTAACTGTGAATGGTAAGCGCTACCGTGAGAAGATATCCAACTTTTTTTTGCCCAAAATGCAAGAGCTTGACTTGCATGACATGTGGTTTCTATACATACAAGCCCGCTTCAATTGACGCATTGGAAGACAATATTGAAGCATATATTCGTGAGATACAGGGCGAAATGTTGGAAAGATATGCCAAAATTGCAGTAAGCGGATGGACCATTTGAGGCGCAGTCACGGTCAACATTTGCATGAAATTATCTTCAAACAATAAATTATATGGACCGTACTATTGATTCAAATAAAGATTTCATGCATTTTTCTGAATTTTATGTGTTTTTTTTTTAAAACTTTCCTATAGCTCTTAAAAAATCACCCTTTTCTTGTTTTTTAAAACAAGTTGCTTTTTGAGAAAATGTATGTTTTCTGTCTTAAGGCCGCTTTTAAAATCATATCCGGATCGTTGTAGACCCAAGCACTTAGATTTGAAAGCCATGAAGATGAGAAAGCGGCCCTAATTCTATTTTGAACATAACATCTACCGTAGCTTTTAATTTTTATAAAATTTTTCTAAATATAAGATGGAAACATTCACTTAAATTGAAAATCATATATGAAAGCCGACTTGAAACAGGAATTACCTCTGCTCTCAGTTTTCCGCCTACGCTTTATAGAAAGGACGCTGTTTGAGTACGAAATAGACAGGTCACCAAACCGAATTTCAAATATGCTTTTAAGGAAAGGGATAGGATTGGCGAATCATCAAACATATAAATGATTTAAGTGTGAAATTCAACTTGAAATGGAGGTTAGCGTTGAGTTTGATGGAATGACAGAATAAGGCACAGGGGCTTAAAAACCAGATTCAAATTTAAGACTACAGAGCGCAAAATGTGATAAGTCCGGCTCAACCCGGCCCTACCTCAAGTTTCCCCATTAGAAATTCTCCTCCTTTTATAGCCATTAGCTTAAAAACACAAATTAATAACAAAAAAATGCAAATACTCATGTTCTTTGTGTAGTAAATTTTATAATTCTCTTTTAGTCTGAAATGATTTGAATTTTGGCGCTAGCAATGTGAGATGGCACTATTCCGATAAGCTTAACGATAACTGCTGCAATCGATGACTAATTATTATTAGTAGGGCCTAATTTGAATTTTATATTTGACATTAAATTCTCACACTTAGCCTGGCCACACTGACCAACAACAACAACTGCTGTACTTGGCCAAATGCATGAAGCGGCCAACCTATTTGTCATTTAGTAGTGACATAAGTACAAAAAAAAAACGTAAATTGTTGGTCAATGTCTCTGAAATTGAAATATCCAAAGTGCGACCAAGAGAAATCACTCAAAATTGCTGGCAACTATAGGGAAACGTAGTGTACACTTCGAACGGAAAAGTCATTAATCGATCGGTCTCGAGTATTGACAATGGGACAGCACACGGCGTCACAGCGCAAGAATGTGAGGATTTTGCTGGTCGGCGACGCCGGAGTGGGCAAAACGTCGCTTATACTGTCACTGGTGAGCGAGGAGTACCCGGAGGAGGTGCCGCCGCGCGCCGAAGAGATTACCATTCCGGCCAATGTGACACCCGAGCAGGTGCCCACTAATATTGTGGACTTCTCAAGTGTGGAGCAGACGGAGGAGGCTTTGTCGGTGGAGATAAACAAGGCGCATGTGGTGTGCATTGTGTATGCGGTGGATGATGATGACACACTGGATCGCATCACCTCGCACTGGCTGCCATTGGTGCGCACCACCTGCAGTGCTGGTGCCGATGGCGAATCCGAATCGGATGTGGTGCGCAAGCCCATTGTGCTGGTGGGCAATAAAATCGATCTGATCGAGTATTCCACCATTGACAGTGTGTTGGCCATAATGGAGGACTATCCGGAGATAGAGAGCTGTGTGGAATGCTCGGCCAAAACGTTGCACAATATTTCCGAGATGTTTTATTACGCCCAAAAGGCGGTGCTGCATCCCACCTCGCCACTGTACATGATGGAGGAGCAAGATGTAAGTTGCCAAAGGGAATTGTAACTTTATACCTAGCTATTTTTTTTCCCCCATTTTCCAGCTCACACCCGCCTGCAAGAAATCGTTGGTACGGATTTTCAAGATATGCGATATCGATGGCGACAATCTGCTAAATGATTACGAACTAAATTTGTTCCAACGTCGCTGCTTTAATACACCGCTCCAGCCACAGATACTCGATGAGGTGAAGGCGGTTATACAGAAGAATGTGCCCGATGGAATCTACAATGATGCGGTAACGCTTAAGGGTTTCCTATTCCTGCACTGTCTGTTCATACAGCGCGGACGCAATGAGACCACCTGGGCGGTGCTGCGACGTTTTGGCTATAACGATCAGTTGGAGATGTGCCAGGAGTATTTGCGACCGCCCTTGAAAATACCGCCAGGCAGCAGTACCGAACTGTCGCATCGAGGTCAACAATTTCTGATTGCGGTATTCGAGCGTTACGATCGGGATGGTGACGGTGCTTTGTCCCCAGAGGAGCACAAAATGCTATTCAGCACCTGTCCCTCTGCGCCTTGGTCTTACTCCACGGATATACGCAAATCATGCCCCATTAACGATGCCGGTTGGGTCACCCTACATGGCTGGCTGTGTCGCTGGACTTTGATGACACTGATCGATGTGGTAAAGACCACCGAATATCTGGCCTATTTGGGATTTAATGTGCACGAGAATGATAGCCAGCTGGCGGCCATACATGTGACCCGCGAGCGTCGCATTGACTTGGCCAAACGTCAGAGCAGCCGATCTGTCTACAAATGTCATGTGATTGGGCCCAAGGGTTCGGGCAAGACGGGTCTGTGTCGCGGCTTTCTGGTGGAGGATATGAGCAAACTTATTGGCAAGGAGTTCAAAACAAATGTCATACATTGCATCAATTCGGTGCAGGTTTATGGCCAAGAGAAACATTTGATTTTGCGTGATATTGATGTACGGCATGCCTTGGATCCACTCCAGCCGCAAGAGGTTAACTGCGATGTGGCCTGTTTGGTCTACGATTCGTCTAATCCACGCTCCTTTGAGTATGTGGCCCGCATTTATATCAAATACTATGCCGAGAGCAAGATACCGGTCATGATTGTTGGCACCAAATGTGACATGGATGAGCGGCGTCAAGACTATCTAATGCAACCGTCAGAGTTTTGTGACAAATACAAATTGCTGCCACCGCATCTCTTCAGCCTGAAAACCAACAAAAAGGAACTATACACCAAGCTGGCCACAATGGCTGCATTTCCGTGAGTATTCCGAATGGCGAATAGAGTTGAATAGTTCCCGGCAAATGGTTTTTGATTCGCTTAGTTCATTTGAGATTATGTTACAGCCCCCAAATTTGTTGCAGTAAGCAGAACCTAGGTATTAAAGTCGGTTCAGTTTGGTTACCGACCAGGTTCTGGTCAGGAAGTCTTTCTTATTTTCATTTCGTTCTCTCTATTTGACATTCCTTTTGTTTTAACATAATCTTTTGGTAATTGTCTATTATGTCCCCTTCCTCACGAAAAATTCAGGAATTATTTTTCTTCGATGGATCGCGAATTATAATGAATTTTCGTGAAAAATGGATAACAATAACTTTGAAATGGAAATTTCACAACCAGCAGAAGGCCTAGCCACATATGCTCAACAATGTGAGATGGTCGCTTTTTTCCCTCATTATCCTCTTCCATCACTCCTCTTCCATCCTCCTCCTGCATAGTTTTTGAAAGTTTATAATTTGCGCCGCAGGAAAGAAAAATAACAAAAAATCGCGCGATTTTTTTTTAAATTTTTCTCGCCTGCGGCGCTTTTTTGACTATATCTATGGTGCATTCATTACATTAAACAATTACATAATATTGGTGGTATCGAAAAGAGTTTAGAGAAGAAGTCAAGCGTAATTTCATAGTCAAAATCAATTAAAATGAAGGATAATATCAAATTTATAAAAAATGTTCAGTAAATTTATAAATCATTGATTTTTGTTTTATTAATATAACCGCTATTTTGTGGTGTAGAAAAGAGTTTATAACAGTTTAAAAAAAAGTAGTGTGTATCGTGGAAAACATGGTATGAGCGAAGCTCTTAATGAAGAAAATCAGAATTCAAATAAGAATATAAAGTTATTTGCTTATTATTATTTTATATAAAATAGTGTTGGAAAATAGTGTATTTGTACCAGTCCCAGATCCCTGATCCAAAATCCCAGATCCGAGATCCCTAAACCCAGATCCGAGATCCCTGAACCCAGATCTCTGATCCCAGATACCTGATCCCACATCCCTGATCTCAGATCCCATATTCCTGATCCCGGATCACTGATCCCTAATCCCAGATCCGAGATACTTCTCAGATTCCTGATCCCAGATCCAAGATACAATCCCAGATCCGAGATCCCAGATCCCTAATCCGAGATCCATCCCAGATCGCTGATCCCCGATCCGAGATCCCATATCTCTGATCCCAGATCCCTGAACCCAGACGAGATCCCTGAACCCAGATCCCTGATCCCAGATACCTGATCCCACATCCCTGATCTCAGATCCCATATTCCTAATCCCGGATCACTGATCCCTAATCCCAGATCCGAGATACTTCTCAGATTCCTGATCCCAGATCCAAGATACCAATCCCAGATCCGAGATCCCTAATCCGAGATCCGATCCCCACCGAGATCCCATATATCGATCCCGATCCGATCCGAGATCCCTAAACCGAGATCCATCCCAGATCTCTGATCCTGAACCCAGATCCGAGACCCCATATTTCTGATCGCTAATCCCAGATCCGAGATACTTCTCAGATTCCTGATCCCAGATCAAAGATACCTGATCCCTGATCTCAGATCCGTTATCCCAGATCCCTGATCGCAGATCCCAGATCCCTGATCCCTGATCCCAGATCACTGATCCCTCATCCGAGATCCATCCCAGATCGCTGATCACCGATCCCTGATCCGTGATCCCATTTCCCTGATCTGAGATCCCCGATTCCTGCTTCCACATCCCTGATCCCAGATCTCTTTATGTGTGTGCATTAGAGTTGGAGAATCTAGTTCATTTTAATGAACTAGTTCATTAGTTCATTTTTTTATGAACTATTCACTTTCGAGTTATAGTTCATTTTTGAAATATAGTTCATTTTTTGAACTATAGTTCATTTTTTTTGTTCATTTTGTGAAATATAGTTTATTTTGTAAACTATAGTTCATTTTTTTAACTATAGTCCATTTTTGTGAATTATTCACTTTTGAACTATAGTAAAAATTTCAGTTAAAATTTTTTTTGAAACCTATTTTACGAAAGCATACGCGATTCAACCCCTTTTACATGAGAAGCAAACTTTTAAATTCAATTATAAACTAACCATGCTACCCAATAAATTTTTTCAAAATTCGCTCTCCATCGAGGAAAAATAATTCCCGAATTTTAAAGGGTATATAATAGACATTTACCAATCTATTCACTCATAACCATTTTATATACTTTAAGAAAATTTGGAAAAGGAAATGAAGAAAATTAACCAAGAAGTAATAATTGTAAAAATCTTTGAACTAATCGAAACTCAAACTGGTTGTGGAACTAATCATAATACTCGATACCCATTGGCTTCATTAATCATACCGGGTCATTTACATTCAACGGATTAATGGCTATATATGGTTTATATATATATATATATATATTATATTTTTATTATCTTCTCTTCTCCCTTGCACTTTGTTGTGTTGGTGTTTCTGTTGTGTTTTTTGTATGTGATGTTTGTGAACGTTGATGGCTTCTTGGATTGACTGTGGAAGAGCAGGCGTTTCCAAGCCGCCTGGATACTGTTCTACAAGCACAGGTTGGTACAGCTGTGGGAATCGGCGTAAGTGTTAACCATTCCACCTTGAACTATTTTACTAATGTCAGCTTTGTTGTTGTTGTTTACATATATATAAGATGCCAGCACCAAAAATGATTCCTACACCCCATCTCTGCTTACTAAATGGTGTGCGGTGCCTGTAGTTTAAGCAGCTTTAAATGTTGATTTAGTTCTTTTTTTAACCTTTGTCCTGAAACTGTTACTAAAACTATATTTTTCCTACACCCCCTCACAGCCATCTGCGTCAATTTGGATTAATGACCGAGGATCCCAAGTTGTGGTGGAAGGCCGGCTTGGGTGTGGCTGCAGCCACACTGCTGGGATTTATTGTGCTGAAGACTTTCAGTGCTGCGGGCACGCATTCACGTTAAGAGTTAAAAAATTAATGTAACTTAATAATTTCTCTTTTTTTTTGCTTGCTACTCCAAATCCAAATTTATTGTTAAACGACGGCAGCAATGAATGAACTGGGATACACGGATAAAGGTTGACTGTAAATACACATTTACTTTTAGTCAAGCACATTGTCTACGTTGCATTTCTATATGTATGCAGTTATATACATATATATGTACTCTCTCTCTGATAAGTCTAATTAGTTATCGTTAATGTCTTATTTATGCCCATGTAATCTTACATATATATATATACGCATATATATACACTTAATTTATAGCTCAGTTGTGTCCAAATCTTGTGTTGGATCCAACTGTTAGAGAAGCTTGTACTTGAACACTGGCCAATTGTCCCATGCGGACGCCGAGATAATAATCTTGTAAATACGCGCAAAAATCCCAAAAATGGAGCAATAAATCAATTAAAAAATATATATTTATATATCTTCATTTGAATATCGTTACATTATTAATAATGTCAAGAAAAAGTGCACAAATTGTATAATTGTTTAAACAAATTGAAAAGAAAATATATATATGGATAATCGTTGGGAACAAACCTGGTTAGTATTTCGAATATTGGAACACTCTGTCATATTTTTTGCTCTTACTAGAATGAATATTTCTTTTCAAAATTGAGTTTGAAAGTAGTCGTTCAAGTACAACCGAAACAAGTAAGAGCGCTGCAGTAAAGGAACTACTTTACTAGAATATCCGAAATTTTGCTTTCCCATTGGCTGAGAATCCAATTGATACACACCATACTAACGTGATTACGATATTTACGGCGTTCCTGCTCCCCAAAGAATATGAATATTTTAAAGCTATTCTTATTAGCTAGAGTAAACCACAGAACCGAACCGAAACCGCGGTTTGGATTGCTCCAAAAACCATATTATAAACCGAACCCTGCTCCTTTAATACTGGTTCAGAACCAGTTGGCCTCTGGGAAATAAATATCTTTATATTATCAACGCCATCGCCAAATGGTAAGTTTATAGCTTAAATAATTTCAGAGATATGGCTCTAAGGCACTTCTGAACCGGTTCAATCTGGTGAGGAAGCGTTCTTGAAACAGTTAATTTTTTAACTCCATATTACTCACATAACACCACGTTTCAAGTTTAAAGCTTAAATAGTTTCTGAGATAAGGCTCTAAACCACCCTTTGAATCGGTTTTAAGCCGATTGCAGCGCCACCTATCGAGTTCAATTGAAAACCTAAACCATCTATGGACCCACAAAAATGTTCACAGAAAAATTTATTTAACAGTGACAAAATCAAAATTAACTGTTATGGGCAGAGATAAAATACATAAAATATTTGGTATTTCCAGAGTAATAAAATAAAAATCAAAGAATAATTGTTAGTTCCCGATTTTTTTAAATAAAAAATCTCAATGATTAATGACTCTTTAATAAAAATTATTACCGTTACGTTCCCTGGAAATTTAACATTGGAATCTAGTTGCCCTCCCATAAATTGAAACAGGGCCTTAACTTAGCCAAATAAAATGGTAACGAGAAGGCAAAGCTAACTTCGACTGTGCCGAAGTTTTAATACACTTGAAAAACTTTTCTCCAACTGATTTAACCGGTAAAATATATATAGGATATAGATATCAGATATTTAAAATTTTTAAATCATTGATAATAAAAATTTGATACCATAAAAAAAACTTTTCTTAGGAAAACCCATTTTCCGACCGATCGGTCCTATGGCAGCTATATGCTATAGTCATCCGATTTTGATAAATTTTTTCAAAATTATGTGAAAGCTTATAAAACTAATATATACCAAGATTGGTGACGCTATGATAGAAAGCAAAAATGTTTTTCTCACTAGAACTAGTTTTTTGACCGACCGTTTCTATGGGAGCTATATAATACAGTCCTCCGATTTTGATAAATTTTTTCTGTATTATATGAAAGCATATAAAACTAACATATACCAAGATTAGTGACGCTACGATGAAAAACAAAAAAGTTTTTCTTACTAGAACTAGTTTTTTAACCGACCGTTTCAATGGCAGCTATATGCTATAGTGATCCGATTTTGATACATTTTTTCAGAATTATGTGGAAACATATAAAACTAACATATACCAAGATAAGTGACGCTACGATGGAAAACAAAAAAGTTTTTCTCACTAGAACTAGTTCTTACACCGATCGTTCCTATGGCAGCTATATGATATAGTCATCCAATCCGGCCGGTTCCGACATATTAGTTGCGTGCAGTAAAAAGAAGACTTTGTGCAAAATTTCAGCTAGATAGCTTTAAAACTGAGAGACTAGTTCGCGTAGAAACAGACAGACGGGCAGACGGAATTGAACTCGGCTCGTCGTCCTGATCAAGAATATATATAGTTTATGTGGTCGGAAATTAATATTTCTATGCGTTACAAACTTCTGGGCAAAACTAATATACACTTTTCAAGTGTATAAAAATGCGATAAAAAATGTTTATCTAAATTTTAGAGAAAGAATTTCTAAATTACGTCCTCAAATTTAAAAATATTACTTTCAGTTTTAAGAATGTTTTGTTTTACCCATTTGACTATTTTACGACGATTTAGGGCCATATTCTATAGCTCTATTTTTAACAGGGCATCAGCAGATTTTAGGGTTGATAATTGCGAACTAAAATAAAGATATATTTCAGCTATTATGTTACTGCAATCAAATCATAAACAATATATGTACAAAATAAGAATGGGATCTAATTAATTTTTTAAAGCAATTTAATTTTTTGAATATTTGAAAAATTGTGCTTGTACCGGTATACCGAAATAAAAATTCGGGTACCGTATCGATAACCGATAACCGAAATATAACCTTTGACCGAAATACTAATTTCAGTACGTACCGGAACCGGTACCGGAATGCGTTTCGGGATTAATCCCTGATAAGAATACATCTTGGGCTATAGACTGAAATGGATCAAATAGAAATCCATTAACTAACCAACTCGGACCTAAAAGGGAATTACCATAAATTGAGAAATGTCTGACCTCAGAGGCCAATTCGGACACATTCTCCTGCAAAAATATTGTGAGTTTGATTTTTTACAGAAGCATTAATATGTGCTCTATCGAATGGGCCAGAGAATCCGCAAGAAAAACCTGACGGCAAAAAATACTCGAAATCTGGTTTTCCGCCATATCTTGGAAACAAGAGCTGATGGAGCTCAACGAAAATCAATTTTGGAATCAATTTTTGAATCAATTTTGGAGTACATAAATAAATCATAAATTTGAATCAACAAGTTATTGCTCTGTATTATTTAGATGCAATAGAATTCCTTCCATCCTCATTATGTATTTATCTTGGAATTTTACGTTGTCGAATGGATTAAAATGTTTGAAATTTCTGAATCTAATACCAATTCTCTATTATAATACAGGCCTAGAGCTAGGCGTGGTCTGAAAAAGCATTTAACTTCCAAAACTTACGTGTTTTTTAACCGATCATAATGTACGTTTCAGTATAAATAGATATTAGGAGTAAATTAATTTATTATTGATAATGCCGTCTGTTATAGGATACTCCTTTTTGCAACCCTTCGCAGAACTCTATGGACAGGTTAATCTGTCATTGGCAATAGCCATTTTCTGGTTGCCTCTTCTGTAGGATCAGACCTGACTCAAGGCACCTGTTTGCTTTCACCTAAAATTTGCAAGTGTACAAAGTTGTGTGTTCAACTTAAATGTATATTTTCTTAGTTCTTAAAAATGAATACAGATCGTTTGGTCCTACAATCTATTGTCCATACATCCAAAGCTTATTTCTAAACTTAATCTTTAACATTACTTCTTGATCCCATTGATGGACGCCGCATTTGCGGCTGCTGCCGGCGACATGCAATTGCCATCGGGATAACGCTTTTGAAATTGTGTTATCAGTTCGGGATCAACCAGACGAATGCCATCTAGTTGATTGCCCAGCGTTATCCAATTGGGCTGAATATTGTGTGGACGGCCGAAGAGCTCTATTTTGCGTGTGCCCGGACTGAGTCGCTCTATAATCCCATAAATCTCATCTGGCTTATGGGAGGTGGCGCGCACTTCAGCCACTATGACATCACAGTCCAGGCCACGATTCAAATTGGTGGGATTACCCTTCATGCCCACCAGACAATGCTCTTTGCCATGATTGAGCCAATGTCCAGTGCGTCCCGTTCGTATGATTCGTTGCAGTTGATTGGTCTTCACCCAAATGAGCTCGTCCACACGCTCATAGCCCCAGAGCTTGAGGCAATCGCGACCCAGCTCCATGGCACGCCCCGTGACCCAAAGAAAGATGAGGCCATCGTCTTGTAGAGCGGGGATGCCCAGGGCGCGCATCTCATCGTCGGACATGGTGCCGTAGGGCAGTTCCATGTGTATATCCCAAGGCGGATCGGCCATTACTACAGCAAACTTGCCCAGAACGGTCATGTCAAGGAAGCGCAGATCACACTGTATCCACTGAGGTGGATACAAGGTGCAGCTGGGATCGATACTTCGCTTGAGACTTAGTTTGGTCTTTACATCCGTCGGTTTGTTGGTATTGATGTGCGGCAGGGTGTCCACCTCGTAGTGCACATACTTGCAGGTGGCCATATGAAAGCAGGTGTTAAGAAAACTGCAATCCCCCAGAGATTCATCCGTATGGGCTTGAATGATCTTCTTGAAGTGCAATTTGGTGCATTTGTCCAATTCGCTGGAGGTGTCACTGCCATCGGTGGACTCCTGAGATTCTCCTTCGCAATTGGTCAATGTTTCGGATATAATCTCACCATCCTCGGCGCCCGAGTCAATGGAGATGATGGTGGTGGTCTTGGCCAGCTTGCTGCTACTCGCATCGACATCTGCCCTTAGTTCTTTCTCCTCGCGACGCTCCAGTTTCTTTTTGGCCGCCATCTCGGCCGTGGCCTGCTGAGCCTTAAGGCATTCAATTTTGGTGCCATGCGAGCAAAATTCCATCACCTGGGCTCCGCCATGCGATTTGAATTTTTCGGCCACCGAACGCTCCTTGGCCGTGGGTTTGGTCAGCAGCTCCAGAATCTCTTCGCCCACTTGTTTGCTTTGCTTTTCGCGTGTCGATGGCATGGAGAGCAGCATCATGATGTCATCGGAGGCATCCATACTGGTGGACTCCTTGCGGCCGGCATTGGTATCGATTTTCGGGCATTTCTCCAGCGGCTCCGCTTCATCCACATGCCCTTGGCCCCGTTCCAGCTCCACTGCCAAAGCATTAACAATTAGAACGAATAAAAACACACACAATTACCACTCACATTTTCGTTTGGCCTCCTCCTCCTCCTTTTGCTGACAACTGTCGATGATGTCCTCAAGGATTTCCCTCAGCTCCTTGGGCTCCACTGAGATGATCTCACAGCCCGCCTCCGTACCAATGGTCACGTTGCGTATGAAAATGGCACCCTGATTGGCCAGCTTGCCCAGTATAAAGTTGACCATTTCCAAGCTGCTGCCGGCTATCTTTTCCACCACTTGGGTGGACACAATGGGCAGGGATAAAGTGCATGAACTGAGAGCTTGCAAGACGGCTTTTTGTACCTCCACATCTGCTTCGACTGTAGGAAGATATACGTAAGCACATATATATATATGTATGTGGACAAATCTTACCCAGTTCCTTCTTGGGATTAGCCTGATCTTCCTGTATGTCTGATAGAATTTCAAATCGCTCCTTTTTCCGCTTCTCCAACTTCTCGCGCAAAGTGTTACGCTTTGTTTTCAGCGATTTGATTGATTGCTGATTAATTTCCATTTGGCCAGGTACCACAGTCTTAAAGGGAGATCAGAAGAATGTCCTTCTGATATTTAGATAAAGTCCTTAGCGCTTTACGTTTAGAGCAGTATGACCGTTCAACACAAGGAGACAAATACTGAGTTTGATATTTTCAGAAAATGCCTTAGAACTGGGCAGCCGTTGCACTAGTTCCTAAGCTTTAAGGTAAGTGAACTAGTCGAAATCAGTTTGGAAAAGTTCATATAAAAAATAAATTACATTTTAAATGTTTAGTTTAAAAAATTACTATAAATTACTTTTAACCTTTAAAAGCTAATAAGAAAAATTGAGAAAAGCTCGAAATTGCACTTTGAGGCTGTAAAGCCGAAAATTATTATTTAGATTTCTTTTATTTCTCTTTCTAGTGCTAAAAAAAATTCCTTAATTTAATGCAGAATTCACTATAGTGCTATTATTTACCCAGTTTATAAAAAAAACTACCTTTCTTTAACTTTTTCAACGATGTAAGTGCATTTTACCATACTGAAATATAATTCTTCAATTTATTTGCGCCAAGAACTAACTGAATTTTACATATATTGGCTTGAAATTGGCACTTGGACCTTGATTCCAACCAACTTTCAGCTTGGATTTTCCAAATTGAAAAATGACTACCCAAATTTTAAATGATCGGCTTAGGAATAATGTTTGTTCCATCCATAAGAAACAAATATTAAACAAAAAAATAGGCAACTCATCAAGCCGTTTTCAAATTATGCGCTGAACATCAAACAACATTTTTTCATTTTGACCATTTCAAAAAAATATTTTAAATATATTAAAGGAACTAGTTCCGGCTTTGTTCTTATTGCCAATCGAGTAAAGTCATCGCACACTCGATAACTATTTCGATACTATTAGTCCAACGCAGTCCACCGCTAGCGGAAGCTGTTCGTTTTCGTTGTTGATATTACGCTGTACAATAAATAATTATAAAATAATAAATAATGCATGAAAAATAATTAAAACGCAATCGAAGTGTATCGCGCGCCACCGGCTGTAAACAATATGTGATAGCAAATAAGTGAAAACAACAAGTAAGATGGGAAAAGAAAGAAAGAGAGAGAGAGTACGTGCCTGGTATTGTTGTTATTGTGTTTGATGGGGATCGTTTCTGCACTCCAAAATTGTGTGGATTTCTTTTTTGTTTATGCGCGTGTGGGAGAGCATAGAATGCGCGAATAAACACAAACTCAGAATTTGCAACAATTGTGTATGTGTGTGTTTGTATGTGGAGTGCGCGCACAGCGTTCACACATTGTTATTGTTGGGGCTGGCAAATACTCTCTCATTCTCTTTCTCTCTCTGTCTCTCTTTGTCAAGCAAATTGTGCTGCTTGGGGGTCTAACTGTGAGATTTATAAGGCAACGGGCGACATTTGCACGGCTACTTTAGAGCATGACGGTCGTCTAGCGGTAGTTTCAACGCCCACACACAAGCAAATACCAGCGCGCGCCAGGCTGCACAGCAGCCCGAATCCTCAATCGGGGCATCCCGAATCCGCGACAGATGTAACAAAATCGTGGCTATTGATTCTATGCGAGAGGCAGTGAATATTGCAGTTAGTTGCAGTTGGCGGTAGCCCCAAGTCTCGTGATTCTCTGTGTATACTACAACAAAATTTTGCTTGTTTAAGGCGGCCAGCCAGCCAGCGGCACGCCCTTTCCATTGCAAGTGTATGTGTGTATGTGTGCGCGTGTGTGTGTGGTTCGGTTCGAGGAGCAGCAGCTCCAACTGTCGGCGGCTACTTTCGAAAATTCAATCAAACAAATTTTTAACTCACAAAATATGTGTAAAATATGTGCTTCTCTCACTTTGTGCGTACTCCAATATATACATATAAATAAATAAAACTCCATTTTCTGCGCAGCTTCCAACATTATTTTTTTTTTTTAAGAATGTGCAACACAAATTAACCGCGACAAAAATACAGTAGATACAACTACAACACCAACAACTACATCAACATGAAGATGGTCGACAAATCTTCCAAATTGGTGGATAAATTTGCCGCCATCGGCGGAGGAGGAGGAGGCGGTGGCAGTGGCGGCACTGGTCTAGCTGGAGGAATCACTAGCTCAGCATCAGCGGCGGCTATGGCGGCCGGTGGTCAAGTCTCAAATGGCCAAAAGCCGGTGCCCATGAAATTATTTGCCGCCTGGGAAGTGGATCGAACGCCGCCCAATTGTATACCAAGGTGAGTGTCTAACAGAGAACGAAGAGGATTTACATACTTCCAATTGGATTTGCACAATGTTTCTTAGATTTGTGTTGTTTACCGCCAAGGTTGAGAGATCAAAACTGGCCCAAACCAGTTTTAAATCACAAAATTATAGCGGAAGGGAAATTGATAACAAGACTATTTATAGCGAAACTATTTTGAACCCCTCAAAACCGGTATAATTTGGGTAATGGCGAAGGCTCGACACTAACTTCCATATACAGCTGCAAGAAAAAAATAGGAACACCCCCACAAGTAAATTTTTCAAAGACGTCATAACGTCATTTGTAACATTTAGAAACCTTTGAATACGTTTTTAGAATGAAAAGACCCTAAAAAATTATGAAAGGAAAAAAATCCGTGGTTTATTTACCGTTTTCAACAAATTTCAACAATTTTATGAAAAAAATAGGGAAATTTGGCGAAAAAAATAATAGGACCACTTTTCAAATATGAAAGATAATTGTATGTTAAAGCTAAGATTATTCAATAAATTTAATGTTTATTTGCGATGCCGTTATTGGCTATACCGTCTGCGCAACGTCTTGAAATCGATTCTACCAAGTCCTGGCACCGTTTTAGAGGAAACTTGCTTCAGGACATCTGAAAGCCTTCCCATACCGATCCGGTGCTGGTTGGCTTAACTATAGTAACTGCTCTTTGACATTAGACCACAGATTTTCGATAGAATTGAGGTCTGGTGACTGCGCAGGCCGCTCTATAAACTTTCACAACATTTTTTTTTAACCATTCCTTTGCCTTTTCCTATGGTCATTGTCTTGTTGGAAGACCCAAACTAGCGGCATCTCATATTCTGTAATAGGAAGCATCAAATATCAAAAGGTTTTAAGTTTTTGATACAATATAGTCGACCTACTTCATAGTAAGAAAAACATCCAAATACCATTACACTTGAGCCTTCATGTTTAATGTTTTTTCCAGTATATTTTTGATTGATTTCTGAGTTTAGAGGACTTCTGACGTATAAACGAGAACCTCTTTCACGAAACAACAACTTAACTGTAATCTTTCTATAAAATATTCCAACATTTTGAGGGAGTTCAATTTAGATGTTCCTTTGCGAATTTCATGCGCTTACTAATATGTCTCGCTTTTAGAAGAGGGACTTTTCCTGGGCCTCAGGGTATGGGAATTCTGTTCTCTAGGTCATGTGTGAACTTTTTGCACTGACGTAGTTATATTTAGGTCCTTTTTGAGCTTAGTTGCAGCCCTAAAATGATGAGGAATATATGGACCATCCAGAACTTTTAATAAATCCCCTTTTTGTTTGCTCATCAAAACTTTGATACCAATTTCCCTTACTCGAGAATTCCCGAATTTTAAGGAACCGGAACTTCAAAAGAATCAATTTCTGTAGGAAATAACATAAAAATTCAAATAAAAGCCAGTTCCCCTAGTGGCTTATTTACCAGACAACCTAGATCTTAAAAGAATGATTTTTCGAGGTACTGGGTTCGTTTCCTAAGAAGCGCAGGGCATAAATGTTTGATGCTTTCCATCTTCTAATTTTTAAAGGCCAAATGACCTATGGTACAGTTGCCCGGTAAGACTTCCTTTATAGTCCTAATCCTGTTCATGTCTGGTTTCCGTAGTATTTCTGTTAGAATTTCCTGCAAGAGTCTTTGTAGTTCCGTTGCCGCTTGGGCTACTGACAGCTCTAATCCGATCCCTGCGTACTCGATCGATTCTTCGCTGTCTGGTAAGCCTGAGGGGCTAGTTACATAGACGAGAGTAATGGAGTTGCAGTTGGATTTGGTTTAGTTGAGCGTTTGCCAAGAAGTATGAGTTTTTTACTGGTAGCAAACCGACGTGCTTCCCACGAAGCGCAGGTTGAGAAATAACTACGGCAAGCAATTGGCTCATATGCATGTGGTATGCCCTGTTCGGCCCCCAGGGGCTACGGCTGGCGAACTCAGGTTTAGATTAGATTTAGATTTAATAATAGCAGCCTGACAGTCGACAGAATTGATATATATGTTCCTTAGTGTTTCATTGCATGAACACCTAGACCCCCCATAATAATAAACTAATTTTAAATATTTAATAAAAATTTGATACCAGACTGCACTAAATTTCTAGTTGTTTTTTTCGAATATGTGAAGCATAAACATAAACCAGATTGGGACACTACGATAAAAACAAAAGTTTTCTCACTAAGTAGTGACCTCCGTTTTATGCGCTAGCAGACTCCGTTGATACTTTTTCGATATGAACATAAACATAAACCGTTGAGACGACGGAATCAAAAGCTTTTCTCACAAGCCGACCGTCGTCCTTCGGCAGTGCCGTTTGTTTAGATATTGAAAGCAATAAAACACTGACCGATAGTGACGCACGATAAAAAACAAAAAGTTTTTCACGACCGACCGCGCGCGAGTCCGCCGCCCCGACGGGTAAAAGAAGACCTCGTGCAATTCACCGTCTTTAAACGGAGCAGCGCGAACAGACAACGGACGACGTCGCCGCGCCTCATATTTATGGCATTTCCCCAAAAAATGGTATGAGAGCAGTGTAGCTAGATGTTTGGCAATGATTCCTGCTTTTGTACCCTCTCCAGACTTTGAATCGTCCATAGTTTTAGCTTACAGTCTTCTCTCTTTGGAATGTTGGTTTTGAAGTTGTTGTTCCATTTTTGAGCAATTAAACAGTAGTCACTTCCCCTTATGCATTGAAAAGTTTTAAAAATAAAATAAAAAACATGTTCAGCATATTTTCGTCGTTCGCTTGGTTGATATTCAGCTGCTGTAAAGTATCTTTTAGTATGCATGATAAGAACTTAATGGTCCATGGAGCCGACATATGTATACAAAGTTAACTCTGTCGCTGTTTGTTTTTTATTTTTTGCTATGCTGCTATTTTTAAACCAAATAACAACAACAACAATGGCGTTAACTGATATTTAACTGCTTTGTTGTGTTGGGTTGAGTTTTATTTATTGCTCTCCCACCTGAGCCATGAAATGCCACCCACGCCCACACCTTTGGCTTCGGGTTGTCTATTTAAAGAGTGCCACATAAATAAAAACTTAAAGCAATCACCTCTAAAATGGTTTCTTTTACAATTGGAATTCATTTCAGTTTTTTCTTTTATCGTTTACTATAATTGCATACCATGAGAATAGATAACAATGATGTGAATAGATACTTAAAAAAATAACAATAGATGCTTATCATAAGTCTTTAGATTGAACTACACTAATTGCAATTATCAAACTAAACAAATTTCAAAAGAACATCAGCCTGATGGAAATAAGTTGCTGTATGTGTAGGAATGTGGAATTAAATTTATTTCCACATCATTAGGTTTAGTATTTGAACCCTTATAAATATTTGTTTGGGCAACAGTTTGGACACTTGACACATTTTGGCATTTTGGGAGGCAATAGAAATTGAAGTTACCGGAAATCATAAAGTTAAAAATTGTTTATTCTAATTTATATTTAGACTTATCCGCAGTATAAAAAACAATTTGCGTAGTTAATTAAAACAATAATGAACTCGGATAATCAATAACCTTTGTTTTATTTGTGGACTATTTTGCGTAAATAAAGTACTTCATATAACACTAGCTTACAAAAATAAAAAAAAAAAAAGACCCATTGAAGCTGTTATTTTTTTATGATGTACTTTGGATGTTAAGCTCAAAAATTAAATTCAAAAATTTTTGTATGGATACGTTTTTGAGTTAGAATTTTTTTCAGTTTTTTTGGTAGGTACCCTTACATTTTATGACATATCTCGAGATAGAAACTTTAGATTTCGTCGAGCAATGTATTAATCTAATGAGTATGCAATTTTCAATAATCTAGTTGTAGATCATTATCCTATCGGTTTAGTAGTTTAAATGCTACAAGCAAAAATATTTCGAAAAAATCGCTTTTTTTCTCAAAAACGTGCAAATTTTGTTTTCCTAAAATCTGTAAAAGGTTGAATCTGATAAAAATAAATTGTTTTTATCTTTTGTTCTTACGAATAGCACTTCTACAAAGAAAATAAGGCATTGGTAAAGAATATCTATGGATAAATAAAAGAGCTGTGAGCAATTGAGTACAAGTACTAACAGTCAAATTTCATTGTTTTATGTATTTATTAGAAAATATTTTTATTTTTCTTCGTTTTTGGCCTTGCTCTTAATTTTTTTCTGTGATTTGGCTTCTATTGGAACTCGTACATTGAGCAAAAAGCAAAGTACAAAAAAAAATTTTTTAATGAACACGTAAAAAGTCAAATTTGACCCTAGTTTTTTCACACAATGCTTACAACTTCGCTATTTATCCACAGATTTTCGTCATTAACGCCTTATTTTCTTCGTAATAGGGCAATTTGTAAGAATAAAAGAAAAAACAATTTTTTGATTTTTATTTTCAACCTTTTACAGATTTTAGAAAATCAAATTTTTCACGATTTTGAGAAAAATCATTTTTTTGGAAATAAAGCATAGAAGAAAGCATCTCCGACCCTATAAAGTATACATTCTCCGAAGTTTAATCAACCAAAAACATGTTTAATCAAGGCTGCAAACCTCCAAAAAGTTTAAAGAGGTTCGGTTTGGAATCTTTGTGCTCGTGAATGAAAAAAACCGTCAAATAAAACGGATTTTTGTTTTGACAGAAGGCTTAACTTATAGCTCTTAATTGGCTCTATAATTGGTTCTAAGGTTGATTTTGGACCATTTTTACTTTTCAAGATAATTGCAAAAACAGAAGTGGTTTTCGCTACAAGCCGATTTCAGCGAGACCTGAGGCAATATTTCAGTCTGTTAAATTTTAGAACGTTGTACATTGATGTCACTTAAAAATTTTTTTGATTTTATCCAAAAAAACCGAATACGTTTGTTGTAAATTCAATTTCAACCACTTTCGCACGGGACATGTCGCACGGGACACTTTTTTCCATCATTATAATAATTGTTTTCAGTTATTTTTTGACGAAATTATATATAAATTAGCGTTGTAAAAATGTTTTAAGTCCACAGAAGATTTCAATTTATTTATTTTCACATAATAACAAAAAAAACCAAAAAATTTTAAAAAATATTGGATCGTTCTTTAACTTTTTTCTCCACCGTTAGCAACTCTCTTCATTTTTTTTGCCGTCGTTTTTACTCATTTAGATATAAATAATACAAAAAATAATTTATGTAAGAAAAATTTTAAAATTTTTACCATGTCGAACGGGACTAACTTTATATAAGTACCAAGATCACAAATATTCGCATTTTTCAGCAGGGCTTTTTTTATTCGAATTGTACTAAAAATCTCTATTTATACTCAATATTGGAAAAGCTTTATGCATGACCTTTCAACGCACAGATAACAAATGTTGTTTTTCAATGTCGCACGGGACATCGAAATGTGCGATAAAGCAAATCAAAAAATTAAGATTTTTAGCAAACGCATAGTCTCTTATGCATTTTTTTTACTCTTTGTACCCTTGAAAAGATTTAAGAATGCAAAAGTCAATGCATAAATACCATACCAATTGTTTTTTTTGACGACCTGCTCACTTTGCTGCTTGTTGAAGCCTTGTTATTTTCATGTGAGAACTTACTAATTTAGCATTAGAAAGGTCGCTTAAACCAGTTTCAAGTCTATGCTTATTTGCAACACAAACGAATCACCGAAACATAAACATTATAATCTGACATTCGCAATCTCATATTCCTATATTTAGTTTAAGCCGTTGTCCCAGTAACCCCTTAAAGCGTTATGACAAATGTTTGTCTTTGGTTCTGGCATTAATTGTTTGATAAGAATTTAAATTTGTGTATGCCTGAGTCACCGGGCCAAAGCGTCGCTCAGTCTGAGATACAGAAAGAGATAAACTCTTAAGCATAATTCCTAATTAAGGCGAAAGTGAGAAGCAAATTGAATCGGAAATTGTATACTCCACCATCCATGGTGACAAGAAGAAGCAGCAGAAGAAGGAAACGAAGAAGCTTTGACAAGTGCAAACAAGACACTCCCATTTCCTACTCCACTCCAGTTCAGCATGTATTTTTTGTTTGTTAAAAAGGTCATGCACCGCTGATGCTTCAACGAGGCTGCTGTCTTATCTTTGTTTCTTGGGGAGGGGAGGGCGGTGACTGTTTGTTTATAATTATGCGCTCGCTTGGCTTGTTTATAATTAGATACTGAAGCTAAACAAGCAAATTGGAAATTTTCAGCTACCAACTTTGAACTCTTTCCCCCAAATGACAACATTAGGCAAGAAGGAAACTTTCTCTATACCAAAGTATTTTGGTTTTTTAACTAATTAAGTATGTTTTTGGGCTTTAATATGCAGCCTTAGAGTAAATTGAATTTTGAAGTTTGTCTAGGCTATGTCCTCCATGCTCAGCCTCATCTTGTGTCTTGATGTTGATTATGTACACGCATGAATGCGGCACGTACGGTATATATATATGCGCAGACTTTGATTAGGGCCCAAAAGAGATACGTGCCAAGTGCCAAATGAGTGAAAAGGACAACCAACCAGTTTCTAGGCAATCAAATTCATATCAAATCAGTTGCTATTTTGTGTGTAAGTGTACACAAACGCCATAGATTATCACTAAAAGGATCGGGTCAGACGCAACTTAAAGATTTATGATCTTAAATCTTATCTTTCACTCTCTTTTTGTTTGCCTAACAAAATGTCTTATCGAATTGTAGGCCATATTTATTTGTATTGTGTACAAATTCCCGCAATAAAAATGCACTTGGGATAGGTTCGTGTGGAAATTCGAAATTATTCTGTAATAACCTATGTGTACACATACGTGTGCAATATATCAGGTAGATGAATGCCTCATTTAATGGGCACATCAATTCATACGAATCTATCTTCGTTTGGGCTTGTTTTATAAATAAACTGGTTGCCAATCGTAATTTATAAAAATGTGCGCCAATGTTTTATTATAAATTAATTTTATAAAAAAGAAACACGTAAGAATTGCCAATGACATATTTCTTAGATACAATTTGTATCTGATGACTGTAGATCTTGCCAAATTAGGGGGAATTGGCACAGTGGTTCACATGTGATTGAAATCAGCATTTGAATATTATACTATACATATGGGATTACTCAATAGAGTTTCAAGCAGAGAGATGGACATGTGTCAACTATAGGTTTTGTGCAAAGACAATGTTTTTTTTATTGATCAATCAAATAGACTCAAGTATAAATGACAAAATCATCCAAAAACGTAATCTTATTTTATGTTTTAATCTTAATTTCCATACGCAGTAAGCTTTAGGCCTTAGTCGCTATAGCTTAATCCTTAATATAATCTTACACTCAGAAAAAAATAGCGTTTTAAAAGGCAGCACAAATTTCTTACTTTCATACCCAATCCGTTCTTACTTTTTCCGTTCTTGAAATAAGCCCACGTTCTCAAAAGTATACTATCCGTTCTAAACAGACGAACGAACTGAGAAAATAATTAAAATGATTCTTGAAAAATGACCGACTCTCTTTAACACTGAGCTTAGAGCCAAAATGTTAATTTGGTACGGTGGTGGAATTGTCTAAGACTCCTAATATAAACTAAAACGTGAAAGAGGGCCCATGTTCAAATCACAAAGAAATAAACAAATTTTCAACATTAGAAAGCTTGCTTGCTGCGGAATTTGATTTAGATAAGAGGTTATAATTGAAGAAAGGGTGGGTCGGGAAGTGCAGGGGAGGTCAGCAATAAATTGTTTTCCGTTCCAATAATAAGACCGGATGGTTCTTAAACGCGGAACGTCCGTTCTCAATAAAAGCATTCTTACCTTAAGCCCGCTGTTCTCAGAATAAGAAAAAACTGACTTGCCCTACTATTGAGAACGAAAAACACGGTTTCGGTACATTAAGAACGTTTTTTTTTTTGAGTGTAATTAATTATGTTGTAATGTCACCTTTATTCAAAATTACTCCATAAATTCGGTCAGGAGTTGAATTATAAAGGAACTTTTAAAGGATTCCATAATAGTTCGATTCTTGCTGGCATTAGTTAATGAGTGTAAGTCGTGAGCACAGAAAAACTTGATTTTGCAAGCTCATCAACACAAGAACATTTTTAGTGCAAGAAAACATGTTGAGTGTATTTGAATGATCATAGACCCCACTATTAAATTATGCATATCTTAAACTAAATATATAATTTAAATAATTAGCACATTTTTAGATCCGATTTATTTTCATTTTAACATTTTTTGCTCATCAATAATATCGTCAAAATCGATTTTTGTTATTGTAGAATTTTGGGTATTTTAAAATATAATTTACGGTTCTTTCAAAAGAGGTTAACTCCGGTGTTCGAACCCGCGAGGTTTTTTTGGTTCAGGTTCCCGAAGCGCGTTCATTTTAAGGCTAGCTCAGATAACTTGTTTTTAGGATTAATTTGGATAAAAAATTGAAAAAAAAAAATTTTTTAATGTTCGTTGAATATAAGCTAAGGTGTTGAAATTTCTTAATATTTTGATGCAAAATATTCAAAATTCTGACAGCCTTTGACTTATTAATTGAGTTCTTTATTCAGTAAAATCTCTGGGATCTATATAATATCATAAAGAGTCTGGTTCAGGTTCGGCCAGTAAAAATAAATCTACTTCGGTTCAGGTTAGGTTCGGTCTTTCAAAATACTCGAAAACCGAACCGGTTTGCAGCCCTGGTTATAACATAATACAAAAGTCAACTCTACAAAAGATTGAATTACGTGTCGATTTTGATTTAAACTATTTTTATTATGATTCAATTATAAAAAATAACAAATTAACTGCAGAAATTGAACTTAATTCTAAACATAATTCTATTGCAAATATAACAAGCAGAGGAGATAAAGAAAATACCATTATTCTGTTCGAAACAGTAAGGTTTCAAATGTTTCGAGATTTTTGTTTAGTTTGTAAATAACAATTTTCTAGATACTGTTTAATATGTCATAAATAAATGAATTGAAACTTTTGAACAGGTGCCGGTTGAAATAAGCTATGAGCCACTGTATGTGTATATCTGAGAGAGTCTATAAGTAGAATTTGTAGCCACGACAAGCGACAGCAGTTGGTTGAAAATGTGTTTTTCTTCTATTTTTTTTGTTTTTGTTTTTTTTTTTTGGGTGTTTTGTTTTTGTTGCGCTTGTTTGCCCACAAAATGTTAGCCTTGAACTTTTTTGTGTTGCCATCATCGCAGCATCACATGTGTGAAATACATAGTAGCTTTATGTATGTACATATGTTTGATAAATTGAATTCGAGCAAGTCTTAGTGCACTCAACGCCATTGCAGTCTATTATTGTTTAAAGCGAAATGCTCGTAATAGTGCCAATAGTGTAGCAATTTGGAAATGCTTATCTTGTGTAAAATATATTGTAGCAATGTTTATAGCTTTTTAAAATTGATTTTATGAACTTTTGAATGGGATTTTTTCTTTGGCCAATTGTAAAGTGTGGGTGTGGTTTTTTTGATTTACTTAGCTGACTGGCCATATCCATTCATTCGGGGGAAAAACCCAATGAAATTGACTCAGTTAATGATAATAAACATTAAAGTTCAACTGAAAATTATTGCAAGTATTGTATTATGACGGTCACTCAAATAACTTAACAATTATTGTTGACTAGACTATAGAAACATTGAAACCTAATCGATTTCCTGCTGCGTTGCTGACCCAAATTCCTCTTGTTGTCTCAGAAGTGGAAGAACAGAAGCCAAGCCGTCTCGCCTTTCGTTGCGACCTAAATTTAAAAGCGGGAAAGCCTCGCCTCTCTTAAGCGCATTAACCGCACCGATCTCTATGATGTGTGATGACGACGCGACGTGCTAATGCCCAGCTGGTAAATCTTTTGGTCATTAGGGCCGAGTGTTGGTTAAGGGGGGAATTGTGCAGAGGGAAAGTCAATTAAAAAAACGAATGCCTGATACAGAGTAGCAGCAGCCGCAGCAGCAGCAGTAGATGTCAATAATTACATTTGATAAAAGCTGCTGAAGCAGCTGACACGGTAATGTGGGCAGGGCGAAAAAATAACCAGCTTAACTATTTTTTAATCCTTTATGAAAGCGTTTGTTTGGCATGTTCTGAATTCCACTTCCACAAAAGTTTTGGACTAGAATTGGACTCCAAATCACAAAAATCTTGTGTAAGTGGAATTGAAAACATGGCTGAATAATCAATTTTGAACCAGTTCTTAACTGATTGAAACAGATTTCCACTTTTAAACTGGTTCGGAACCGATTTTGAACCGAGAATATATATTACCAACCTACACATCAGATTTTAAGCTCATGGCTCTGAGTCACTTTTGAATCAGATCACAAATCTCTCCTGATCAACATGAAAATTTCATAAAGATCTGTTCAGTAATTAAGAAGCCTAAAGGAAACATACAAACATAAGGTGCGTTTCGTATTTATGTGACATCCACCAAATTTGACTTAAAATCAGGGTGTCAAACCGGAACCCAAACCGGAACCGTATACCGAAAAGAACCGATTAAAACTCAGAACCGGAACCACGATTATTATTTTTTTTTTGAGAACCGGTATTTCGGAACCTTTATTTTTGGAACCGAAATGACGGAAAAGAACCGAAACATTGTACCGGTACAGTTTCGGTTCTGAGTATTTTTTTTTTATTTCAATTTTATTGCTTCAATCAGGGATTTCCTCATGGTAAAACGCTTACAAAATTAAGAAAATGTGCTTAACCCATCTGTTAGGTTAGCAAAAACTTACAAATGTTCGGTTAAAGGACCATCTGGTATATACTGAAATTTTCAATCAAAATAACAATTTCATCTTTTTCTTTGCATCTATTTTGGTTCAATAATTTTCAAATATTATTAATTTATTCTTTATTCAACATAGTTAACGTAAAAACTAGTTGTGGCATTTTCCTTTTTTTTGCATTTAAAAAGGAAACGTATTAATAATTGGACCAAATGGGCTTTACCTAACAGCAGGGTTAAATTGTGATCGGTGAAGTTATCTGAAAACAGGGTATTTAACATTTCTTCTTACCCTTCCTTAGGTTGCTTACCGTTCTTTTATATCTTCGGTTTAAAGGATTTTTAAATTATGCCGGTATGTACCGGAATAAAAACCAAAGTACCGATACGGAACCGAATACCGAAATAAACTAAAACCTGAACAGAAACTTTTACAGAAACATTAGTTTTGGTACGTACCAGATCCGGAACCGGAACCGAAATTCCATTCGGTTTGATTCCCTGCTTAAAATGCACCCCAAATTTAAGTATCAAAGCTAAGAATGGAAGTATAAAGAGTATATAGAGTGTTAAGCCACAATCCCTAACAGAGTTTAGGGTAGTTGATGCAAATTGTAAGCGGGCTAATTTGTGCTGGGCTAGGACGCATTGGCACCTTCTTCACTGTCTTAGTAGGGTTTTTGATGAACTATTCACTTTTGAACTATAGTTCATTTTATGAACTAGCTCATTTTATGAACTAGCTCATTTTATGAACTAGCTTATTTTATGAACTAATTCATGTTATGGATCTAGCTCATTTTATGAACTAGCTCATTTTATGAACTAGCTTATTTTCTGATCTTGCTTATTTTATGACCTAGCTTATTTTATGACCTAGCTCATTCTATGAACTAGCTCATTTTATGAACTGTTAAATTCGATTCTCGACTGCTCGAAATGATCAGAAAATTTTGCCCATAATTTCATAATTAAAGGGATTGTTCCAAAAAATTTGCAAATTTTAAAAATTTATTCACTTGCAAATAATTTGTTTAAAACTTGAATCCTGCTTGTTGTTAAACTTGAATTTGTGGGTGTCAAAGCGAATCCAACCTTACTTCCGCTATACTCCTCCTCCTGTCCAGTTGAGTTCGTGCATTGACTCATCCATGCAATGGATTTTCTATTTGTTTGCACAAAGTCCAAGACGATGGCGGAGACGGAGGCACGTCAACGTCAAGTTTGTTGACTTGCGCCAACCTGCAAACTAAAGTGGAGCTCCAATGACGGCCACGAACAACAACTAGTTGAGGGAGCTTCCGCTCTTCCATGCTATGGCCAAAACAGACAACCAAACGAGCAACGGATGTCAGCTGCATAAATCGTTCGCCTGTCGCACTGTATGCAGGCATCCACACACACACAAAGAGACCGAGCACCCCATCGAAAGCTGGTTCATAAAAGTGCAATTTATTAGCATATAAAGTGTGCGCCTTGGCTTTGGCCGGCCACCACAGGCAGGCAGGCTACTGAATGCAGGGCAGGTTTTGTTGTGCTAGGAAAAACATTAAAAACTGTTGGAGCTGAAGTGGCTCCCACAGCGCCAGCTCTGCCCACTGTTGTTGTTCTCTCGTCCCTCACATGAAATTGCAATAATGTTTTGTGTGCGCCCATGTGGTTCAGATAATGGTCTGGGATTTAATTCCAGGCGATTAACCTTAAGTTCGAGATAAGTTGGAGTGCTTGAAAAAGAAAGGATACTGTAAAACAGACAAAAGGTACGCTGTTTGTTGTTCGTCAAATATGAGTTACGACTGTTAATTCGAATAGTCATAAGTCACTCGCGAAATTTGATAACGAAATCAAACTAGTCAAATAGCTTGAGCATATTAGCAGTCGAGTAAAAGTAAAAAGCTTCTCACGACTAGAATTGGTTTTTATTTAATTAATGGATGAATTATCACATGATTGTTCAATTATAATTTTTTGCACTTATTAAAGGTTAATTGATATTAAATTGATTTGTAATCAGATCCGGGGGTTTGTGTTCAGCACCGGCGGGTAGTTTCCTTTGTTTTTAGAGTGGGGGTTCGCCAGACATCCTTTTAAAAGGCAATAACTAGTTAATTCATTTTAAAATTGAAAAGTCAAAAGAAATAAACTGGAAACTTTGCATTTGATTCCTCGGAAAGTTGTCTGTCTGGGTATTCCATTTTCCCCATCCTATCTTCGCAATAAATAAAAAAAAGGAAGGAAGGTAGCCTCCAAAATCCTCTATCAAAGGGATTTTTTCTAGAGTTTTTGGAGTGAAGGGCTGAATATTGAACAATGAACCGAAAAGGGTTTATTTAACGCTGTTCGCAGTCTTAAACTGTTTCTGAACCGGTTTTCATCCGGAAAATAAACTAACCTCATATCCAACCCAAAATTTAAATTTTTAATATAAAAAAAAAATTTGTTAGCCGAGAGCTCAGTGCTGTTGCTCTCGAGCGAGAGCCGATTTTTCGCTCTTGGCTTTTGAAATGTAGCTCTCAGCTTAGAGCCCAGAGCTGTGACTCCAGAGCCGCGAGTCGGCAGCTCAGAGCCGAGTGCTATTAGTAAAGAGCTGCGAGCCGATTGTTGGCTTTCGAGCTGTGGCTCCTAGCTCAGAGCCGAGAGCTACTAGTAAAGAGCTGCGAGCCGATTTCTAGCTGCTGGCTCTTAAAATTAAACTCTCAGCTCAAAGCCGAGAGCTGTGACTCCAGAGCCGGGAGCCGGCAGCTCAGAGCCGAGTGCTATTAGTAAAGAGCTGCGAGCCGATTGTTGGCTTTCGAGCTGTGGCTCCTAGCTCAGAGCCGAGAGCTACTAGTACAGAGCTGGGAACCGATTTCTAGCACCTGGCTCTTTAGATTTAGCTCTCAGCTCAGAGCCGATTGTTGGCTCCCGAGTTCCTGTGGTTCCTAGCTCAGAGCCGCGAGCTATTAGTAAAGATCTGCCCGCCGATTTCTAGCTGCTTGCTCTTTAGGTTTAGCTCCCAGCTCTCGAACTTAGGACTCCTAGCTCAGAGCAAAGAGCTGCAAGCCAATCGATGCTCCCTGCTCTCGATCTGCGGCCCCCGCTCTGAGCGAGAGCCAGAGTGCATGGCTCCCGAGCGAGCAATTCCGAACCCTGATTTGTTTTTCAGATTGTTGATGAACAGAGTTGATAAAGAAATGACTGTCAGTCTCAGCCAAATTTACTATATACGTTTTAAAGTCTATTGAGCTGAAATAATCCACTGGGAGTATAGATAATTACTCAGATACGACGTCTTTTTGATATAGCTTATCTTAAAACAATTTATTTCACAATAGCTTTTGGTGATAATCACCAATACCATACCTAATATTTTTTATTTGTACTTCTTGTTGACTGCTCAAAGTCTTACCAAAATTAGACGATATATTATATAGCTACCAAAGAATCTTTCGATTACAAAATAGATTTTAATGTGAAAAGCGTGTGTTTTTCAAAATTACGTTGTCCATCGTATACACTTGTTAATGATGTATCTAAGTCAGTGTAGGGCGCGTCCGTACAGCGTGTGCATATCAAAGGCCGCAGTCGCAGCGACGTCGCTCACTGACAGCAAACACACGATTTCGTATCGGTTGCCACGCACACATGCATAGCTAAAGTATGATTGTATTGTTGGCCCTACACTGAACTAAGTCAATGACGGGCACAACTTTAATAGTGTATGTAAAACTATAAATGTTTATTTTATTTAAATAAATGTATAATTTATAATACATGATATATATCAACTTTATAAATTTTATCACTTCTGTTCGCATTTCCGAATATATTTGAAAACTAAAACTCCTTTCATTCTGAATTGTTGTCGTGTCTGAATCGATTTAATTCCGCTTCGATTCTACGAATTTTTACCACGCCAATTCATCTAAGTTCGTCTTTCATTCATAACCACATCTGACATTGACAATTTGCCATGTTGTTGTTGTTGTTGTGGCTGTCCCGCCATTTGATAAACAAATACAAAACACATTGATTAAGACAAAACTGTAAATTGATTGAGTTGATGGCTGGCCATCAATTGTCGGCGAGAGTCATTGGTAAAAATGGGAATCAGCTGCCCCAACTTTTGGTCTCGTGCTGCTTGCTTTAAATTGCAAAAAGTTTCAAATGGTGCGAATGTGACACATGTGGAGGTCTCCACTCAACTGACTCATACAAAAACCAGTCAAAGAAAGCCAAAAACAATTTGAAAGTGAAAGGTTTTGTGGATATGGCAAAAAAAAAAAAAAAAAAAAAAGCAATGAAGTTTGACTTTAAGAGTCTCTTGACTGATAATGCCCTCAAAATGTTAATGATTTGCTGTAGCTGTTTGTGATGCCTGGCAATTATGTGGAATGACGGCCAAGTGTGCTCCAAGTGGCTTGGCATGGCTCACAAAGCCAGACGAGTGAAAGATGCTGCCGCTTGACACAAATCTCTGCGGATGATTTTCATTAATAAAAAAAAGTAGTTTATAGTTTGCATATTAACATAAAAACTTTAGCAATGTTGAACTTTTGCGAAACGACATAAAAAAAATAACGAGTACCTAAGGTGAAGAGATGAGGGAGAAGCTTTAAGTTGGCTGCCACTTGACACAGTTTGAGCGGTTGAGGCAAAGGCTTTGGCATTTGCGTAGGAGTTGAGTTTAACTTTTGCCTATTTGAGCATAAAGTATTTCTAAAGAACTTTTGATATGAAATGTCAGCAATTCAATTCATAAATATAAAGCTTGCAATGCTTAGAAATCAGGTTGAATGAATAAAGGTTTCGTAAATGTATTTTTTTTTATACAATTTTAAATTGTTTTTTAATTTTGCCCAGTATATTGATTTTCGATGCCATAAACTACATATATTCTTGATCAGAACGACAAGCTGGATCAGAAACTATATCTTATAGCTTCCATAGGTACGATGGGTCGGAAAAATAGTTTTTGTTTTCAATGCTAGCGTTCTTAAACTCGGCCATTCAAAATATTATATGCTTTCAAACAATTCTGCAAAATTTGGTTTTGGTATACGATATCCTATAGCTGCCATAGAACCGATCGTTCCGAAAATGGTGCTTAGTAGGAAAAACATTTTTGTTTTCCAAGCTATCGTTCTTAAACTCTGATATTTATATGATTTTAAGCAGTTCAACAAACTTTGGTCGAAATTGGAAGACTATATCCCATAGCTTCCATAGAAACAATCGTTCTAAAAATATGTCTTAGTGAGAAAAACTTGATTGTTTTCAATACTTGCGTTCTTTAACTCGGCAATTCACAATATTATATGCGTTCAAACAATTCTGCAACATTTCGTTAAAAATCGGATGACTATATTCTATAGCTGCCATAGGAACAATCGTTTCAAAATGGTTCTTAGTAGAAGAAACATTTTTGTTTTCCATGATAGCGTTCTTAAAATAAGGAATTGTAAATTTTATGGGCTTTTAAACAGTTCTACAAATTTTGGTCGAAATCGGAATACTATATCCTTAAGCTTTCATAGGAACTACCCGTCGGAAAATAAGTTTCAGTGAGAAAAAGTTTTTGTTTCCACGATAGCTTTCTTAATCTAAGGATCGATCGTTCCGAAAATGGTTTTTAGTAGGAACACATTTTTGTTTTCTATGCTAGCGTTCTTAAACGCAGGATTTATGTAATTCATATACTTTTAAGCAGTTCTATAAAATTGATCGAGATCGGAAGACTATATTCTATAGGAACAATCGGTCGGAAAATAGGTCTTAATGAGAAAAAGTTTTTGTTTTCCATGATAGCTTCCTTAAACTAAGTAGTTATGAATATTAAATGCTTTTAAACAGTTCTACAAAATTTGTTTAAAATCGGATGACTATATCCTATAGCTGCTAAAGGACCGATCGTTTTGAAAATGGTTCTTAGTAGGAAAAACATTTTTGTTTTCCATGATAGCCTTCTTAAACTCAGATATTATGATATTTATATACTTTTAAGCAGTTCTACAAAATTTGTTCGAAATCGGAAGACTATATTATATAGCTTCCAAAGGAACAATCGGTTGGAAAATAGGTCTTAGTGAGAAAAAGTTTTTGTTTTCCATAATAGCGTTCTGAAACTAAGAAGTTATGAATATTAAATGCTTTAAAACAGTTCTTCAAAATTTGGTAGGAATCGGAAGACAATGCTAATAATCCTTGAGTGTCTTATTACTGCGAAACCACAACTACTATTTCTCTGACTAATAAAGCAATGATTTCTGTACCTTGTTAAAAAATGAAATATATTTCAAAGTTGTTAGCTTTATTTTTATTGCTTTTGATGATGATTTTATATCCTTATCTCACTCTGCCCTTTGCTCAGGCCATTTCATCAACATCCGGGTTTAAGTGTCGTGAGACTGATAAGACTTATTGTAGAGGGTACGTACTTACTGCTTACTCATTAAATTGTGTGGCCATTTCCTAATTTCCCCCATAGAATATTAAGAAATAGTTCAATGGGAATTCCTTTACAAAAATGTTTTAACAAACATTTTGTGTGAATATCCAAAGATATAAACAAACGGAACTTATTGTTTATAGCGTATCACTTGCTTATACATCTTTTTCTTTATGTAAACAAAAGCAAGGCATTCATATGCCGAAGCAATTCAATTTTATTTTGCAATTAAAAATGAAAAATGGGCAGCCACCACAACCAATTGGAAGGGGGGTATTTCCATGTTAAATCCTGCCACGAAGACCACACGCAGTGTTTGAAGTGATATTAATAGGTGGACTTTAGTTTGGATATCAGAAAGTGTCAGAGGCTAGTTAATTTTATTGGATTGTTTTACACTCTCCAGCAGCGAAGCGCTTTAAGTTTCTGGGTGCGGCTCTGGCCATTAACTCAATGTGGCGTCGTTGTCGTCGTCAGAAAATGGATTTTAAACCGCTTGGGCTATTATGCCTCGCCCCTTGTTGCTGTTATTGTTATCCTTCCCTCTCCATTTGAAACCTGTTTGTTTGCTCAAAATGTTATCACTTTTTCTTATGGATTTATGTCATTTTTTTTATGTCTGTTGGCCTCCCCTCTGCCTGTCATTGTGCACATTTGGAATTTTATTTATATATATTTGCTATGTGCTTTTTGGTGTCAACAAAATTTTGAATATCTTAAAACATTTGCTTTAAACAAATATTTTGAAAATACCAGGGCATTTTGAGAAGTCAGTGCACAGTTACGAATGAAGCAAGTATTGTATGATGTACAATCGAATGGCATTGGCAAATTGCTTTTGTAACCATCAAAACGCAGCTGAAACCGCAACAATGTTTATTTAGACATCCAAAGCAAACAATCTGTGGGCGTGGCAGCCTGGGTCATATGATATATGGGTCATTAACAAATTGTGCTGTGATTTGTAAACTAAATATATGTGTCCATGAATATATATATATATATATTCAAATAATTATAACTAATAACAAATGCGACATGAACTTGTGTCGACAAATTACTCATAAAATGCTAATTTTGGTCAGAAGTAAAAGAGTAAAGGGGGAAAACAATGACAAAGTTGAATCATCAATATTGGCTGCGAGGGTGTAGGAGATTGTCATACTCCCAGGCAACAACAGAGAGAGAAAAAAAAATAAACAAAAACTGCTCATTAACCTACACATATATAAGCAGAGTTTTATATGAGACTAATTATTTGCCAACTAATTACGAGTACCTCATAAAGGCCACGTAATACCAACTGAAGAAAATAAACGAAAAAAAATTAACTAACGAGCCTAAAATGCACACAAATTATACAATAACTTAGCGTAAGCATGCAATTAAGTAAATAATTGTAAAGAGAAACATTACATTTTACCATTTTATTTTGCTTATATATTAACAGCTTTTTAAACACTTCGATTGTTGGGCATCCATTTGTTGATAATATTGACCAGTTTGCTTGCATAGTTTATTTGTCAAATCAATGCCAGCCATTTTTAACTACTGTCCTTGAGATTTATTTAATTAATACTATTTTTGGCCAGAATATCTTGTTGTGGTTTGGGCTAATACAGTGAGTAGGGGTCTGCATGATACTTATTTTTGAAAGGCCTTGAAAGTAAGCTTTTTTTTTAACAATCATTTTGTCTGATGTTGTCGCTGCACCTGTACTTTTCAATACTAGAAATCAGCTGTTTATATTGGGACTGCAAACCCATACAAACCCTTAACCAACGCTAGGGGTTTGGTTTCACAACCGGTTCCCTTTTAATTGAGAACCGGAGAGTTTCGGTTTGGGTTTACAATTTAAAAGAATTCAAAGACGAACTGCTTTATGAGCTGGTGCAATTTTTGGAGAGTTAATAAAACATAAAGCGATCCTGCTAATTTGCAATCTCAGCGAAAGCCACGACTCTTTCACAGTAGTGGATTTTCTGAAACTGATGTGCTTTTTGAGGCCATGAAACCTGCAGAGAATACGGCCACATTTGACTGACAAACATGAATTCACATTGTTGGGCTGGGTTCACACTGTTTGACGCATGAGACATCACAATCTAGTAGACCATTATATTATGTTTTCATGTGAATAGCTTGTCATTTGACATTCAAAACAATACAACAAGAAGGCCTACTAGATTGTCATGTCTCATGCGTTGAATAGTGTGAACTCAATTAAACTAACTTTAAATATCCAGTCATAGTGATTTGATGTTTAACAATTACAGTTACTTAATCACTGGAACGCCTATATGGCTCATTTCTAATTTAAAGTGTGGCCGTACTTACAAAAATTCTTAAAAAAAAGGAACATAAATAGTAATACCCGTCCCTGAATTCTTCAATTTGCCCCTCCCATCCCTCCCCGATAATAAAAAAATTTGAACGGAAATGAGCTACACGATTTGGTAGTCTAGCCTTTACTTCCAGAATTAATCATACTTCCTTTGAATGCCTTTTTATTTGTATATAAGCTAATAGGAAAAAATCTGAACAATAAAAAAATTTCGTAAAATTATTGGGCAGGATTATTTTTTCTAAGAATTTTATTTTCGTGCTAATCGCCAAAAAACTTAATTTGTAATTTTGTTTGTTTGAAGTACAAACATTTTCATACAGATCGCATTAAAGCATTTAGGCCTGTTCCCATTTTCGATTTCGATCAAAATAGGCGAAATCGGAATTTGTAAATGTTTCCTATTCTATAAACTGATTGAGTGATGCCGCTTTTAACTTCCAATTTCCATTTATCTTTATTCAACTGTCTTAATGACAATTAGTTTGAACCGAATTATCTAATACTTTCTTAACAATAAAATCTCTAACCAATTTCGATCGATCGGATTCGGAAACGAGAACAGGCCTGAATGTGTCGAAATTCTTCTTTTTGTCGTTTTGAGTACTAGGTTTTATCAAATATTTTTTAACATCAGAGTGTAAAAAAGATTCTGTGATTGAAGTAGTATTTTTTGAACCGATCAGTTTGCCAACATAATGTTAATGTTTACTTTTAATGTTAATTCTAACATTTTATGTTTGTTTTATTAACATTTTCTGGCTAATAAAAAGGTTTTTTTAATAATCCTTTCCCTGAGTAACAGATCTATTAAAGTTCGGGTATAATTCGTTTATCATAATTTTTATTCCATCATCTTGGCATTTTTAGGAAAAAATTTTTTGTGTTAGTATCTTAATCTCTTTTATATGAGTTTTTCCATTGACAAGGCTATTTCTTTACTAAGGACTTTATGTTCTGTTGATTGTGTTGGGTCACATTCTAAGTTCGTTTTAAGTCATATTGAAACGCTCTCGTTTTTTGAGGGCTTAAAACTGACACACACGAGAACAAGCACGAAATCGGAGGTTGCAACACGAACACGTTGTGTTAAGCGTTGCGTGAAGTCACGCGCCCAACTTTACTACTAGCACACACATTTGCTCAAATTGATTAAATTTTGAGTGCAATCATGCAGGCCTTTACTAAAAGTGTAGACTACACTGCGAGTTGTGCTACACCACTCTTGGTGCATCAAAACAAAGATGTTTGGTTTTATGATTGATTTCTTAATTAACCTTGATCTCAATACCACAATACCACTGTATAGGAAAAAAAGATTGTCTAATCTTTGGCATCGAATTTTCCAAAGGTCAGCCCCTTTGGGATTTATCAACTATTTAGTAAGTCGGACCAAGAGAACACGTCTAAAGACACCTCGATTTGTAGTTTAATTCCATTACATTTAGTTTAAAATGCAAACACCCAGGTCACTTACGTGCATTCACTTTACATTTGCAATTTCTTTCACTCTTTTTTTTTTGCCCCTTCGTTTTCCCTTTGCCATCTCATAAATGATTCAACTGGTAAAGCATGCAAAAGTAAAAGCAAAAGGTGTAAAAATTCATAATTACAAAACCATTTGGCACATTGACTGCATTTCTCATCGCCACATTTGTAATGGCTATTTGTTTAATATTTATAAAAGCATTTGCTAGTAAGAAATTACAACTTCTAAATAATTGATAACTGCAGTTGTTATTCGCACTTTGTTGTATTTGTTGCGGTTGTTTTGTTTTGTGGTCGAGTCGTAAACTCTGGAATATTTTATGGCCATATAAAGTGAATGAACTGTAATAACCTTTTGAGGTAACAGAGAGCTCATATGCAACGGACAGCCTAGGGGCCTAGGGTGGGTAAGAACTACACCGCCCGTTTTCCCTGGCGCCATGACGTATGCTATTATATATGCAGTTGTTGTTGTTGTTGTTGTTGTTGGGACTATGGCAAATGCAAAGTGCAATTTAGTTGCTAATTGTGGCAAATTACAAACGACAGTTACATCGATTTTTATACCCCCGAGATGTAAGGCAAGAAGGGTATATCGAATATGATGGGGGGAGCATTAAATTTATTGGAGTAACCGGTACAGAACCACCCATCAGAATTGCTTTGTTTCGGTAAGGGATTCCTTAAAATTGATGACCCTACCAAAAGTTTTGGTTCAAAAAATGTCTTACGGGTGTTTTCTCATCTTCATGTTTTTGAAATCGAGGTGGTTATCAAGAAAATTTATGTTACCTACTTTTAGGTCGCTTTAAAAAACTTTAAAATATTTGAAAAACGGCGCAAAAGTAGGCAACCTACATTTTCTTAATATTCACCTAGATTTCAAAAGCATGAAGATAAGAAAACAGCCCTATATTACTTCTTTTTATATCTAGAACTGAGTTTTCTCAATATTTAATAGCATCGAAAAGGTCTATTAAAAATGCATCTCGAAAATCTTATCCAACTTCAATTATAAGGGCAAATAAGCACCATCCTCGTATACCAAGAAGGTAGAGGCTGCCATACAATTTCAAATACCAGACATTTTTATAACAGGTACACAGAAAAAAAGGAAAAGGAAAAAAAATTGAATTTTTTTCGATGAACAATTTGATATTTTCATTTCCACTTGAACTGGATTTATTATATATCCTTTTTTCATCTATTTGAGATTATATAATGTTGAATTGATACTTGGTTTGCATCAGGGCTACAAACTGTATTTGAATTGAACCGGTTCGGACCCGGAATTCCGAATTTTCTTTTAATGTGAACCAAATCTTGAACCGAACCTCTTTTGAAAAAAAATAGCTGAACCTAAACCTGTTCCGAACCAAAAATTTCGGTTCGGTTAAAAAAAAGTTACAATTCTTAGTTAAGCGGGCATTTTATTGATATGAGGAGTAGTATAGACCAAAAATTGCTCGATGAAATAATAATTATAAAATTTAATTGAACTCGTATGCTCGACTAAACAAAAATTCCGATAATTTTTTATTTGTTTTGTATTTTTTTAACAATTTAATTACTCTTCTTTACAAATTTGGAAAAACTTCGGCCGAACCAAGGTTCGAACCAAAACCTTATCACAAAAACCTTAAACCTTTAATTTCTGAACCTTAATCATTGGTAAATTTTAGTTTGAACCGGACCTCCTAAAAATGATTGGAGTTTGCAGCCCTGGAGCTGAAAAAGGTCCAAAGGATGTTATAATATCCATTCCGAAAGGATACTAATATTTTCGTTTGTTCTTTTGGTGTACAAATGAAAGAATTATCACCATTTCTTCTCCTTTTCGTGTTCTTTTCGTGCCTAGTTACTTTGAGCACGGACATGCACGAACACCCTCTAAATGGAATTTCGTCAAAAGCGCTCAAATTTTACTGGGTGTCGTGTAGTTGACCTCTAATTTTAAGCTTTCTTTTGTGGTTATTGTTGACTGCACTGCCCAGTTATTAGAATTTCAATGGGCAGTGTTTCGTCGGGCGCAGTAAACTATGAGCCAATTCAATTGTTCTGTGTGTATGTAAATGTATGTTGTGTGTATATATATTTACCCATTCCAATTATTCAGACTCTGTCCATTTCCGGGCATTGGCAAAGCATGCGTAATTCTACCCGTAGTAAAAAGGCGGTAGGCATAGGTTTCCCAAATGCATTTTAATCAATAGTGCAAACCAACTTCTACAACTTTTGGAGCCACTGACTGTGCACAGTGGCAGCCACACAAACACGTCTAATTATACGCCCACAATACGCCCCCCGACCAAAAAGAAAGAAAGAAAAAAAAAAATAACAAACCTGTTTTCGTGTTTGAAATTCATTTAACATTAAAAGCCTTTGTCCGTTACCCAATTTTCGAGAGGCCTGCGATTTTGTAACCAAGCCCAATTTTATGCAGGTTTTGTGCTGACTCATGCTCGCTCACTTGCTCCTCACAATCCTTTTTGTGAACCTGACCAACCCCAGCGAATACTTGGCAAATAGCTTAAACTTAAATGAAACCCTAAAAGTTACCATAAGTCGCGACGAAATGACATAAACTAGTTTTGTAGACGATGGCGGACAACGACGGCAAATTGTCTGTAGTTGATTTTGATACCGTTCACGCAGTGAGTACTGGGGGCTTATAAGAACTTCAGATCTAGCTAAGAATGCTAGAACGAAGGTTTCGACTAGAACTGGGCACGAGAGCTGCCCATATTGCGCCCATGTCTACCCCAATGCTTTCTCAGACAGGAAGGAAAATATTTTAAAGTCCCTGGTACGTCATAAGCTGACTTTATAATTACGAAATAAAAGAGTTTTTTGATGTAATTTCATACAGAAAATGAATTTAGGTCCTGCAAAATTCCCTAACTAAACAAAAAATAATCTTCTTGTAGTTTGCCGTAAATTATAATAAAATTCCTTAACTTGTGTATAAATGGATATTCATATGTCGACTCCATTGCCAAACCATTATTTTTTTTTTGTATTGTTCTTGTTATTGCTGTAATGCAGCGATTTGTTAAGGCTATTCCACTTGACATCTGACTGTTAAGAGTCGATCTCGCTGTCCTTGAAACGCGGCCTTAAGCAACACATATAGGTGGGTATGGCCAACGTCTTTGTTGTCTACAAGAACCCCCTACACTTGTCGTTGTTACAGGAAATGCAAAATGCCTCATAAATGGTTACTCTTTTAATTTTTTAATTGTGAGTCATAAGCACATCCCACATCCAATTGCAGTTAACGTTACTCCAAGTACTTGTTGTATTTGCCAAGTGCAAATTAACATGTTAACAAAATTGCCAGTTATTTATCTGTCTGTCTGCCCGGCCGCCTGTCTGGGTGTTAACAACAGCTAATCAACGAAAGGCAAATGAAAATGCTTCACATTTGTACGAACGTATTACAAGCAGCGCCACTGGGGAGCGTATTTGTATTTTATTTAGTCACACGCAACACAAAGCAACATTTTTATATTCACTTTCAGTTTATTGTTTAATTTATGTATGTCAAAGGTGCTGTTCAAATTATCGCCTCAACTAAATTGCGGCAAAAAAAAACATTAAAGATAAACATTGTAGACGAAAGCAATGTTGTTGGTCCAAAGCTTATATTCTCTAGTCTTCCAAATCCTAGAAACAAAGAAGAATCATTGCTAAAAAGTTAAAAAAAAACGCGAAGGCTAAGCTATTCTCGCTTCAACTTATCTTACAGATAGCACATATATGTTGGATATAAATTTTCAATTTGGATAAACTCCAAATCTTTAAGAATCTGATTGCGTACTTCTTTATTTGAACACCCTAAAAAAAAAAAAAAAACTTAAATCTCGGAGACTATAAGAGGTAGATCCACCAAAACTTGTATAAAGACTAAGACTGCAGATCAGTCCTGAACTGAACCCCTAAGAACCACCGGAGCGAGTTTTTTGAATTCACCAAACCTTTTATATTTTTGATCCCTCAAATCTGAGCCCGAATCGGACCATAAATTAAAAAATTTAGTTTCTGTTATCAATATTAGGTAATCTTTCCTACGATTGAAATTTTAAATGGGAGTATACCAAATTTGAGTCTTTATGACTCTACGTAAGATTGCGAAAAAATAGGTTTATGAGTATTTTAAAGGAAGATTCCTTCGAAAATTTAACAATTGAATATACATCGCCAAATGTTTGAAAACTTTCAAAAGCTGTTATAAACGAGGACTTCAAAAAAAAAAATACCGTTAACTATACTAACTGTTCCAGCAACCCAGTCATCAGTTGAATCTAAGAGCTCTAGTAGAGATTATTAACCAGGGTTCGATAAATGCACAAAAATTTGTTTCACGCCATAATAAATATCATCAATGTAAAAAATAATTATTTTCAGACATGAAAATAAAAAATTTTACATATGGAAAAAATGATTTTTTTTTTCATGTAACTAACATAAGCATTTTTGACACGATCGTTTTTTTACAGGCATGTCAATAATTTGAGCTTCCTTTTTGACGTCTGTAAAGAACAGTCGTGTCAAAAATGCTCGCGTTAGTAACATGAAAACAATTTTTTTCCAAATGTAAGGCTGAAGGTTCACACTATTCGACTCATGAGACATGATAATCTAGTAGGCCCTTGTGTTTTCCTGTTTTCATTCTGAAAAGCTTGTCATTTGACATTGAGAACAAGGCAACATGAAGGCCTACTCGATTATCAAGTCTCATGCGTCGAATAAGTGATTGAACCCAAGCCTATTTACATACATATTTTCATGTCTGAAAATAATATTTAATTTTTTTATTTAGATGTTATTTTACTTTGTGTTAATGTCTTACGCGTAAAGAAAAATGTGTGTTATTTTACGAACCCTGATATTAACATAAACTAAGCAGATTTTACAAATGACAAATTTGAGCTTATGGAAATATTTATAATAATTTAACTAAAGGATTTTTTTATTTTTCTTGAAACCAATTAAAAGGGTATAACTAAAAAATAAACTATTCCTTTTCTGTTTTGAGTTTGCCGAGGTTGCATGCAACGCCTATGGTTCCAGGAACCGATATAAGTAAATAAGTAAAGGCTATTAAATACTTTTCTCCTGAGTAACGGATATATCGAAGTCGAACAGAGTCGACTATTAGGCCCTGTTTATCGTGTAAAATATTCATAAAATGTATCATCGAGTTTTTCCGTGATCGTGATCCTAAAACTTTACAACTACAACACAGCCGCCGCTTCAATTATGAAATTTAGAATACGATTTTAAAGTTTTCATATTATTGGGTCATAAAATGACAAATAATTTGCTTTTGAAATTACAAGAATTTGACAAAAAATGACACAAAATGACACAGAATCACACAAAATGACACAAAATGGCACAAAATAACACAAATTGAGGGTTTACATTGGAAAACCCAGTCTAACCAAATATCAAAACTTAAAAAAAGGTTGATGGTTTTTTTTTTTTTTTTTGTATTTTAGTTAAACAATATCCGCGTAACTCTAATTGTGAAACCTATCTCAAAATAATATTCTTTTATTTTCAATGACTGACAAAGAAACATTTAAAATTCTCTGATTTTGTCCATCAACAGTCACAGAGCGAGCCATACAGACAGATCAGTCATAGACATCAGAATGATGGGCGACCTCGTCCGGGTTCCGAGATCTGCGTTGGGGCAACGCGCCAGTGACACAGTTTCTATACGCTTTGAAAGAGCGCCTATCTCTCTCTCTTTCTCCCTCGCGTGCTATCTATCTCTTCCACATTCTCCTCTGATTGAGGCGTTTTGCGGTTCCAATTTATTTATGCGCTGCATTTCCATTTGGTAAATTTTTTTTCACTAATCAGTTTCAATTCAAAGCTCTTGTTGCTTTTGTTTTTGTTTTGTTTCGCTGTTTGCTAGAGTGGGAGAAGCTTGGTCGAGTGTTGGATATTTTCAGTACATAAATGTTTATATATCCTGATAGCAGCTGCAACCTATTTATAATTGTAGATTAAGTAATTAATAGCCATGCAGTTAATTTGTGCGATTTCCGATTAGTCTGGTGTTTGGGAACATTGTTTTGGATTATCAGCTCAATTTCGCTTTCATTTGTAACAATCAGTCAATCAATCATTTTGGCAATAATTCAAATGGTCATATATCATACAACAAAGAAAACGTTGTTGGAGGCTTGACTTGCCATCACAAGCTCTCCCATCTCCATTGTCGAGTACAATGAACTTTTTGTGTAACAAAAAAAAAAAATATAAAAAATAAACTGAAAGAAAATGCTTTCCGGCAGCCTTCGACGTGTGTCATTCGTGAAAAGAAATAATACAACAAACAAAAGAAAAAGGGAAAAAAAAGTTAATGCGAATGCTCAAAATCCAAACTGGTCAAAAACTACACAATCATCAGACAAAAGCTTCGATATTCAGTCATTGACATTGCGAACACCAAAAAAAGGGGGCGTGCTTCTGTCTTTGCAAAAAAATTTTAAAAATAAACCCCAACGACAATAATAAAATGTCAATGTTATTTTTACAAAAATTCGCCAAGTGCTGCATGCTAATGAAATGATCTTCCATCTATAGGATGAGAGATGGTATTTCTAAACACCACACAATTTTGGGCTAACTTAAAAAATGTTACTTTTTCGTGACTGGGTTTTGGGATTAAATGCAAAATTTTAATATTCTGTTGTAATTGATTTACAAGATTTTACATATGTTACTTTGTCCCTTAAACAGAAGGTGCGGATTTTTTTCCCCCAAAAAGCTCTATAAGGACCTGCGAAGTAATTTAGCTTACTTCGGCATACATTACGTCAGGATAGAACGAAAGTCTAGTGTGGCCAGATTTATTAAGATATAATACCAAATCTTGAATTTCGTGGTATTTTTCATTTACCAGCGCGTTGGTCACACTAATAGATTAGCAATGTTATTGCTGCTGTTTTGATAAAGATAAGCAACTTATCGTCAAGCCTCGCTGACCAAAAACAACTTTCAAAAATATCCTAAGAAAACTGTTTTAATATGATACAAACCAATCAAATATAGGAGCAATGTCTACTAATCATTTAGCTTGTGTTTTATGATTTATTTACAAGTACTTTTTTGCTATTAAATTAGACTAATTTTTTAAATTCTTTTGCGCATTTATAAGTAGCAGTTGATTTAGTCATAATTTTGGATTTTCGCTATTTTCATTAGGTAATTCAAACCCTTATGAAAACGATTACCTCCTCGTCTTAAATTCTATTTCAGCTGAAGAAGGATGATGCGATATTGTTTGCAACAATGTTTCTTCACCAGTTCGAGGTAAAATGATATCCAAAGGCATCAGCATAGGTTCCATTCAAGTGCTGTTAAGCGCAACATTAGTTCTCAGCTCCGTATGGGCACAATGTAAAGGGTAAAGGAATCATTACTTCTGTTTTTTCTTTTTTCCACAAATTTTGTATGAAACTTAATGTTATTTCGCAGGTCCGTAGAGGGCTTAGGAAACCTGTGGATAAAAGAAGAGCCGCATGTTTTATAATGCAAGCAAAGTATCGAGTATTTTTTTTGTAACATCGAAGCGAACAGCTGGTTTCGACATGATAAAAAACGAAAGGCAAGTAACTTCGCTGTGTCGAAGTTTTAATACACTTGAAAACATTACCCAACTGATGTAACCGGTAAAATATATATGGATACGATATCGATATTTAAAATTTTTAAATATTGATAATAAAAATTTGATACCTAAAAAAACTTTCTTTGGCAGCTTTATGTATAGTCATCCGATTTTGATAAAATCTGAAATAATTGTGTTGGCGCATAACACTAATATATACCAGATTTGACCTACTGAAAATAAAAAAATTTCCCCTAGAACTAGTTTTTGACCCACCTTTATATGCAGCTATATGCTATATTCATCGATTTTGATAAATTTTTCCACAAATATAAATCACTAAAACTAATATATCCAAGATTGTACGCTACAATGGAAAATAAAAGTTTTTCTCACAATGCTTATTTTCGACCGATCGTCCTTGCAGCTATAGAATAGCATCGTCCCGTTCAATTTTGGTCAGTAAAAATCTCTGTTACCCCCAAAATTTTTTTCAAAAAAAACCACACCGGGCGGGCGGCAGCCGGGGGGCCGGCCGGGGGGCGGAGGGGGGGACCCCGCGGTCTCCCATTGTTTATGGGTCGGAATAATATTCGATGCGTTACAAACTTGGGCAAAATTAATAATAATCGGAACGCGAAATTTGCATTTCTGTGAACGCGGTGCTATTACCAAGTACACCGTTTGTCACATTTATCAGATTATCACTCATAATCGTCTTTATTTCTCTATCGCAATAATGGTCTAACTTCCATTTTCTTTTCCTTTGACTATTTCTATTATCTCAGCTTCCACCCACCCAAGATCCCTGTGTACTTTGAATACGATTGCTCAATATTTTAAACCTGATTCGAAAATCAAATTCATTAAACCAAACTTATAGTAATCCTAAACCTTGCACTTTGAATTAAAAAATATTTCAAAAATGCTTGATAAATTGTTTCATTTGTGTGTCTCTTTTTTAAAACATTTTGAGCTCATTTGCTCTCGTTAGTCTCACGTAGCCGGTGCCTGGTGTGACAATTAATTGGCCACCCTTGAAATGCATGCCATATAGGCGAATTGTCTGACCGACTTGCTATATAAAAACGCAATCTCTTGCATTCCCCCGTTGGGTCTAGACAATGAAATTTGCATGCAACAATGAGGGGAATGTCTTGAATTATTAATTAAGAAATTAATTTTGCGATGTTGACAATGACTACAACAACAACAACAACAACGAACTTAAACCTAATGGGTGACTTCGAACTTGGCCCCGTAGCATTCCGGGCCACGCGCTTTCATTCTGGTGCTTAGGGGAATTCAATTAGCAAGTCACATTGTATGGCAATCAATGATGACTGGCTGGGATGGGGAGTGTATATATATATATTTTTTTTTTGCTTCCGATGATGGCCATTGTCCAGCCTCGACTTTTTTATCTGCTTAGTCAGACCTCGAGATGGAGACATTTGCATATTTCTTCCATACTCATCCAAGCCGGATGCACCCGTGCTGCTTTGCCCGAGATGAGTACGCAGTTTGGACTGAGTTTTCAACAAAAGCGTTGTTTTTTTTTATAGAGTGCGTAATATCTGCATTACAAGGCAGAAATTAATCAGGAAATAATTTATTATCATTATAAATTTTTTTATTGCACAATCTACACGAGTCGTGACCTGTGTCCATTCACCGTCTTTCACTGCCAAAATTATTAAATGTGTGAGTAAACTAGAAATGCATTTTTCTTCTTTGGTTTATCAAACAACAAATTTCCATGTGTTTTTCATTTTGTATATTATTTTCTCTTTAAGCCTTTGATGTTCATTTTGCCAAGCACATTTTCTCTTTGCTCTTTTCTACCTATTCAATTTTCCTGCTTGATTGCATTTTACTTTTGATTTTTTTTTTCTTGAACGAAATCTTTTGGCGTGAAATTGGTTTTTGCTTAGACTTCCATGATCGATTTTTATAGCTGGATTTTTCGCAAATGTTTTTTTGTCTTTTTTTTTTTCTTTAAACATGGAAAGTGAAAGAGGGCAGTTTGATAATTTAGTAAGTTAAGTCATCGCAAAAGTTTTATGACTAAAAATAAGTTAAGGATTTGGTCTCCAAATCAAATTTTTTTTTAAAGTATTTGGTCTCCAAATCAAAAATTTTTTTTTTGAAAGTATTCAGTATATGGCGGTTCCAGTACCGGTTCCGGTACGTACCGAAATGAGAATTTCGGGTTAAATGTTCTATAACGGTTTTCAGTTTATTTAGGTTTTCAGTTCCGATACACGGTACTCAGATTTTTATTTCGGTATACCGGTACATGTATAATTTTTTGTATAATATTACAAAATTTAAGTTATTTCCAGATATCCATAAAATCAATGGATGTAATAGAACTAAAAAATTGTGTTCTTAAAATATGCCACATAAAAAAGCTGACAAATATTTCTTAATAATGGTTCGAAATAATCCGCTATAAAATCTGTCGTATCTTCGTTCAAAACAGAGATCTTTAGCGATTTGGATGGATTCGAACCCATATCTTATAGTATGGGTAGCTTAATATAGCTAATAATACGCTGGTAAAAAAATATATCAGCTCGAATTTCGGTTCCGGTTCCGGTTCTGGTACGTACCAGAACTAATGTTTCGGTAAAAGGTTCTGTTAAGGTTCTAGTTTATTTCGGTATTCGGTCCCGTAGCGGTACCTTGGTTTTTATTTCGGTATACCGGTTTGTACCGGTATGTACCGGTATAATTTAAAAATCCTTTAAACCGAAGATATAATAGAACCAGTAGCAACCTACACAACAGAATGTAGTTATAAAGAAGGAAAATTAAATTCTTTTCGGTCATTTCGGTTCCAAAAATAAAGGTTTCGAAATTCCGATTCCCAAAAAATAAATAATAACGGTTCCGGTTCCGGTTCTGAGTTTCAATCGGTTCTTTTCGGTATAAGGTTCCGGTTCCGGTTCCGGTTTGACACCCTGGTTATAATTGTTAAGGTTTTCGGTTCCAAAAAAAATTTAATATCGGTTCCGGTTCCGGTTACGATATTATTCACTGATCACAACAGTGTAAAACCTTAACAAGCCAAACAACCTTAAACAACGTAGAAAGGTAATCAAGTTCAATATTTCGGTACTAGATGTTTTAACGGTAATCCAATACTACGATTCGTTGCTCAAACGTAACGAAAACGATCCATTTTTGAAACGAATCACACATCTTAATCTGATATTCAGCAGAAAAAGGACATGTTTGGTTGCTGGAATTCTGAACTGATGGCACATATACCGTATAGCCCCGACCTTGCACCTTTAGAATAATATTTGTTTCAAACTCTTTACAATTCTTTAACTGGTGAAACATTAGTTTCCTCAACTTATAACTTATCTCTCTAAATTTGACTCTCTCTTGCTCTTTTCAGACTATGTTCGCTGACAATAACACGTCTCTCCATCCTGTCAACGCTGCCCGGTGACACCACCTCACTGTCACTGGCCGTGAAGATGCAAAGCTCAAAACGCACTTTGCGTAGCCATGAGATTCCCATCAATTGCACCGCTTTGACTTCCTCATCCTCCAAAGAGGCGGCAGCCTCTTTGCAGGGCAATTCACCGCTATCCAATGTGGGCGGTGGATCATCGCTTATTGGTACACCCGGTAATGTGGGTAATGCTGGCATTGGCACCGGGCTGGGTGTGGCTGTGCCTCTGACCGAAACCGAGCTGGACTTGCACTTCAGTCTACAGTATCCGCACTTTATCAAGAGAGATGGTAATAGGTAAGTAGAGTAAATAAAGTGGATGCACAACTTTTCGTTGACCATTTAATTTCCCAGACTGGTAATACTGCTGCAACGCCGCAAAAAATATAAATCCCGCACCATTCTGGGCTACAAGACTCTGGCCGAGGGCATTATACGCATGGATGCAGTTCTACAAAAATCCATGGATATGATCATTGAGCTAACTGCATCGGGCAAGAATGGCAGACCGGGCACAGTGGTGGCATGTCTGCGTGCCGAACGCGTATGCTCCATTCCAGTTGACCATGACAATAAGAACAACAACAGCGTGCTGCTGGCAGGTGAGGCCCTCAAACCACTTCGAAAATTTCACATCCGTGTCATAGTAAAGGAATTTATTGCCAAATTCATAATGCACCAATAAATAAACTCATGATTCTCAAACTCAGTCAAGATTAGAGAAGTGTTAATGACGCAAACTGCGGCAATTAATGACCAAAGTGAAGGAGGCGAGGGAGTGCTTGACTGATGAGTTGCTTTTGTTGTAGATCAGAAGATGTGCTCCCAATTTAAGTTGATGTTTATGGTAATCGCTTGTGAAACAATTCTCGAGCCACGAGTGGTGCTGCCGTTTAGCGGGGGTGTGACGTCAACCCCAATGTACAGTGGGGCAGAAAATAAATTTTTTTTTGTAAACTAGTCCAGCTACATAGTAAGCTTAAACCAGGCTGAAACCCCCTCCATTTTGACGGGGTTCGTTTCGGGGTTCGAAACCTTAACCTACTCTGGGGGTTCGGTTCCCACCGGTTCCCTTCAAATTGAGAACCGGGTTCCGGTTCTTCGGGTTCCAGATAGCATTTTATATTTTATGTACATATAGTAATTTATAGATTTGTTGACGGTGCTTTATAATCGCGCCTGATGGCTTGAAGTCAAGCACTAGGACTGTCTTGATTGATTGTGTATGTATGTTTGAAGAGTTAAGCGATTCTGCAACTTGCACTCCGCGAAGTCATTTCTCCTTCCAGTAGTGGTTGCTGAATCTGGTGTGATTTTTGTGGCTATGAAACCTGCAAAACACGGCCTTTTTGGCCTAAAAATAGAGATGAGCTTATCTGCGTACCCGTGATTTAGTAACTGGATTGACCTATCCGTAATTGATTAGTCACAGTGACTGGCATCATTAAATCACACTGTTACTTCAATATCAGTCCTGTGTGTTTGATGAGCAGTGACCGTGACTTAATCACAGACCCCGGTTGTCTCATCCCTAACTATATGTGCTGAACACGTATATTCATTTCGGAATTCAGTCAAATTATTTTTCTACAATGCGACCGCCACACACCTTGACTGGCATATTGTGAAGTGAAATGCTAAAGACTTTATTTGTGATTTGGTTAAAAAAAGAAGAAATTTAAATAAATGAAACTTTCCCGATTCACAGTGCCTTGTATCTCCATACGACAAAATAATGCACGAAATACGGTTTCGATGAAATTTAATTCCCTCTTGAGGTTGTGTAAAATAACCAGTCCAGTCTTTTGTTGCGGATGGGAAAGTGTCGCCTCCATACATGGGCTACATTTTTCTTCATAATAATGAAATATTTTAAACCATCAAGTGCAAAAATAAATTCTTGCTTACCATTTATTTTTGAACCGAACCCCACAATAAGAAAACAGGGTTAGGTTCGGGTTCGGTTCTCGTGATTATTTTCAACGGGGTTTCGCCGTTCGTTCAGGTTCTGTGGTTCTGAAGGGTTCGGTTCCACCGGTTTCAGCCTTGCTTACAACTTTGTCTAGATATTTTAAAAAAATTTCATTTAATGCCCCATAATGTCCAAATAGTATCCAAATTACATTTCAACAATCCAAACCAAAGTTAACATTTTGATTAGATTTATTTTGGTATAGAATCTGTCAAGCCCGATTGTAATATACTCTGTACCGGCCAAAGTGTGTATATAAAGAATACATTTTCAGTGCAGGGCCACACTAATTATAAAAGTGCTGCCCATCAAGTTTGCAGCCGGTGCTGCCCATCGTAATTATTTGTTTTGCTCATAACTCAACTATCGTTTATCTGATCGATAGACGATGTAAGTTAAATCAATAAGTAATGATGAGTAATATAAATCTCTAGAAGGTTCGAACACTCTAACTCCAAAAATGTGGAAAATATGAGTTTTTTTTTTTTTTTTTTTTTGAGTTTTTATTTGCCCGAGTTATCGAAATATTCATTTCCGACCCCAAACATATACTGAGGAGCGATGATTCATTTTCGATGTCCGTCTGTCTGTTTCTATTAAATCGATGAATAATATAGCTGCATAACGGACGGTCAAACACTCTTGAGAAAAACTTTTTGTTTTTATCGACTCAATCTTGATAATTATTTTTATATGCTTTCGTAATTTGAAAATTATAACGACAAAAGAAGAACGATCGTGGAAATTTTACTAGAAATTCTTTTATGTATATTTTATATCAATGATCTAAAATTTTAAATATCTATATCCTTTATATATTTTTCAGTTAAATATTGTAAATTTTTCAGTTATTAAACTCGTATTGCCTCGTTTTAAATTGAAGTTAAACTTGATCCATAGATGAGAGCCATATTTTCCGTACGAATATCAGAATTTTCATGGGGTCTACTGTCCTAATATTCTTCGGGTTAATACCGATTACCTTGATTGTTTATTAGAAAATAAAAAATGTTCCATTTGATTTCACTTAAGTGAAAACCAAAACATGACCAAATTTTGTTCACTTTAAAAAAATACGAGTCTAGCTTTTACAGTCCCTAAAATCTAGGAAAAGCGCATATAACTCGGTCGTTGAGGCTCATCAAGAATATATATACTTTATGGTGTCTAAGATGCTTCCAAAATTTCGCTACTTTGGCCCAGTGTGCACTGCTCAGAGATTTCCTCATGGCAACGCAGCAGCCGTTCAATTTCAAAAGGCGGGTGGGGGGGGGAAATATATTGAAAATATTTCTTCTGCTATTTTTGAGTAACTTTTGGGAATTGTGTGAGAGAAAATTCAATTATGAGAACAACGTACCGTACCAGAGGGTGGCAAATTTATTTAGCATGCGGTTTACCATTGGCAGCAGCTGTTTGCCATCCCACATCCTCAGGATGGACAAGCGAAAGATGGAAGTGGCTGCCCTCCAGCCACATTTCTTAATATTTCGATTTGATAAAAGTTTCTTCAAACTTTTTGTGGGTTTAAACTGTTGAAATGGTTTTGGCACTACAAGGACTCAGTTAGGTCCAAGGTAAAGGCCACCATCGCTTTGCAAAGTGTGCGTGTTAATTTGCACATAGCGCTCACTCCTCTCCTCAAGCACTCCTTGAAAATGTTTGTCCTGATGAAATATGCATGACATGAAAATGGGCTTTGGGACATGTTTTGTGGTAATCTTGACCAAGCTAAAATTTTGCAATTGCCAAAAGATGACGATGCAGGGCAGTTTGAGCTAGTGATGAAAGTATGTGTACCTTTTTGGCTAAAAAACAAAGAATCTTGAATTTCCTAAAAACCAAGATAATCTTAGTTTGTGAGATTATATTAATGGGTGTTTTAACCAGAACAGCTATTTTAGTGTTTGGATATATGCTAATAAGTTTTCGTGTACAAAACATACAAAAAACCATATTGAGCGCATTTACCAGAGACACTTGATCAATTTTCAGAACTAAATGAATAACCCAACTTTGAAAATCGATACTCAGTGTGAAGCCTTTGCCGAAAACTTGTGGGTAAATTGAGTTATGCTTAGCTTAGCAGGACAGAAAATGCTAAAATATTGTATACCCTGTACAAAAGATATTAATAATATTGTACCAAAGACAGGAACACTTTTGAACAGCACAAGGGGATTACAGTGTTCCTATTTATATGAAATATTAAGTCAAATAAATGTTTTTTCGACTTCAAATCGAAAAAAATGTATATCATATCGCTCTCGAAACAACAACGAGAAGGCAAAGTAATCTTCGTCTGTGCCGAAGTTTTAATACGTTTGCTAAAACCGATCTTTACAGATAGCATATATGGGTCATTTCATGTGAACTAAACCAACCAAATTTTTTTTTGGTTTAAAAAAAAAATCACTATCTGTGATTCAAAGTTCTACACATCGAGTATATAATCCTATTTTTGGACATTCCCACCACTAACAGTTCGCGAGATAAACGACAAAAAACATAAAACTGAAAAATATAATAGCGTCATAACGGTGCATCCGATTTAAGCGACCCAAATTGTGATTCTACTATTTTTATGTCTTCTATCCGAAAAGAATAAAAGGTTCAAAAAAGTATTTTTTAAGTAGGATTTTAGCGACATTTAATGTATTTTTTCCTTTTTTCAAGAAGGGCCAACCGATATATTTATGAAATAAATTTTTTCTGGTAAAGAATATCTGTATACATAATCTAGAAAGACAGTCAATTATTGCGCGAGGAAAAATATTTTTCTTATATTACATTTTTTTTTATATATAAAAATGATTTTCGCTTAAACCCTTTTTAAAACTGACAGCTTCTATGGCAGCTATGTGATATTATCATTCAATTTTGACCAAATTTTGAAATCATATAATATTCATAATGCCTTCAGAAACCTTTGAAATCGCATTGAAATCAAAAAAATATTTATAAATAAAATCTCTTTTTTTACCGATCGGTTCTATGATATATAGTCATCCGATTTTAAACAAATTTTGCAGAAGTATTCTTAATTGCTGAGTTTACGAGTAAAGTAAAAGTATTTCTCACTAAGACCTTTTTTCCGACCGATCATTTGTATGACAGCTATATGGTATAAACATCCGATTCGGGCAGTTTCGACATATTAACAGCCATCAGTAAAAAGAAGACTCGCTAAAACTGAGGGACAACTTTGCGTAGCAACAGACTGATGGACAAAACTTAATCGACTCAGCTCGTCGTCCTGATATATATGGGTGAAAATGAATATTTCTATGCGTTGAAAGCTTTTGGGCAAAATCAACATACAATCTATCTACATTACACTGCGGCCATATTTGTGTATCGATTTTTAACACAATCCCGTCAAACGGTCCAGAACCGATTACCGCAGAACCGGTTCGGTTCGGGTTCGGACCACACCATGAACTTTAATTTTAAGCTGGGGAAAAATAATGTTCTACAAATCACCAATTCCCATGGGTTTTTAGTCGTTTTTGAGTATAAAGCGATTTCTAGATCACATGGGTATAATACTGGATCGGTGCATTGTCTAGTGAAGAAACGTTGTGAAAATCATTTTAAAATTCGGGACATTACGACTTTGAGAAGGAAAATACAATATGTATTAATGTAGCATCATTCATCAGCCACTCTATACAATATTGTCCAAACTCAAAGAGAGTGAGACCCAGGTTCACCAATAAGATGAACAAGTATTTAAGCAAAATTCTATCAAAAACTGTTTTTTGATAGATAATTCATGCATATTGGTAGAACCTGTATATAAACTTATAGGAACTGTAAGGGTAATTAAGCTTTCATTGTCCTATGCATTGACTGTACAATCTTTATTGTAAAACACTAATGTACCATAGGCTGTACATATGAATACACATACAGCACTAACCAAAGCGAAATTAAAGCTGTAGGGGTATAATTAATTTATAAATCAATCTAGCGAATCATTCAGACATTTAATTGACATTTTTTACATTTATTCGATTGACCAAACATAAAAGGAAATTTAAAAAAAAATTAATCAAAATTATCTTTAAACCATTAAAAATGAATCATCAAATATGTAATTACATTTATTTGACTTAAAACAGTATTGAATGGATTTTATATGCATTAAAATGATTAAAACATAATATATTATTCATATGCAATTAAGCTGATTTCGTTTAAAACAAAAATTTGCAGCTGTGCATTTTGAAGAAAGATTTCTGAGACCTGCTGTAAAGCATGGTTTCAAGAATTCTATTCATGCTTTCATCACTGCGTTACAGATATGTGAACGGGTTGTTGCCACCGGCAATGTGACCATCAAAAAAAAATTTGTTTGTCGCGGCTTTCCACTTGGCAGCTGGCCAGAATTGGGTAGTACTATTTTGCTTTGCTGCACTGCAAAACCAATTGGGACAACAAGACATGTTGAGGGTCAGCACTTGAACCCCAAACAAAAGGGGGGCGAGAGCGAACTAAAATGAACTACAAATGACACACAGCGACAGAGACGACAGCTCTTAAATTACTTTGGGGCTCGCTTTCTAATTTGCAAAAAAAAAAAAAAAAAAATGGAAAAAGAAAAAACCTTTTTACCTCAACCTATTTCGTGTATTGATTTTCTCTTTATGCTATCCGGCCTTCAACAAGCTGCTGCTGGCATTTTCAGGGGGAGGTCTCTGCTCTGCTTGTTGAATGCCACCCGGCACACCTGCACTCTGTTTCATATGCCCAGAACCCGCAGGTACCTACCAGTGCCGAGCACCATTAGCAGTTGGACGCTCCTTTAACAGCAGCAGCAGCAACTTGTTTGTGGGCGGCTTTTTAAACTCGTGGCTCATTTTGCATATTCCATGAATTTTCCATGAAATTCAATGGGCTGTGCTGTGGTCTCCCACGCAGACACACCCTTATGATGTACTCATAAATTGGGTTCGTACAAAGGACATCAACTAATGACCATTGATCTCAGAAAAAGGGAACAATTTTTGTTAATTGATTATTAATTAAAATTTTTTAAATAAACATTAAAGTATTTCAAAATACTTAAACAAAAATTACACTGTGCAAGTCGAAAAAAAAGACAGGACCAACTTTAATCGAGCTTATGAGTTATAACGATGATTTCATACAAACATTTTTTTTTTAAGTTTTCCATCAAGCTAAAATTTTTTCTAAATTGTAAAAAAATTATATCTCATCCTGAATGAAATTGAATAAAATAGATTTAAATGTCCTCTAATTTACTACATTTACAGATTTTTGATATCATTGCGCTTTCAAAAGTTCTGGTCCAAAAAATAGTTGCACCCTTTTTTAGATAAAATTTTTCACAACAAATTATTTTAAATTTCCAAATATTATGTAAAATGACACTAAAATCATTTTTTAATGTCTTCCCTTTTATTCTCCAAAAATAACTTGATTTCTAATTAATAATTTCCTAAGTTAATGGTAATAAAAATGATGTAAAAAAAAATAATTTTTTTAGATTTTAACCAGGGTGTCAAACCGGAACCCGAACCGGAACCGTATACCGAAAAGAACCGATTGAAACTCAGAACCAGAACCGGAACCGTTATTATTTATTTTTTGCGTACCGGTATTTCGGAACCTTTATTTTTCGAACCGAAATGACCGAAAAGAACCGAAACATTGTACCGGTACAGTTTCGGTTCTGAATTTTTTTTTTGTTATTTTATTTTTATTGCTTCAATCAGGGATTTCTTCAGGGTAAAACGCAGGGTAATCGTAAGCAAAAACTTACAAATTGGCCCAAATGGACTTAATCTTATAGCAGGGTTAAATTGTGATCGGTAACGTTATCTGAAAACAGTGTATTTAACATTTCATCAGATATCAAAAGATTTTCTTGCTCTTCTATTATTAGGACATTTTTTTCTGAGGTAAAGTTTATTATGTTTAATTTTCCTTCTTCTATCTTCGGATTAAAGGATTTTTAAATTATACCGGTACCTACCGGTACGTACCGGTATACCGAAATAAAAAACAAGGTCCGGTACGGAACCGAATACCGAAATAAACTAGAACCTAAACAGAACCTTTTACCGAAACATTAGTTTCGGTACGTACCCGAACCGGAACCGAAATTCGATTCGGTTTGATTCCCTGATTTTAACCTATAATTTTTGAATGCCCAACGATATCGAAAAACTGTGAATGAAGTAAACTAGAGGACATTATTTAAATATAATTATTTAGATTTCACGAAAATGAAATTTCATTTTTTGGAATTTAAAATAAAAACAAGTAAGAAAGTCGGTCAAGCCCGACTGTAATATACTCTGTTCCCGGTTTGTGTATAACTAATAACTTTAAAGTGTGGGGTCACACAAACTGTGCAAGTGCTGCCCATCACGATTACGGGCAGTGCTGCCCAGAGTAATTATTTGATTTGCTTATAATTCGAATGTCGTTCATCTGACCTGGAAACGGTGTATGGTGGTCGATTAAAATATATGCCTAAAAGGTTCAAACAATCTGTCTTTAAAATTGTGGAAGATATTCGATTCGATATTTTTGTACCTTCGGTACAGAGTATAAAAATAACTTAGTAAAAAACTTAAAAAAAATTTTTTCGTGAAAACTCAAAAAAGTAATGAAGGGTAGAATTAGGGGAAAACATTTCAAGTTGGTCATGTCTTTTTTATTTCTTAAAAAAAAAAAAATAATCCCACTGTTATAAATGTTTAATAAACTTTAGCTCAAAATGTTTGATATATAATATTCAAAAGAAGAATAAATTCTAATAAAGTTTAATTTCGCTTCGAAATATTAGCTTAATTAAGATCCCAACGATTCCCAGTCGATTAAGCGGATTACCTTAATTCCTTCCTTTTGATTAGCGGTGTCTAATGGATCTTTGAGTGACACTGTCAATTGTGGTGGTTCTGCCCGCCCGCCACTCTCTGGCGCTACTTGCTGCTGATGACAGCTCTGACATTTTTTGTGTCATTCATGTTGGTGGTGCTGGTGACAACGACAGGAATTAAGTCATTTGTCCTTGTGTGTGCGCCAGAGATAAGCGTTGTGGCGGCTCTTCTTCTGTATCCGTCGTTGTCGTTGAGTGTTTAATGGCAAAATGCGTGAATTATGTGGAGAGTATTGTTCACTTTTATCATATCTGGCATCGCCTTCACTCTCCTGTCCGTCTCCCAAGGTCAAACTAATGTACTTGGTGTGCCACTTTTTTTTGGTTTGTTGTTTATCTCCCACCCGCATGGACAGACCATAAACATTAAATCAATGTCGCTCGTCGCTTTTCAATACGCTTTTCATTACTCATACGCAGCGTGCCACAAGAGCGTGGGATGTGAATGAAATGAAATGAGGGGTTTGCCCATGACACATCTTCTTTTTTTTGTTGTCTTGTTCCCAAGTGAAAAACACTTTTCGTGGAAATTTGTTGAAACTGAGTTAGCCACAATATTTACTTGCTTTCGCGGAAATGTTTGTCAGTATGCAAAAGCTCTGGGCAGGATGCGAACAGACAGATCAAGATGTGTATTATTTTTTATACCAGCAAAGGGTCTTTAAAGTGAATTGTACAATTATTTTTGTACACTGATAAAAATAGGGTGCAAATTGATGAACAAGAATTTAAATCAAATTTCATTTTATTGTTGTTATTGTTAGTTGAATCAAAGAGTAAATACTTTTATTTACCTAGTATTTTTTTTAGTGTACAAAATTGAACAGAGAAACTAAACTGGAGACCTCATTAACTTGTCTGCCAACAAATTATTGTTACAGAGAAGACAAAACAAATAAATTGCTGTTGAGGAAAAGTCAAGTAGGAAACTTCTTCAACGTCTTCGTCTTCTGCTCCACTTCACACTAGGCACACTCACACATACACACACAATAATGGGCAATAACAAGGAATAAAGCTGCTGCTTTGGCCTTAATTAATTATCTGTGCAGCAGGTTTTAAGTCTCTCCCCAGACTGTTTCTTTGTTTTATTGTTTTTAAAATCATTTATCGGCTTTGAGACTGTCAAAACTTACACTTACCCGCACCACAGCACGCGATAGAGATAGATACACCCACCCACATAACCACCAGAAACCGGCCGGCGCATGGCTTTACGTTAAAATGATAACGGCAGCAAAACATGCAAGCGAATAAACAAACAAACAAACAAAAACAGCAAATGAGAAATGGAATGGGTATGCGAACGTTTGGGGGAAAATACTCGTAGTGCAACAAGTGACTGGCGACAATGACACAAATCTTATCGCTACCATTCCACTCCAGAATAAACATTGTAATTACGGGCATGCGAAGACCGTACGGAACTAGTTCAGCTCATTAGGGAGTTAACTCCCTCAAAAGCTGACATTAATGTAACAGATATACCGAATTGGAGGTCATTAATATACTAAAACTTAGAAAAAACTTGCCTCTTAAGCTAACACGCACATAATTTACGCAAATTTGTGTGAACATTTTTATAAATAGGTCTAAATGAGGAACTTTTCGGCAATATTTAATGAAATTATTTTCGACATTCTTAACTTTGTCATACGACAATGAATTCGGCCTACATTCTTATTCTTTAATTTCTCATTTTCACATGTGCCAAATCTCACAACTTTTGTATACCCTAAACCGAAACTAAACATAACTAACCGTTGGTCAGAAAGAGGTGGTTTTATTGGAAAGTTAATTACTTCATGTTCCGCTTCAATGGACCGAAAAAACGCAATCCGAAACAGCTCGATATATTCGTTACCTATTCTAAATGTAGGAACTACCGTGTTTTTCACAGGGCTGTATACCGGTTTTGAACCAAACCGGTTCGAACCCGAAATTCCTACTTTTTTTTTACTGTGGACCAAACCTCTTGTGAAAAAAAGTTAAACCTGAACCTGTTCCGAACCAAAACTTTCGGTTCGGTTCTGTTTAGCAAAAGTATCAAGTCAAGTTAAACAAAATTTGATTTTATCTGATCAATTAAGAAAATAGACCTAAAATTAGTCGAACAAATTGTACATATTTAAATTGACAAAAAAAAAAAATTAAATCGTATGTTCAAGCACACAAAAATACAGGAATTATGGAATTTTTTGTAATATTTTTAACAAATTAATTGCTTTTCTTTCATAATTTTGTAAAACTTGGGACTGACCCAGATTCGAACCAAAACCTTGAGTCTCAAATTTCTGAATCTTATCCACATTTTGGTTGGAAACCGCGAATCGGACCTCCGCAAAAATTATTTCGGTTTTCAACTCTAGTTTCTCGTTCTCAATAGTAGGGTAAGACCGTTTTTTCTTATACCGAGAACGGCAATATTAAGTTAGGATCGCTTTTATTGAACTCAGACGTTCCGCGCTTAAGCTTGGTACCGAGGACGTTCGAATTTTCCTTGAAGGAATATCTTGAATATCTTGGATATTTCTTTTTTGGATTAAAAAAAGTGTGACCATATTTTACAACAAATTCCACCGAAACTGAAGTGAGTCACACGACTCGATAAGCTGTGTTTGTTAAACAAACTTTGTTTTAAAAAAAAAGTTCTCCAACTTCTCGCCCATCCCTGTTTAAATTGTCAACTGACACTAGGAATACATGGCAGCACAATATTTCTTGAAGAAAGATCAGCTGTTCAATATAATCCACTTAATCCATCGATATGGCATCTCTAGAAGTTCCATATGTGTATTACTGCAAAACAAGACAAGAAACAATTCCTTAAGGAGGGGGACTTCTACCTTTGCACATGGTTTTTGAGTGTTTTTTAAAAAGAATTAATGTCTCAATTAATGTCTCCAGGACTTCAGGTTATCGGAAGTGCAATCGGAAAATAAGCTTATGATCAAAATTGATGTAATTTATATAATCATTGATTTAAATCATAATTCATTCAATCATATTTTTGAATTTAAAAAAATAATCGATTTTTAAAGTTTATTTTTTGTAGTTTAGTGTAAAAAATAGTACATTTTTTTCCTCGTGATTGAGGTTTAAGTAGATTAGGTAGAACTGGCGCATTCATGGCAACCAGGTCCAAAAACGTGGTTTCAAGAAAATCGCTCTTATAGTTTTGATCAACGTAAAATATACTCACTTCAGCGAGAACAGTGCTTCACTAGGCTTGAAATTTTGAAATCTTTGAAATTTTGAATTTTTGAAAATGGTTTGAAGGGGAAGAAAGGGGAATGTCAGATGTTTCAGAAAAAGTATTATAAAGTTTATATCTGAACTTAATATACGCTCTTTGTTCCATGGTCATTTTTGTAACGATAGCACAAACACAGCGTTACTTTGTGTCCTGTTTATTTGTGCTTTCTTTCTTTATTCCCGTACTTAAGCTTTTTTGCATAATAAATTTTATTAATTTGAAATTGCTTTTCAGAATTTTGTACTTTGTTTTCGAAACTCTTTTTTTAAATTAGTTGAAAATTTTGAACAGCAAGCGAAAGAACCAGTTCTTTAAGCTGAATTATAATGCCCAACTCTCTCATGATAATTAATAAACCAAACAACTACGTGAATAAGAGAGTGCCAGGGCCTACTTACAAACAAGTACACCACAACGTCAATTTCCTCAATTCCGATTCCATTTCCACTTCACCTTCTCCACCTCCATCAATTGCCCGAATCGAAGCGTAAAAATAGCTTAAACGAGCATTTCCCATGCCAGTGAGCTTTTGACACTTGTTTACCCATATCGAATCATTCATACATGTGTACTTATATAGATTAATATATATATATATATATTTAGGTATATATGTAAGTACAAAATATATGAGAGCACAATGAGCGTATTGATTTGAGTAATTTAACTCGGTGCGCGGCGAGCTCATTGCTCATCGCTTAGGTGAGTAGGGCATTGACAGTTGGGTGGGGTGCGGATAGCTCCTCTCCCTCTCTTTGTCTCTGTTTTTACTCGACGGTGTCTCTGTTGCCGCCGCCACACAAAACGTGTGGAACCTCGAGGCAACCCATTCATTTCGCTGTCAAGCGCTCAACGAAGCGCACGGCGAACAAAACGTGCAACCATAAAGACCAGAAAATAATATAAAAGAGATAAACAGATAAACCAGCCGCAGCAGCAGCAACAACAACAAAAACAACTTTGTGCTATCTTGTGATTAATTTACGAAACAACAACTGTTTTGTTTTTTTCGGTGTGTATTTTATATTTATTAAAAACGCAATTAAAACAAACTCCATAAACTCAAATTTCTTAACAACGCAAAAAAAAAATAAAAGCAACTGCCGGCACGTCCCAATATCAAGTTCAGTTAATCTACAGCCAAACCGCTTTCAGCCCAATTTCTTATCCACAATATTTTTTTGTTTTGTTTTTCTTAACAGATCGCGTTGCTGAGTACTCCGACGAGGACGAAGAGGCTGAATTCAGTTCCGGTGAATTTAACGAAGACGCCAATGAACTGGGCATTATTCGTGGTTACGATCCAAAACGTGATTACAATACGGCCAAGCATGATATGCGTAAATATCGTAATAAACAAAGAACAGGGATTGAGGATTGTGCATTAGTTGGACACCATCCGGAACAACATCATCCTGTGGGCGACAGTGACAGTGAATTCGAAATGAAGGACAAGAGCTCCTCACGGGCCAAGTTTAGTCGGGTAAGTGAAAGAGTGCAAATAAAAAGTCAGAACATCGATTGAATAAGCTCGTTGCGCTAACATTTCGGCAGAGCAAAATAAACCGGTTTCTGTTCAGCTGTCAACGTCGAGTCTGTTTCGATATGTAAGCTAAAATGTGATTGTGTTTTTTGCCGACCGCTGGTATAAGATGTAGATATTGGTTGTATTCTTGAAAAGCCGCTGATTTTTATACCCTTGCAGAGGGTATATTAAAATTGTCACGATGTTTGTAACGCATAAAAGAAAGTATTTCCGACCACATAAAGTATATATATTCTTGATCAGCATGACGAGCTGAGTTCATTTCCGTCTGTTTCTATGCTATCTCCTCCCTCAGTTTTAAAGCTATCTTGACCAAACTTTGCAAAAAGTCTTTAAATACAAATACGCTGCACATTTGTCGGAATCGGCCGGATCGGATGACTATATCATATAGCTGCCATAGGACGATCGTTCCAAAAACTAGTTCTAGTGAGAACAACTTTTTAGTTTTCCATCGTAGCGTCAGCAATCGTGGTATATTTTAGCTTTATACGTTTCCACACAATTCTGGAAAATTTTATCAAAATCGGATGACTACAGCATATAGCTGCCATATAAACGGTGGGTCCAAAAACTAGTTCTAGTGGGAAAAACTTTTTTCTTTTCCATGGTAGCGTCACTAATTGTGGTATTTATTAGTTTTATATGCTTTCACACAATTCTGGAAAATTTGATCAAAATCGGTACTATTAAACAACTCAATCTTTTATTTTTTTTATCTTTCCTCTTTATAAAATATTCTTTCCCCCCCCCCCCCCCCATCTCAAAATTTATAAAATCGATGACTATAGCATATAGCTGCCATATAAACGGTGGTCAAAAACAAGTTCTAGTTTTTTTATCGTAGCGTCACCAATCTTGGTATATATTAGTTTTATATGCTTTCTCACAATTCCGAAAAAATTTATTAAAATCGTATGACTATAGCATATAGCTGCCATATTTTTTTCATTATAAAAACAATCTTATTTTTTGAGGAGGTCCACCAATCGTTCACCTAGGTCATGTGTCATCGTTCGAAACAAGTAATAATATCTGGTAAATATAGCGGGTGATGGGTTTTTAATTGGTTTGTGACGACCCTTACAAAATGTGGCAGAACAGAAAGTTAATTTTCATGTGCCTTTCCTCATAGTCATGGCTTAAGCGCACCTGTAATGCTTTCTTTGCAATGGGAACAGCTCATATTGAACAGCGCCAAGCTGATCCCATTTCCATGAAAATTCTCGCAGTATATTCAAGTCGATCAGAAAAGAGACATAGGCTTAGTCTTTAGTCTGCGCACCGGTTCAAAAGTGAAACCAGTTTAAATTTCATATAATCACATTTCAGATATTAATTAAGCTAAAATTGATTAAATACTCTAACCAATTTTAGTGTGTAAAAACAATTTAGAATTTTGTGCAGAAAAAAACTTTCAAATAATTTGTTGGACCCCCAATATAGACGCCGGGTATTTAGCTTATTTTTTTATAATTGCGTATAGAGGGGGGACATGTTGGGGATTTACAATTTGGCAGCTAACAATTTCATTATGCAAAGCGTATAAATATCACATGCCCAGCTATCTATCTACTATATAGATTACACACCAATTGTCGACAGAGAGAGTAAAAGAGAGAGTGAGAAAAATTTGGGAAATGTTTCTACTCCCGCAGTTAGATTTAACCACTAATGTCTGGCAATTAACTGGTGCCTTGGACTGAGACATTACCACAGTGGCCACAGTTATGCTCTACTATGTTGTGGGTTCATTGTGAAATGTTGTCAGCTGACGCAATATTCCTTTTTTGTATCCCGGGGCCCACAACATACCTGCAATTATTTCCGCAAACAAAAATATTTTAGTTTTCACGATTTTATATACATATATACGAAAATAGTAGAGATATTTTTAATACAATACAAATAGTTGACAATTGTTCGGTTGGTGGTTGTCTGGCCTTGGCGTGTCGCTAGTTGACACTGTTGGCATACTTTTAGCTAGATATTTTAAAGAGACCCTGAACAACAACTGCATTTGTTTAAAGACCCCCAAGAACCAAGAGAGAGAGAGGGAAAGTCCTATCTTCTATAGCTTGGGTTAGTTATAATCACATTGCTGATGTCTGCCACGCATTAGTCTGGCTCTGGCGCCTTGGAATATGCAATGCGCTTCCCATTATTGCAATCAACAGAAATAGACTTACACTTGACGTATGTCAACTACTCCCACGCCACATTTACCACCACCTCATCAAAAATTCTCTTTTTATTCGTAGTTTGATAAATAATTGACAAATCAATTTGATATTTATGGATATACAATATACAGCCATGGACATACAAATAGCATATTTGAACAGAATAGAGAAAAGTTTTATACTTTCATTTAAAATTGTACATATTAAAATCAGGGACCGTAAAGGTTATAAGTTTTATTAAAATAGTCAATGGGGTGTGTTCCACATAACGAGACCGATTTCGGTATAATCGAGTTGATTTCATATAAAAAATGGTTAAGCTTTTATGAGAAGTGACAATTTTATTTAGATTTGGCCGAAAGATATTTGTAATTACCTAACGATTTGAAAAATCTTGGTCGTCTGAGAATATCGAAGCTGCACATTGTGTCACCTTCTATTTTAACATCATGAGTCAGAATCAATGATTCTCTGCTTTTTCAATCATTTGTAAAACGTACATTAACGTAATATTTTGAAAAATTTATAGATTACAGGAATCAAAATACGAAAATGTTTACTATACGTCTTTAGGGTAAAATTTTTGTATTTTACAATTAGTTACTGCGAGCAATGCTTTTGAAATATTGAGAACCGAGACTCTTGCTGCTTATCGAAATGCAACAGATGCTTTCTGCAAAACGACGAAATAAAACAAAAATGTTATAAGGTCTTAAATAATTGAGGAAATTTTGATGGCTACGAATCGAAAAACCCAACTGCAAATATTGTAAAAATCTTATACATTTTATACATTTTATGTCAAATTACATAAAAAACATCAATGTATTGTAAAACGCAATTATCAACACCTTCATGCATTTGAATTTGTATGGTTCTCATACAAATGTACTGGGGTACGAATGTACCCCAAAGACGGTATACGTTAGGTTTTACCATGGTACCTTGGGTTAAGATTTTTAATTTGTTGATTAACGAAGAAACAGATCTAAATGATTTACGTTGAAGGTTTTTAAGGGCAATAAACAATTTTCAACAAAATTTAAGATAGATTAAGGGCCGTTTTCATATCCTTTAACATTGGGGGCTACTTAAACTTGCCGCTGGGATAAATTTAGTTTTCATATGTAAACTTTAGCTTGTGACTGGGTGCTAACTTAGACCGCATTTACACGATGAAGCAAACTTTATGATGTTTTTGAAAAAGCTCTTGCTTGTAGGAAAGAGTTAGAGGAGCAGCCACCCCACCTCCCTTTTTAGAAATTTCATCGTAAATGCGTCTTATCGGGATTACACGATGAAGCAAACTTCGAGTTTCTCAAAAAGCGGTCTTATCGATTTATACGATGAAGCAAACTTCATGTTTTTAGGGGCAAGCCACCCCACCAGACCTCTTCCCACAAACAAAAGCTTTTTGAGAAACTTCAGAAGTTTGCTTCATCGGTAAATGCGGTCTTAGAAGGCCGATCATCTTGCCTTCAAGTTGTTGACCCCAAGTAATCCGTTTAGATTTTTAAAAATAAAGAAAAAACATTTTATTTCAAGATCCAAGGTGGAGTCGAACCCAGGCCTCCCGCACTGAAGGCAATTATGCTATCCATTGCACCACAACCGACCAAATTTCTACTTTGTATTATTCTGCTTATATTGACAACATTTCCGACATTTTCTACTTGCATGGGCAACTCGATCGAAAGCTCTTCCAAGGTGTTTTCACAAAAGCTCTGTATTTTTGCTTAAATCAAGATATGAAAGCGAAATTTCTTAAATTCTGCATTTATCATAAAGTCGCCTTCTGCTGAAGTAGACTGTTAAGGCAAGATATGAAAACGGCCCTAAATATATGATAACTATATCCAGAATTTTGTATATCGGCTTCCGAGCAGAGAGCTTGATTGTGTACCTTGAATAAAGAGCTTGGCCCTTGGTCGACGAAGAAATTATTATGTCGTAATTTTGTGACAGTAGTGAAGATTTTTTGGTTATGGTTATGACACTTTCTATTTTCCAAACAATTTTTGACTAAATTTTTTGTATCAATGGTGAGGACGAGCAGTTCCCCAGACAAGTTTTCTGGATACATTGAGAGCAAGCTCAAAATATATATTCCGTATAATTACTATATCGCACAAAATTAATAAATATACAATATCTTGTGCTTTATTTGTGCCTTTTGAATGTCCACAGCTGTGGGGGATTATTTTTAAACAAAGTATAAAGGATACACTTTGCTTAAGTACACTGGCTTAAATAATTTAAACAGCTCACAATCTCAGGCCAATTATGGACAGCTGACGGAGGTAATTTTGAAATGCCGAGACCAGGAGGTAGGGAATTCACACAGCACAGCATATGGAGGTTCTACCTGTTTTCTGTTCCAACGACAACATCCGGTGCACAGGTGTTAAAAAAGCTTGCGGCTTTTATTGTCATTGCTTTTTGCATAGGAGTGTAGACTAATGACATCCCGAGCTGGGCAATTAAACTCAGAATCCTTAAGAGGCAATTAAGATGATGTTTTTTTCTTCATTTTTTCCTTTCTTTTTTGCAGACGATTTCACTGCAGCAGCGCAACTTTAAGCAAAAGATAGTGGCTTTGCTCAAGCGCTTCAAGGCCAGTGAAGAGCTCGAGGGTGAATCCCATCGTGGGACTGCAGCCTTGCGTGGCGAACGCGATTTGGATGCACTTTTCCAGGAGTTGGAGTCACTGTCGTGCTGCGAGGGCGATGACTCCGGACCGGACATGGATAGCATATCGATTGGATCAACGCCAAAACCTTCGTTGCGTCCGTTCTTTACCAATTCACGGATAATGCTGCATGATAGCGCCACTGGCAATGGGTGTGGTGCCGGTGGCGTTGGCATTGGCATGGGAGCTGCTGGTAAGTGAGGGAGAAAAGGGGTGATATAATATATATATATATAAGTGCGTTTTGCATTTCTTCATGTTAATTGGAATTCATTAAGCGATTTTTTGCTCCAATTCCTGTTTGCCTTTTCAATGCGTTGCGTTTGAGTTTGTCGGCGAGTGCGTTTTTCGCTACACGAACACAGATACAATACACTATAATATATGGTGGAGAGGGGGGGTGCGAGGGGAGGGGAGGATGCTAGCTTTCATCTCCGTTTCCGTTACGAAATGTTGCAACAACGAACGAAAGTAGGCAACACTATATTTCTGGTCTGTTTGTCTGTCTCTTCCGTTGCCATTGTTAACAGTTTGGGTCAAGGCTGCAAAAAAAAAAAAAAAAAAGAGAAAAAACATTATAATGTCGCACACACACACACACGCACACGCAGAAGGCCATTTGCCACTTACATGCATACATACGATACTTACATACTACAAAAACATAGTTAAGCAGGACAAATTGTTTCGCATAGTAAAGCACAAATGGACAATAAATTGTACTCTTGACCGTTTTGGCCATCATATAAATAAGTAAATGTGTACAGCAAATTCAGGGGCTTTTCCCTTGTGCGTTTGCTATGCGAAATGAACCAAAACAAATTGGCGTAGCTTTTAAGTTTTTTTTTCTTTCTTGTATATTATGATTATTCTCTCTTTCAAATTAACAAAGCTTTTCTGTAGTATACAATTATTAATGTTTGATTTTTAAAAAAAAAAACCAAGAAAAACAATACCAAAACAACAACATTTTGCATGGCTTGAACCAAATCTCTCTTGCAGGCAACTCTGAGCGCAGATCATCGGATAAAAGCGACCAATTGACCAATTCATCTTACAATATTGATAATAACAAAAACCAAAAATGCATTCATTTAACAAACAATAACAATTCGGCAACAACACCAGGTCTGTGTAAATTACAGCAAAAACAAAAAAAAAAAAAAAAAAAATCAAAATTTTAGACCACCAAGAGCGACCCCCAAAAACTCTGTACTATCATTCCATGCAATAATTCCATGCCCCTAATTTGTTCTCACACCCCTTCACCTTATATTATTAAATCGCCAATTACATACACTCTGAAGAAATCAATTCAATTGAACTCAACAAAATTCCAAATAGGACACGCTAGTCGGATTATCAACATCTCATACCTAGCGATATCTTACGAAAATGTTGGTAATTGTTAGCAAAGGAACCTTCAAATAAAGCTAGGCTAACGGTTCTGGGTTCGACCCCGCCTACGGAACATTTATTAAAAATTAAAAAAAATATATATAAATTTATTCCGTTTTGTACTTAAAATTTCAAGTATATTTTGTTCTTACGTGTCCTTAAATTAAGTGTGAAACATTCTTAAGTCCAAAAACGACCGTTAACTTTACTTAAATGAGAACCAACATTATTGAATCAAGAATTTTTTGTACTTACAGATTTTAATTCTGAAAATTCTTGAAAACGCATTCTTAATACAAGTACAAAACTTCTTAAATTAAGTACGAAATAATCTTAAAATGACAAGCCAAAAAAGTATGCATTGTTAAATGCGAAATATTTCAACACGAATCTTTCCTTAAAATTCCCAACAGGTTCCGTCACTTTACTTATGGATAGTTATACCTTCTTGAACTTTGTTTAGCTCAAGGCAAGGCAAGATTTTTGCAGCCATATTTGATTTCAGATATGGAATATATCGTTTCAAGCACAAATTGAAAACAGCTTAAGAATTTAATGGACCTAAACCAAGAACATTTTGTACTTATTTTATGTACTCTTATTTGGTTTTAAGAATGCTTTGGGGGAATAATTTAGAATTTATTAAATTTCAACTAAAAATATTTTGTTATTATTTTAAGTATGCAAATTTTTAGGACTTTTTACGACCTGAAAATTTTTTGATGATCCATTGGATATTTTTCATATCCATTTGGACTGGATATGTTTATATTCTTGTTTATTCATCCTTTGAGATGTTAAATTGATCTTAGTTTTTCATCCAATGGAGCTGAAAAAATATCCAAAGGATGTAAAAATGGAGCTGAAAGATTATGTATGTAAATTTTAAAAGGATATGTATTTCAATATCCCCCAAATAGATATGTACATATCCAGTGCAAATGGAACTTTTCTCTGTGTAGATATTGTCAAAAAGAGAAAAATCGATTTACTAAAAATCACAACAAAAAATGTTTTTTTTTTAAGTTTTTTGTTGGAAGTGGACTGGACCACGACCTCGGCATTGTAGGGCAACGGTCTTGCCTTCTTAACCATACATAACATATGACTGCAAGAGAAAATCGTTTTCCGTTTTTTTACGAATAAGTTTTCCATATGTTTCAAGAATCTTTTGTACGCGATATTGTTCTCCAACTGTTTCCCCGATGATTTCACTTTGCAAATAACACACAAAAAACAAAACTTGATATATTAAGCAAGTAAAATAAAGATAAAATCTTATTAAATTGCACTTCTATTTTATCTCAAAAAAAAAAGAAGCTATAGCTCGCGCTTTACAACTACTTTTACAATAGCATTTACTAGTTAAAAGTGTTGATAGGTAGAACATGTTTTCTACACTTTTAGAGGGTAATTTAGTTTTATTTAGGTTAGTCAGAAGCAGCTCTCTGATAAAGTATTAGTTCACTCGTACATATAGTTTTGGTGACATTCGCCTATTCTAGTTCCCTTTTCTATACTTACTAGTAGAGGTGCGGGTGTGAGCGATTTCTCCTTTACGTAACCCCACGATTCACGAAATACAAATCACAACTTGTTAAGCGTTTTGCGTCACGCACGATTCATGCACGATTAAAGGAGAGGTCACGAATGATCACGCAAGATCAACACCCTCCGAATTTTTGCGTGGAGAGTTCTTAATTTTATCATGGCGGCGGATTCACGAAATCTAAAGCAAATAAGTTTAAGAAATTATATTAATCATCAAATATAATGGAACAAAAAGTTCGTTAATTCTGCATGATTTATATTCACGAGGAATATCTTTAAAACGCACGAATCCCGCTCGGATTACGGAAGCACACTCACGAAAGGCTGTGTTTTCTCACGATCACGTCGTAAAACTTCGTGACACGTTTGATTTCACTTAACCTGCGCAACTCTATTTACAGGTCTATGGCGAACTAAACTTGTAGGACTTTTTATATAAAGTTAGAAGTTATCATTTTGAAAGAAATCTAATTGGCTTTAAAGTTTAAACAGTTGATTACAATTCGTTTAACTTTTGTCATCTGAGTCAAGTAACCGATTACATTTGTTGATTGATTGATTTAAGAATGTGAACTTTCTTCCGAGTGTATGTTAATTACCTAGAAATATCTTTAATCCCTTGTCCTGCCTCACACTCACGCACACACACACTCACACTTACAGACACATACGCACACAACACGTTGGTTTTCTATGTGGCTTACCGTTGTCCACTTGTGGTTGAGTAGGAGACACACTATTTATGATTTGTGCCTGACATATTAATGCATTGTGCGTCGTTTTACTTGAATGTTTAAACTTAAATAAATGCTTAAATGTGTGTGCATGCTTAAAATAAGGCCAATTAATTCCCAATAGACGTCAAATCCCTTCGATAGAAACACCATTAGCACCCCCAAATCACAACCAAGTCGTCATTCTAGTACAATTTCCTTGAAGTTCTCTAGTTTGTCCCCTATTTCACTTTCATGTCGTGCGCCTTGTTGATTAATTGTTGGGACACGCTACCAAAAAAAAAGTAGGAACAAAATACACCCCAAATTTCCTCGAATGACGACCACAATGCCCCTTCACCTTCACGGACGTGGGCGGCGGCAATATAAACTATAAAAAGCTTTAATTATAATATATAATTTTCGGCGAGCGTTGTTTTTATTATTATTTATTTACAATGCTCTCTGTATATCCGGGGTGTGCGTTAAAGGGCCTCAGCTATGTACGCAAGCAACTTGGAACTTTGTTAGTGAACAAAAATTGAGGAACTTTTGTACCAGGGTTCGTAAAATAACGGACATTTTTCTTTACACGCAACTTATTAACACAATGTAAAATATACAAGCTGTAAAAAATAATTATTTTTAGACATGAAAATTACAAAAATTTACATATGGAAAAAATTATTTTTATCATGTAACTAACACGAGCATTTTTGACTAGACTGTTTTTTACAGACAGCTTAAATTAGTTACATGCCTGTAAAAAACAATCGTGTCAAAAATGCTCATGTTAGTTACATAAAAAAATAATTTTTTCCATCTGTAAATTTTTGTATTTTCATGTCTGAAAATAATTATTTTTTACATTGATGTTATATATCATGGCGTGAAAATAATTTTTGTGCATTCTACGAACCCTGCTTTGTTCAGTTATTCATTTATTTCAATTTTTCAGTTGCTCACTCACTTGACTTTGTTATGAGGGTATTTCCTCAATGAAAGTGAGCAAGTGAGTAGCGACTGAACCAAAATGAGCAACTGAAAAATTAAACTAAAAGAATAACTGAACAAAATGAGCATTTACTTAAAAAAACTTGTTCACTTGTTCAATTTTAGTAAGCAACTTGTTTTTGTTCACTCACTCATGAACAACCATCCCCACTTTACTACTCCACATTGCCGCCGTGTTCTGTCTGACAATATATTGTCTGTGCATGTCTTTTTCCCTCCATAGTTCCACCTCTCACACACATCTCAGCATCTACCCACATCTCTCCCGCCGCTATTTTACTCACTCAATTCACTCAATCCCGCTTTTAACCTGTTCACAGATCGCGGTGGCAACGACAGCTCTGGCAATGAGGCCAATGCTGGAGGACACACAGATGGCCAAAACTCGGATCCGCAGAACAGTCCGCCGCGTGGCGATAAGGATTACATGCGTCTGCATCAGCAGCAATATCAACAGCTGACCCCAGTCAGCTCAGTGGCCGCCAGCATGGGTAGCAGCGGTGGCGTTATTACGCCCGCTCAAACCGAGAAGCGTTCGCGTCTCTTTCGCACTTCAAGCAATACGCCGGGCATAGTTATGGGTGGTGGTGGTAACAGTGGCACTGCCAACAGCGGCGGCGGCAAACGGAAGCATACCCTAAGTCTGAGCGCCGAACCGAGATCTGTATTGGAGACCTGCCTGTCGCCCACTAATGTAGAGCCACGAAAACTGCTGCTCGATCAGCTGAGTCGTGTGTTTGCCGGCGAGGATAATGCCATACCCGAGGTGGTAACCATTATCACACCACCCGAAGCATTGGGTGGCAGTGGTCTGCTGGCCAAGCTGGTCACGCTTTTTGCCAACTCTTTCAAACCGGCATTTGTGCCTCAAAATACGGCCGAGGTCAAGGCGGTGCTGCAGGCGCTCATGGCCAAGATACAAAAGTAGTAAGTTTTTCTTCTTATCTCCGACCATTTCCATTGAGAATTCATTTATTTGTTTTTGTTTTGCAGTTGCAACTCCAATGCCAAACCGCCGCACACGGTCAAGTTGCTTTTAATTGGAGGCGATTGGCTGCAGGGAGCTACCCTACGCCACTATGTTGAGCTGCTGGGTGTACGTCCGCCGGACTGGCTCAATCATTTGCGCTTCTACCTGGTGCCCATTGGTAGCAGTTGTGGCAATGTGGCTCGCCATTTGAGCCAAATGGATCAGGCATATGCGGCCATGTTTGGTTCAGATAACTGGACACAATTATGCGAACGAGCGGCGGCCACGGCAGCAATGGTCAGCGCAGTGACCACAGTGAATGCTACCGCTTTGACTACCAACTTGGCCGATGAGGCGGGTGTGGCCAAATCGGATATTGCTGAGCTGGTGCAGCGCATTCAGCGCTATTTGCATGCGGCCGGACCCTGTACACAGATACCCATAGCCGAGGCCATGGTTAACTACAAGGAAGAGGACTCCTGTCAGATCTTTGTGCCGTTTGTCAGTGTAAGTTTGAGAAAATGGAAACATATTGAACAGGGACCGAAAATAATTGTTATGGAATAGAGTTGTGCCGATTTTCATGAACTAGTTCGAATGAACTAATTTAAATGAACTAATGAACTAGGTCTCAGTGTTTGAACTATAATTAAAAAAATGAACTGTAGTTCAAGCACTGAGACCTAGTTCAAAAAATGAACTATAGTTCAAAAATGAACTGGAACTCTTACGAAGAAAAATCAGAATCAAAATAAGAATTCTTGCATAAGAATAAAAAGTTCTTTTTTTATAATTATTTTATATAAAATAATGTTGGAAAATAGTGTACCAGTACCAGTCCCAGATCCCAAGTCCCAGATTCCAAGTCCCTGATCCCAAATCCCTGATACCAGATCCGTGATCCCAGATGCGAGATCCATCCCAGACCGCTGATCCCAGATACCTGATCCCAGATCTCTGATCCTAGATCCCAGATCCCTGATCCCATATCCGAAATCCATCCCAGATCCCTGATCCCAGGTCCCTGTTCCCTGATACTAGATCCCTGATCCAGATGCCTGATCCCAGATCCCTAATCTCTGATACAGATAAATAAATCAAAGTCAACATTTTTCTCGTTTTCATCCCCCAGCCGAACGTCCGTTAAAGAGCTTCGCTCTAAAAATGAACTATAGTTCAAAAAATGAACTATATTTCAAAATTGAACTATAACTCGAAAGTGAATAGTTCATCAAAAAATGAACTAATGAACTAGGTCATTGGAATGAACTAGATTCTCCAACTCTATTATGGAAGTGAAAAAAATTACTACGAAAAATGAATCCCCTGATGAAATGGAGTACATGAATCTTCATAATTTTGAATGGCGAGTCCTAAAATGGAATAAATTTTTATTTGCAATTTTTATCACAACAATTTTTAAAAATTGTTATATTAAAAATTATTACATAAACATTTTATTTTAACAGTTAGATTTTAATTTGTATATAAAATTTTTTTAATAACAGTTAAAAATTAATTTTTATTTCATAATTCTTATAATAAAAATGAATTTTTTATTGTTATGAAAAATTTGTATTATAAAATTTTTTATAAAAATTACTAATCTGATAGAAGGATACAAGATTTAGTAATTTGTATAAAATTTTTATAGATAAAAAATGTTTCATAACAATTAAAAATAAATTTTTATTATAAAAATTACAAAATAAAAAATAAATTAAAATTTTTATAAAAAAAATAAATTTTTAACAATTATTCAAAAAATTGAATTTAAAAATTTAAAATTTAAATGTTAAAACAAAATTTGTTTTTAAAAATCGTAAAATAACGATTATTTTTTAATTTTTATTTAAAAATTTAGAAAATAATTGTTATTTCAAAACTTGTATCCTAAAAGTTATAACAGTTACGGTCCCTGATCTTGAAATCAAAGATCACTTGTTCTAATCTGACTCGAATTTTTTTTTCAAATTAAATTAAAAAATTGTATGTTGATTCTTTGCAGGATGTGCGCATTGGCTATCTGGATGGCGCTCAGGCCTCGCTGGATCTCGAAGAGAATGCCGGTGGCTCAAATTCAATTGGCAGTGGTTTGGGCTTAGCTTCTGCCTCCAGTTCGGCCATTCCAATTGGCAGCCAAAGCTCACCGAATGTGCATGGCGGTGTGTCTGGATCTCCGCCGCAGCAGCAACAGCTGCAGCTTAATATGGGGCGCATTTCACCGCCATTGCAGACGCCCCCTTCATCGGCATCCTCGCATCGGGAGCGCAATGCCAGCGAATCACTGAGTACGCCGTCATCATTGCAGCAGCAAACGTTTAGCAGTGCCCTGGCAGCAGCCGAGGCTGTGGAACTGCAGGTGGACTACTGGCCGCTGGTGAGACCTGGCGAAGTGCATGTCAAGGAATCCAAGAGCGGCATGTCGCGGGGCAGTGATGCGGGCGGCGGCAAGAATAGCATTAAGAGTACGTTTAGGAATCTGCAGGTGTGGCGATTGCCACAACATGCACAGCATCTGGGTGATATGTCCAATGGACTGACTGTTAGTTTCGCCACCAAGGAGAAGAAGCAGAAGCAGAGTAAGTCTTGATTTTACGAATTAAAAAGGCAAGTCGCCTTAATAAATGTTTTACTTTCCTTTCCAGTCATGCGCTTGGGCAAAAAGAAGGACAAGGAGCGTGATCTCGAAAAGGAGCAGTGTGTGGAGGGCGTGGCACGTTTGATTTGCTCACCCAAACAATCGCATCCTGTGCCGCTGCGTGGTAAGTGAACAATCTCATAGAATTGTTGGGGTTGTCCTGTGAATGCAAGCAGACTTACCCAACACTATTCCCACACAACTCGGAGGAATTTTTAACCAATTTTAAAATCTTTTCCAACTTACAGTCTACATTGATGGCACCGAATGGACTGGAGTGAAATTTTTCCAGGTCTCATCGCAATGGCAGACACATGTCAAGAATTTTCCCATTGCCCTTATCGGCTGCACTCCCCTGTCCTGTGCCGAATTATCCTAGTCATTTTCAATTCACTCTCGCCAGGACATCCACTTACACACGTACATACATAGAGCAAGGGAGCCAGACACCACTTGCGCGGCAATAAATATGATTAACTGAAAAGAATGATAATTTATTTTATAATTAGTGTTTGTAAATTTTTAGTTAATAAACCATTTAGTATGTAAATTTTCGATTTAAGCTCCAAATTGTGAATTTATCAAAGTTTTCTTTTGCGCCGCATCACGCACACCACAACACACACAACCAACCCAGTTACATTATCATCCGACACACACTCCATTAATCAATATTCTATGTGCTTATTCTACATATATATATATATATTTAAAAACAAAATGAAGCGAAATGCTTAACAACGCGTATCAAAATATCATGTACAAGCGAAAAATGAAAAAAATACTAAAAAACTTTGTAGTTACCGTTTCAAGAATTTATATGTGAACTTTGCCCTTGCGGTATATTTACCCTACTACGACAACAACTAAGGTTCCAGTTAGAGCAGCTTAAACCCTTTTAGGCCCCCCCCTTATCCTGATCTCAACTCAACTCTGCTCTGGGAAAGAGGATCGCTCACTGCCCGCACTGGAACTCTTGTCTAAACTATCAAAAAGTATCTTAATGTTATGCAGCAAAAACTACTTGGCATATTTAACCAACCCGTCGTCTATATACTACCTAAAATCAGACATATTTACCAACTGTATGTGAAACTATACAATATATATATATATACATCTAATCTACCCCCCATATACAAATGAAAAGTATGTACTACTCTAATTGTTGTGATTTTTTGGAAATTTCAAAATGTGAAACATAAAATTGTACTAGCGGAAGTTATCTCTCTCTCTCTATAGATATATATATCTATATATGTATACAGCAGACGAACAATTTGGTTGGCATACAATATATATATGTATATGTGTATATCTGTAATCGTATTCGTATACCCCCCAAAGTAGTAGTTGCAAGCAATATTGCAGGTTTAATGCAAAAGTTCTATGTGTTTTTCTTCCCCCTCTACCCAAAAAATTAAAATGAACTGAAAGGCAAAAAGGCATTGGTATAAAGATGAGGGCGTAATGAAGTGAGATATTGTAAGGCGTGTGTAATTTATAGTTATACTATTAAATATATATATATATTAAAGTTAAATGCAAAAACAAAAATGCAATGCTTTTTATTATAGGTACAGTAAAGTAACACCAGGTAAATGAGTTGAATGAATGAGGGTTGGAAACGTATTTATATGACAAAAAAAAAACAATGCCAAATAAAACAAACTAAGAAATATTGCATCCAAAACAATAGCTCAAAACTTTGCTCACAAATTACAATCTGAAGCTACAACGAAAATTACAACAACATCTACAAATATAATAGTTATTTATACCCAAGGTGAAACACCTTTTTACTGAAATTGCTTAATGGTTCCACACGCTACGGATCAGCTAAGGATCCATTTGACCTATATGTGGCCCCTAAAGGGGCCCTTGCAATTAACCTAAATAAACCTAAGTTCTCTGCCATGTTCTGTTTTATGTTTGACCTTTACCTTTTATGTTAGTCTTCGAGATTTGTATCGTCATTTTACAACTTAACTTTTGTAGCTAAATTTCAAAAGTTTTCGATGTCGTAAAACATGATGTCATGGATGCAAACCGGTTTTGAACCGAACCCAAACAAACCGTACCGAACCGCTTATAAAGTTCGAAAATTCGGAAACGGCGTTATAATATATTATCCCTGAACCACAGAGCCAAACCAAAATTGCGGTTTGGATTGCTCTAAAAACCATATTATGAACCGAACCGGTGGTTTAAAATCTCTGTGAACCACAGAACCGAACCATTCCTTATTTCCAAGCAGTTTTGTGCATTTTAATATATTTTTCGATACACGTCTTTGCTTAATAATGCACCCAACCATAACCATTATTGCATTTTGTCGTTAAAAAAAAAATGGTAAAATTATTTAAGTTCTTAAGAAACATGAGTTAAGGTTTCGTATGTTTTTCCAAATAGTGAGAAATTCTGTTCGCTTCATGGTCCGGTTCGAGCGACCAAAAAAATTTGAACCTCATTGGTTCTGGACCTGGATTATACCCTTATTCACAAGGTTTCGTCAGTTTATCAGTTTTTTCACTAAGTTTCTTAAAAGCTTCTTGGTTGACAACAAAGTAATTACAAAAATAAGTAATTGAGTCCCAAGTCAGGAGTTTAACTCGTATTACCTATGAGTTCGATGTTTCGTAAGCCGACTTGTTAGAACTATCATTGTCACGGTGAGGGATTATACTTCTTCCGGCATACAAATATTTGTGTACCATTAAAAACTGACTGCCATAATTTCTCTTACGATACAGGTGCGACATGACCAAAGCTTTGCCCACAAACCAATTATGTTAAATTAATTTATTAGTTTTGTTTTTAAAATGCCAACCTGATATTTATTCTTGGTCAAAAGTATGGATACATAATTGGCCTCCTATCCGACTGAAATACACAACGCTTGATAAATAAATAATATCCTAGCACCAATTCACTCGATCAATTTACAAATAATGCAAACAAATCTTCTTGACGAATCTAATATGTCAAAAATCGTTTTGAATAAGTTATCGTTAAAAAGTACCGAATTTTCTATGCAGATGTCTGTTTTAATTTGGTTTCTCTAGAATTGCTCATTCCCGAAATATGAAAGGCAAGTTTCACGTTTTTTTTTTTTTAAAAAAGCAATACTTTGATCAATTTCAATGATTTTCTGTTAGCAAAATTTTTGATTTGAAAATATTTAATAATTTTTTTGTGAATTCTTAATTTGTGTGGCAAAAATTCTTTATACAAATGCTTTCCCCCCTTCCTATTTAAAATTTTTTGAATTGTCGGAAAGATTAGGTATGATTTATACTGTGTATCGCACACAACTTATCGATAAGCGAGCTCAACATACCCCTATTCTGTTAAACTCAAATACTGGTTATGTTAATTCTAGAGATGAGCGATTTTTTTAATTATCTGTTACCGTGAAAACTCTACACAAATACTTAAATAGGGGGTTAACAGATGAACAAGTATTTAACAGACAGGAAAATAAACATTATTGTGGGCATCAATTAATTTAAGCAGGCAGATAGAATGATAATCTTGATCCAGGAATCGCGAAACATGTAAGTGAACTAATATTTGTTTTTTCAAAATATGTAAAATATTATTTAAACTTCCCGCCAGACATAAACATAATATAAAATGTTAGCGGACAAAAAATAGTTTTCTTTTAGGGGCAAGATTTAAAAAGACGAGGTGGGCTCTGAAATCTGTGAATAGCTGTGAATAGTCGTCAAATGGCAACCAAATTTATTGGGACCACTCGTTTTTAACGTAGAATTGAATAGAATTGAACTATAAAATTTAAGAAAAAATCGCTTAGAACAATATAGTTAAACCTTTGGTGGGTAAAGTTGAATTTTTATAAGAAAGGGTGAAAATTCCATATCTGCAACCCGCATTTCCCATCGCGTTGAATCTATTTAACCACTGATTATAATATATTAGATTCCATGCGCCAATTATTTTATTTTAATGGAGTAAAATAAGCAAAATCGGTTTTTGGGCCATAACTTCAGATTTTGGGGGCGTATTGAACAAACCAAATATGAGGAAATGCTATAATCGACCAGCCCCACAATCTGCACTGGGTCCCGTAAAAAGTATAATCAAATTTTTTGTTTTTTTTTTGTGATAGTCGATCCAACAAGCTCAGTTTATGGTGGTAGATGGAATCCCAGTATAAGCCACTTACGGCGGAAATTAGAAACTGTTTTTAATTAGATTCGAGTTGGTCCTGATATTTTTGGTAGTTTGGAGACCATACTCAAAAATAGGCCGAATTAGAGAAATATAAAGTTATTTGGTGACATTGGGGACATTTGTTTTGTGGAAGTAACAGTCTTTCGTGGATTCTCTTAACTTCAAATGCCACAGTTTTGACATTTGACGAAATAAACTCGCACAGTTTGCAAACGTTATTCGGGAATAATCTATTCGTGATTGAATCGCAAAACAAACTAATCATAAATGACAACAGCGTTGACAGATCTGACTAATTTATGACGGCTAATAAACATTTTTATATATCTTCCTATAAAAAACATTTTAGAAGATATTAAAATTTTGCAGCGGGACAAAACTCAATTGATCCCGTAATGGATTTCATTCTGTGTATCTTGCAATGTCCAGTCGCTTACAAAAGAAAGAATTATATTAAACTTGTACTTCACTCCTTACAAGTTCGGTCGAGCATCTGCAAAGGGACACAGTAAACGCCGGAACCGTAAGATATATGTGTCTCCAATTTAGAGAAACAAAATTTTAACTGTCACTCACCTTAGACAAATGGTAAGCAAACGATTTAAGACAAAAAACTTAGACCATTCACCGAACAGATTGACAAATAATCTAATTAGCCGCCAGTGCGATGAGTTTCAACTGTCAAAAGATGAATGCGAGTAATTTCAACGAAACTACAAGATACATAAGCGAGAAAGGCAGAGCATCGAGCCGCACGACTTTATGTCAAAATGTCAAAGGGAAAGGTAATAAATTGCTGCCACTGCTGGCAGCTCCCCCCGAAGTCAGTGGCTCCTACTTCTCAGCACGCGGACGCGGGCAGCTGGCGAGGCTACTGGGTGTATTTTCAATTTCCGTGGCGGCATTTTTCAATATGAACACGAATTCCTTGGAGAGTGCCTGACGACATGCGTACTCTGTGGCCTGTCTCAGAATCTAATTAGCTGGATACTTCATTAACCACAGTCGACAATCAACAAATGAGTAATTAACTTGCGCCTGGGAGCTCTTCTCAGAGTCGTCGTCTGCGTCAACGTGTGCAGTTAATATTTCATAATTGAGCAATTTATTTTCGCCTCTTTGACAGGATCAAAGATAATGCCGACACTACGGTGGCGCATGCAAATTGTATGCTCGGTTAGTTGTCAGTCTGTGTGTGGCTCCTGGCTGCTGACAAAACTCGAAAGCATCCGTGTCTCCCCCAACTGAAATTTGCAGATAAATTGGGGATTCCGTTTCCACAATTTAACTTTAAATCTTTAGAAAAAAATCGTACTTGAAATGAGAGCCTTTTACCTGGATCAAGTATTTTTTATTTCGAAGTTTAACTGGACATTTATTATATAGCGTTCAGGAGTCGTAGTCTGAGAACACTTGCTCAACCCTTCTTAATCTACATCTCGCAGGTATTCAAGATAGAGGTACAGTCAGACAGACGCTAAATATTCTTTTATTTAATTGGAATTGAAATTGAATATTTTTATGTAGTTAAGAAATTGCCAAATCGGTGCCAAAATTTGCTACAATCGAATTTTCCGAGTGGCTACTACACAGAGAAAAAAAAACACAAGATCAATTTAATCTTTGCTGGTTAAAATGATCTTTTAACAAGGTATTCTTATGAATAGTAAAAATTATTTAGAAACGAGAAGGCAAAGCTAACTTCGACTGTGCCGAAGTTTTAATACACTTGAAAAACTTTACTCCAACTGATTTAACTGGAAAAATATATATAGGATATAGATAGATATTTAAAATTTTTAAATTATGATAAATAAATTTGATACCATAAAAAAAACTTTTCTTAGTAAAACAATTTTCCGACCGATCGTTCCGAGAAAATGCTATAGTCATCCGATTTTGATAATTTTTTCGAAATTATGTGAAAGCAATAAAAAATAAACAATTGGGGACGCTACGATAAAAAACAAAAAGGTGGCAGCTATATGCTATAGTCATCCGATTTTGATAAATTTTTCAGAATTATTCATAAAAACAAATATATTACGATTGGAGTCCCAAAGAATTCAAAAATTTTCTCACCAAGACTTTTTTTCGACGATCGTTCCTATGGCGCTTTTTTAGTGGCACGTGATAAAATCTTCCAGAATTGTGTTAACATATAAAACTAAATATACCAAGATTGGTGACGCTACGATGGTAAATAAAAGTTTTTCCACTAGAACTAGTTTTTTGACCGACCGTTTATAATCTTTCTAATCAACGCTACAAATTATCTAAATAATATATACAAGATCGGTCATAGAATAAAAAGTTTTCCCACTAAGACCATTATTCTAGACCGATCGTTCTATTCGGCTTTGATACCGACATCGATCCGGTCGGGAACCAATATATGCAGTAAAAAGAAGCTCTTGTGCAAAGTTCCAGCTCAGATAGCTTTAAAACTGAGGGACTACGCGTAGAAACAGACATAGACGGACCGACAGACGGACGGACGGCTTACCAGCGGAAGTGAACTCAGCTCGACGTACTGATCAAGAATTAATATAGTTTATGGGGTCGGTGAATATTTCTATGCGTTACAAACTTCTGGACAAAATTAATATACACTTTTCATGACAATCTTTTTTTTTATCAAGTAAAATAATCCTTGCTGACTGGTTGATACTTCGCGTAAGGTCCCGATCGTGAAAAATTTTCGGGATCGGGCCTTGACGGGATTGAATTTCAAATTTGGCTTCGGGATTGGGACGGGTCGGTACTAACTAGGGTCGGGACGGGACGGGATTGATTCTTGATCTCAAAATCGTTCGGGTCCCATTATATTCTTGGGGTCCCGGTTTATTTTTTGGATCCCGTTTTTTTAGTGGCACTCATACTGTGTTTTAATGAATATGGTGTTTATTTTATATGAAGAAACACGACTTTTTAGAATTTCTTTATAATTTTTACGCAGTCTGGTCTTTCTAAATAACACTAAAAAAATTTCAGCTCGATCGGTCTAGTGGTTTAGAAGTAATCCCATCTAGCCCATTATTCTAGCGGTCGGATTCGGCTGGATCCGACAAACGTGGAGGTAATATATGAAAGAAGCCCTTGTTCGAAGCCCAAGTTCGATCCCGATAGCTTTGAAACTGTGGGAGAAGCTAGCGTAGAAACCTCAGACGGACATGGCTTTATTAACGCAGCTCGTCACGCGGATCAAGAACTTATATACTTTATGGGGCTGAATACGCTTCCGTCTATGTGTTACATACGTCGGGAAAATTTTATAATACCCATAGCATATAAAAACTGTCTTCGCGACGGGATCCCGAAAAAAATCTTTGGGATCGGGAGGGGATTGAATTTAAAATTGGGGTCGGGATCGTGACGAGACGGGACTGAATTTAAAATTTAGGCTCGGGATCGAGGCGGGATAGACTACGGTCGGAATCGGGACGGGATCAAATTTTCTGTCCCACGCCCATCTCTATCTAAAACATTAAACTATATTCAAATTATATATCCAAATTATATCATTATTATTCTATGTTCACTGCTCTTAAAAAGTAGGGCTTAAGTCTTCAAATACATCAACTTTATTTATATTTTATTTAATTTATCGATTCATTGAAATGTTTCGCTCATTTTTGCAACATTTTTTGATTCTCTTTCACTCCTTATTTATACTTTTTCGGTAGTTCCTTTGTAACGGACAAACATAGCTGATTGGAAATGCTATTTAGACAGTCTGCTATCTAAGGTTCCTATAAAAGTTATTGTAATTAATTAATTCTTGAAAGAGAGGGAATCCATTTTGAAAATTCAAGCGTTTCGATTTGGTTCCGTACCGACTTGCAGCCGTGCTTAGTGGCCACAGATGATTTTATATATTTTTATTTTCCCGCTTTGACTGCATTTAAACTGCATATAAAAACAATGCCAGATGGTACCTGCGTCCGGAACGACCATAATAAAATGTAAATTACACAATAAAATTGACATTCGAATTTAGCTTTTTGATGGCCTGCAGCAGCCTCGCGCACAAGGCAGTAGGAAAATCTGTTTGTTTGCTTGTTTGTTTGTTTGCCAGCCTGTTGACAATGTCAAAACACCGAATTCACAAAGAACTCATCATAAATTTCATTTGATTGTCAAGCTGCCGAGCAATGCCAAGCATCTCAAGTGGAAATTTATGCCCATTCCATGGGGGTGTGCGGTGGGGGTGGCTGACGCTGGGAGCACAGATCGTGCAGCCAACGAGGCGTGTGAGTGATTTGTTGGATGGGAGAGAGAAGTTGCGCCATTTTATGTTTGTGATAAATTAATTAAAATTAGACAATAACTGCAACGGGAAGCAGCCTAATTAGCTGGAGACGATCGACAAGGGCAGCCACCGCTTGTAGAAAATGTCAGCGCAACAAATTTCAATTAGTTCACGCTTCACTTATTCGGCGCTCATAAAAAGAAAGTGCCGCAGAGATTTCCTTAGCTGGGAATTGGAGCTGCTGCCGCATATGGCGGCGACATTAATTAATTTGTACACATTTTGTTGTAAACTGTGCGATTGTGATTTTAATTAAACGTATGGGGTCGCCACCCGTAGGCACTTTAGTGCAGTCAAAGGTCTCCGCTCGGTGGCCGGCAAAATCAAATGTTCAGCTATTTTCGGGTCGTCTCGGATTACATGTTTTCTGTCATAGATTAGCCGCGGCTCTGCCTTCCCTTTTGGGCGTTTCACTTGCGGTAGCGCACATAATTTCACACTCCTCCTACTCACTGGATGTTGGAGTGTTGCCTCCTCTTGCTGCTGTGTTGAGCATCTGTTGATATTGTAGTAGCACATTTTTATTTTTTTTGTGTGTGTTGTCTTTCCTTCAAGTGTGACAAAATGCTGGCGCGGAGACCGAGACCCTTGTTTGCTGCTTGCTAGCTGTATCCACTTTCTGGCTAAACTGCATATTACTTATGCACGATGATTTACTGTGACGCGTGACAGATTTACAAGTTGCATTTACTACAACATTAATTTATCATAAACTAGCGTATTTAACGCGGCGTCGCTCGGGTCTTAATAAATATTTTGAAATTTTAGTTTAACAAAATTTTAAAATTTTTTCGATATTCTTTTTAATTTTGACTAAATTTGTGTGATCAGCATTTAGTAAGAAGCGTTGGCATATGTACAAATTCTTTAGGAAACGGCGAAATTTGTTTGAAGCGTCGGGACTATCGAGATCGTTGGAAATGGCCTTAAACTTAGACCCTTACCGCCATTTGTCACTTTATACCGTCCCGCCTAAAACTGTGTCATTAGCAATTGTCCTGTTGGTCCTTTTGAAATCTTTAGTTAAGATGTCTATACGAAACAGATACATACTAACATACATTAAAACCCAGAAACTTTTACAACAAATAAATATACAGCCCTGTTCTCAATTCCACTTCCACAAATATTTTGTGATTTGGAGACCAAATTTGGTGCAAAAACCGGTTTGAAATCACAAAACTTTTGTGGAAGTGGAATTCAGAACATGGCTGATAATAAAACTATCGAAAACAAATCCCACAACCGATTAAGAGTTGCAAAAATTTTTAATTTTGAATGGAATTTGAAAAATTTTAAAAAGACAATTTGCGCGTTCAGCAGAGACACTTGATCACTGATCAGCTTAATAAAACTACTACTACTCTTATTATTTAGCAAAATTTTAGAGGCCTTGTTAAATTGACATTTGGATAAGCTCCATGTAATTATCATAGTATACGCAAAAGGAAAAGTAGGCTACTTAAATTTCCAAGAAATACTTGGGTTGCTATTTAAGTTTCTGGCCTAGGTCACTTCTAGCCATTTTAGGACCAATTGGCCTTTTCCCAAAAAAAGTTTGGACTTTTATCGATAAAAGCTCCATACAACTCTTTCATGTGTGACCACATTTGATATCGATTAACGATTAATCAAAAACTTACCTCGGCAGAAAAATGGAATTAACTGGTGAAAATCAATCGTGCAATCATTTTTCACAACTTTCGACGTGGATTATCACGACAAGAGTGCAACGATGAACTTAAATCTTTGTATGGCGATGAAGCACCATCCTATAGCACTGTAAAGAATTGGTTTAATGAATTCAATCGCGGGCGACGCTCGCTCGAAGACGAAGGTCGTCCAAAAACAGTCGTTGTGGCAGAAAACATTGATGCCGTGCGTGAACTGATAATGCAAGATCGTCATGTGACATACCGTGAGATAGAGGCATCCTTGGGCATTTCTTCCACCAGCATACATTCGATATTGCATGAACACCTGGGCGTAAAAAAGGTTTGTTCTCGTTGGATCCCGCACAATTTGACAATCGCTCAAAAAAAGGCTCGTGTGGATTGGTGCAAAGAAATTTTGAAAAAATAGAATCGCGGTGTTTCAAAAGACGTTTATAAGATCGTCATAGGTTACAAATCATCGATCTATGCGTATGAGCCCGAAACAAAACAGCAATCGTCCGTGTGGGTCTTCAAAGACGGGCCAAATCCAACGAAAGTCGTTTGTGGAAGAAGCACTTCGAAGCAAATGGTCGCCTGTTTCTTCGGTAAAACTGGTCAGGTGGCGAGCAACGTAGGACGGTTAATTCTGAGTGTTACACCACAATTTGTTAGCCTAAAGTCTTCGGAGAAATTCGAAAAACGAACAAGAGAAGACAGATCATTGTGCACCATGACAATGCGAGCTCTCACACATCAGCTGACACCAGCGCCTTTTTGACCGCCCAAAATGTCGAGTTGATGGGTCATCCGCCGTACAGCCCTGACTTGGCACCCAATGACTTCTTTTTATTCCCGCACATCAAGGAAAAAATTCGTGTTCAACGATTTTCGTCGCCAGAAGATGCTGTTGAAGAGATTAAAAAACCAAGTTTTGGAGGTGTCTCAATCGGAGTGGAAAAAGTGCTTCGACAATTGGTTTGAGCGCATGCGAAAGTGTATAAATCTTGCTGAAGAATACTTTGAAAAACAATAAAACCATTTTTGATCATAAATATTCGCGATTTCATTATTAGGCCAGAAATATATATAGAGCAACCTACGTATAAGCTTATAAGCTATGCGAACAGTCGTCGAGCTAATCATGTTTTGGAACTCCGAATCGGGTATTTTAGCCCACTTACCAATAACAGCTTTCCAAACCTCCTCAGTCGTCGTGCTAGGTTATCCCATATGTTCTCAACGGGACTCATGTCAGAAGAACGCACTGGCTATTCTAAAAGCTTGATTTTCTTCACGCCGAACCACGACTGGTCCAAATGCGATTATTTAACGAATAATCCGTCACACGTGGTACAATCTAACATATATTTATAAATATGACAGTACAGTGGGTGGTTGGGGTGACATATTTCCTTACACCCCCGCAGTAACAATTAACCACAGCACAGACTGGCATTTCCTTTTTCCTGCCACTCGCATCTCTAATTGCACATTATTCTGATATTTTTATACCAAAATTCTGTTTCATTTGCCACACATTTTCGCCGTTTCTGTACTGTGTGGCTGCGTAATTATTCCGAAGCGTTGACATAAATATCGCATGCAGGCGACTCATGTACCATAAAATGACAGCCAAACAAAAACAATTTGCACAACTAATTAAAATACAGTTGAATATAATGTTTTTATGACTTTTTAATGCATTTTCTAAATTTTACATGTTTATTTGCAGCCAATTAAAGCGAGCGACAAAGTAGCCGCTGGCTGACAGGCAAAAATTGATCATAATCAGATAGAAATATGGTCTATGCCAACTGAGCACTTTCAATATGCCATAAAAGATGACATATGTGTATCCGGTATTCATTGCGTTATAAAACACAATGATTTGGGAATCCACACACACACACACACACACCCCCGTGCGTCCGCGGAAAACATTGTTTCCGATTCTATTCAAAGATACGGACATGGTGTGTTGCATTTTTATGTGCCATGAAATTAATTTACGATTACGACAATTTAAATTTTTAAAATGACACTAAAAATATGTTAACAACTTGGCTGCCGTCGCCGCATTGTCGCAACGAAAGTGTTAAAAAGCCTTTGCCAGCCTCAAAACACAGCCCACAAATGTGGCCTGCGATTTATGATGAGAGCGAGTGAGGGAGAGGGTGGTGGAGGGAGGGAGGATGACATATTGTTGGTATTGTTGTTGCCCTTGCCTAATATTGCAGTGCTGAGTTTATGTTTCATATTTTGTCTGAAGGCCTTTTTTCTTTTGATTTGGGGTTGCTCTGGTGAAGCATCTTATGAGGTGACACTGACGTTTATGTGGCATCTCTGCCAACAGAAACGGAACTCATTCACGTTGTTGTAAACAACAAGCTTTAAGTGGCTGTTACTTTATGAACTTATTAAAGGAAGTTGTTTGGTTTTATTAGCCCCTCCAAAAAAAAAAGTAAAAAGTAAGCAATAAATTCTCGTCGAGAAAGGAAGAAAATCAGGTGACAAGAACTATTTTCTAACTTCACTCAACGGCTGCGATGGAAAAGGTACTGATTTCTTTTAAGTTTAATTTGTAAAATAAGTAATACTTGATACCCTTTAAATTTATATCCAGCTACTCTCTCCATTCCTGCTTACTGGCCACCTTGAATTAGCCGTTCAAATATTTATGAAAAAAGAAAAAGAAAACGAACTATCTAGCCTAATCAGCCCACCAAGTCATTCCACTTGATGGCGATGCATTAATGCTGTCTGATTTGAAAATTATTTATTTATATGGCAATCAACATCAGCAATGGCCAAATATATCTCGTCAAATAAACAAATCATGGTGTTGAAACAAATGATGGATTGACATCAACTTCAAGCACCGCATACGCTTACACACACACACACACATGCACATGCTGGGGCAACTTCATCCAAGGGGCAACCAAACACAGTGCCACTCAGCTAGTCAGCCAGCAAGCCAAACAACGCTGGAAATCCTAAATCCTGCCAGGCAACAATGAAAGCGACGTCACATGGTACACGATTTTTGTGGCTTATACTTTTACTTCTTTTGTTGCCGCATTGCCTTTAAAATGTTCTGGTTTTTTTTTTGCACTTTATTTTGATTTCAAACACTTTTTGTGCTGCTGCTTAAAAAAAAAACAAAACAAAAAAGAAAACAAGAAGAACAAAACACAAAAACATTCATAAAATATGCATTATGCAATCTAAGCTCGTGTGAGCGTTGCTAAATATTTTATGCACATGTATTGTACCGCACACACACACACACAGAAACACAACAATATATAAGTGTATGCGTATATAGAATAATTATGTACATTTTAAAAAAATTCAAGTAATTGGTACTTAAATAAAGAACAAACGGTGTCAATCCAAGTACAAAGTTCTCTTTTTTTTTGTTCGATTAACACTTACTGCAGGTGTCCAAAAATCAATTTAAATTTTATTTGGAAATTGGTACCTGAAATTGTTGACGACAGTCACATTTTACACTTTGTTGCAGTGTTAATAAGCTAAATTCTCCAGTGGAATCACACAAATTGGCAGTCAGTGCTCTAAAAATCAATATAGAAAATTAAAATAAAGGCACGCTTATTGTTATTGTAAATCATTTTTTGTGATGTCCTTAGAAAAAGAAATCCTAAGCAAAACATTCGTGCATTATAGAGCAACATTACTCAAAATGTAATACATACATAGATATAAATTCTACTTGAAACTGTGCACATTATTACGGGGTTACATCTAGTAAGGAGCCCTAAAAAATTAGGTTTTTCAAACATTTTCCTGAGACAACCTATAAATTTATTATTTACACATATTATGGTAACTTTGAAGAGTACTTAAAAATTTTTTATTTGTAAAAATAACAGTTTTTGAAGCTGCCACAGCAGATCTCCAGGAACTCCTCCCAAAAGAGGTGTGCTGTGTGTGTGGTGTGCTTTGACCACTATGGATCATCTGAAATAAAAAAATCAAACGAATTTCGTTAAAGTAATGTTTAATCTTGTTATTAATCGAAGGAATAAGCAGACAAATTTTTTGAATAAATGGCGGCTTCTCAAAAAAATCTCTTTTTTTGCCATTACTTTGGCTTTAAATTGTGTATAAAAAATTTTTTTTATCGGTGATAAAAAAGCTTCTGATTAAGTACTACACAGAAAAAAAAAAGGATATTTTTTGATGATCCATTGGATGATTTTCCACATCCATTTGGACTGGATATGGCCATATCCTTTTTTTTGATCTTAAAATATCCATTTGATCTTTTCGAAGTTGATTTTTAATTCGAAAAAAGGATATGAAATATCAAAAGGATATTTATAAAATATCCTTTTGATCTGTTAACCAATATCCTTTTTTACATATTTTTGAAATATCCATTTGATCTTGATGACAGTTCCAAATGATCTGTTATCAAGATCATTTTGATCTTAATTTCATATCCAATTGATCTGTTATTAATATACTTTTGATCTTAGTCTTATATCCCAATGATCTTTTAAGATCCATTTGATCTTAAAACCATATCCAAATGATCTGTTTTTAATATCTGTTAGTATCCTTTTGATCTTAATTTGATCCATTTAATATCCTTTTGATCTTAATTTCATATCCCAATGATCTTTTATTTAGATCCATTTGATCATAATTTCATATCCCTATGATCTGTTTCAAATAAAAGGCAGCACAATTTAGAGGAATTTGTTTATGATTTTATTCAATATACAATTTAATACACTACGTTTTCTGAAAAAAAAGGACGAAGATTCTGGAGAATTATACAAAGTTTGAGAAAACAAATCGGGTGAGCCAGAACTATTCTCACGATGAAAGTTTTTAACGCCACTCTGAAATAATATATTGTTTTAATATCTTTTTTTGTTTATTATCTGTCACTGTAAATACTTACTTCCATGCGCTTTATCATCCTTAAAAGTACTTGCTGCTGCAAGGACTTCATCCACTGTCGTTCCTTGCCACTCCAGTGGCTCTCGTCTGGGCGGTGTCCATTGCGGACGCAGAGCTTGTTGAGGGAACAGTTCCTCTACTATTTGAGCCATCTGCACGTGGCATGTTGGCATAGGTTGGTTGGTCACCTTGAACGTTTTCATTGCCAGCTTGTGGGCGAGGCCCCAGGGATTATCAACAGTATTTAGGATTTCTCTTTGGTGGTCCACTGCTTCTTGGGAGCATCGCACAGTCGCATGCCGATTTTATTTGATCCGCCATTTGGTCTGCTCTGTCGTTAGCTGTACCGTGCGTGGAGAAGCCATCCATGTGGATTGGTATAATCTCCGCTTCCAGGGTCTCGACCCTGTAGCCTATTCTTGCTAAGCGTCGTTTTCCCACGTTGCAGGGTTGTTTCAGCGTAAAGATGATAGCCATGTGATCACTCCCCGTGTAGAATTCGCTTACCTCCGATGTGCTGAGGGAAAGTAGGCTGCTGCTTGCAAAAGTAAGATCGATTATTGATTCTCTCCCGGCCTTGTAATAGGTTTGTTTCTGTCCTGTGTTAAGTAGGGTTATATCTAGCGCTGCAAAGGCTTCCAAAAGCGCCTGTCCCCTCGCATTTGTGGATGGGCAGCCCCACTCCGTAGACCATGCATTAAAATCCCCCGCTATCGCTAGTGGGTGTTTCCCACGTGCATCATCTGCCAGCTTCTCTAGGATACTCGAGGCTTCCGCGGTGTTGAGACTTGGCGGCAAGTAGCAGCTGTAAAAGTAGATACCTCCAAACACAACACACACACAGATAAACTCGCACTATGTAAATACAAATCACTTACCAGATTATAAATTAGACTATAATATCTTTTATCTTTTCACTTTTAACGTTTTCTTCAACTGGCACATGCGCTCCCTTTAAGTCTTTTGAGTTGAGTGAAGCGCGCCGCTGACGGCGATATCGAAATTCGCCGTTCCAATGATTCTTTCTCTTTCGCACCAACTGTCATAATTGACTTGCTCTCTATAGGCTTTTCGATTTTCGATTACAAAATTCGACATTCGGACAAAAGCAAGACCAATTGGATATTAGTTTGCATACCCGTGGATATTTTAAATGTCAAAAGGATATATTTAAAAAAAAGGATATGTAATTGATCTTAATTCTTCATCAAATGGATATGAAAAGGTCTAAAGGATATGGAAAAAATTGATCTTAAAAATGATATTTTACATATCCTTTATACGGAGATCTGTGTAGAATATATAGTTCAGAAGCCTGTGTTTTAACTTTAACTTAATCGGTTCCGAAGTTTCCGAGAAATCTTGGTCACCGACTTTCAAATCACAGTGTTGAGAAAACAAGGTTAAGGTTTCAAGGTTACTTTCGAATGCTCTGACGAGTCATTACAATTATGCGTGTTACCTCTGAAACAACCGTCGGATTGACTTGAAATTTTCAGAGTGTTTACTTGAATACATGTACAATGTACATTGTACATTACAAAAATGTAAATAAAAAAATCTAATTTTTGAAAATTTTAACTAGATGTAGCCACTTAACTGTTTTGCCCGTTCTCCGCATATTTGTGGGTTTGCAGAAAAATTTGATTTCAGACTGTTTCTTGATATTTTAAGTACATTTCTGACTATTTTTAGATCTATTACTCATTACTATTGAATTACGAACTTACAAAATTAAAATGTGCACAACATTGTCGTTAGATAAGGGGTTATATGAAGTTGCAAGGCCCAAAAGAGACGTTTTTTTTAGAAAGGGATTTAATTGCAAAGATGCAGGTAATAATTATTCAGATAGTACCTTTTTTAAAGTTTCAAATGACACTAAGACCATGTAAAAATATTAAAGGATACTGCTCCTGTAAACAATCTCCCAAAGGTCCTCCTAAAAAAGGCGTTTGGCACTGATCATTCTATCTCTGGTTAGGCTTATCTGAAGTCAAAAAAATGCTGGGATTGATCAAAGGACTTGTCGAAATTTCAAGGTTCGTTAATTTGGCGACAAAATCAATTTTCGACCAGATAAATGGTTTAAAAAATATAACAAATTGTCGGATATCTTAATCCTTTGATCAATACCCGAAGAATGTATCTAATGAGACATTATAATCTACACAGAGGGAAAAACCTGTTCAGAATATAAGTTGCCGGCAACTCAAAACAATAACAGATTTTTCAAAATTTTTGAGAACAAATGTTCAGAATGTTCTTGAAATGAGCAAAATTCAACTCAATCGGAGTATAATTGCCTTTTTGAATTCCTGAGCGCGTGTCACATTGGCTTTGGGTTATGGTGTTTCGCAACTATACGGGGGTTGGAAAAAACAGAGAGAGCGAACAAGTTGAGAGACGCAAATTCGCTCTCTTGGCTTCTCTCTTTGTCGTCTGTAGCAAACGCTATTGTATGACATTGGGTGCCTAGTCTGGCAAGCGCGGCGCGGTCGAGTGCGCGAGACGCAGACCCGAGGTCCGAGTTCGATTCCCAGACAAGGCAAGTTAAAGTAAGATCTTATTAATTTATTTATATATGTTTCTTCAAATTAAAGAAATCTTAAGTGAATCCAAATATACAATTATTAATAAAATATGCAAATTTATAGAAAAAACTCTCGGGCGTTCTAAATTTTATGAACTTTATCGGGCGACTATCCCGACATTATGAGCCCTTGCGTTGAGTTGAGCCCGAATGGCCAGTTTTTTTTCTGTGTGAGAACGAAATTACTTAAAATGAGTATTGTTTGTTCTTATAAAGTAAAAAAGTGTTCTTGAAAACGGAACAAAAACAACTCAATTCAAGTTTTTCCGTTCTCAAAAAACGTTCTTGAAGTGAGAAAAATTCTCACATATGAGATTTCCGGTTCTTACACTGTTTTTGGTAACGATTGTGCTCATCTTGAGTCCAATGTTCTCGGTTTTTTCCCTCTGTGCAGTTTTGAGAAAACCGTGTTTGAAGTTGAGGAAGTAGTTAAAGTAGATTAAGATGAACTTGTTTTCCAGGGCCATAAGATGATACCCTCTGCAGCATCTGCATCTTCTAATATGTCGGGTTGATGTTGTCGACAGGCTATTCTTCCTTCGCGAAATCATTTTCGGAGTTATTTTCCATATCAACTGATTAAAACTTGCATTTTATTTTTGTGTAAAATCACCTTCAAATCTTTCCAATAATTTTTCGTTGATGAGATCTTCATAAATTTGGAATACGGCTTTAGCAACATCTGTTGGTAAAGTCAGATAGTTATGGGTAGAAGAAGATAATTACTACGTTTATGCTTATAAAAATCAAGTTTTTGTATGCAAACTTTATTTTCTTTAATTATAATATTTTGAACGAAATAATTTAAAGTGAATTATGGCAGCATCTTACATAATCCACATTGTGCATTCACTCAGATTGTCGTACCACCAGTCAAAGGTATACAAAAATAAAAAGTGTTAAGGCTACTAAAAAATAAATATTTTCCTTAATTATATATGCTTTTAAACATAGCACACTTTGAAGGGCAAAAGGCATTATTTCTTATTTGTGCATAAACTTAGTAAACATTGCTTTTATTAAATGACATTACTGTTAAAGGCCCCATTCCAGATGACATAAAAATTTTATTCCGCACAATGCTTCATATGAATAAAAACACTTTTGAAAAGCTCCGAAAGCTGAATGCTTTAGAAAAGCTGTCTTATTTAAATGACGCATAGTGACAAAATAAATGCCATCTATGCCATCTGGAATAAAAATAAGGGGGGGGGGATACTTTACTTTTTTCAATGAACACGCTTGGCCGTATTAAAAATTTTTTTTTCTGAGTGTAGCTAATTTTAAGATACATTTAGATACTTTTTCAGTTTTAATTTTTTCATTTCTTTTTCTAACAAAATTAATAGTTACACTCAGTTAAAAATGCAAAAAGTTACTAAATAAATAATTCTCGCTTTTTTTCTGAGTGTAGCTATGTCAGTTTTGCGTAGTTTATGCTTTTGTTTGCAATCATTAATATCACAACCAAAAACAAATTAACAAATTTCTTTATGCCAAAAATATTTCACGCTTCAGCGAAGACAAATGGCCTGAGTCTTATGCCACCCGCGGCACCCACTCATCAGAGTCGAAAACAAACAAAAACAAACAAATGCCAAATATGAAAAGACAAAAAATCATAAAAGTATTAAATACAGTTTTAAATAACATGTGCCGTTTAACACATTGAGCTGCGCATTTTTGGTTTTTTCATTTTTAATGCCTTTTCTGTCGGATTGCGCATAAATTTCAACTTAAATTGCTTGCCTCGCACAAAAAAAATGGCATATGAAAAAAACTGTGGCCCTGTCTCCATACCCAGCGGGCGCCGCCCACTTAGCGCCCCATCCCAATGCCGCGCCGCCTTGGGTGGCTGCTCTATCTCCCTCTCCCTCGTTTGCTCCATCAGAGATTGCCAATTAGCATTTGCTTTAGGGGAATCTGTAGCCGTTGCGCTCGGTTTATTTTGATTTGCTTAAGCAGGCAGCTTCAAAAATGAATTAATTTTTTTTTGTTTTGGTATTTCGAAACTATTAAATTATGAACAAAATGTTGTTGCTCTTTGATCTGGCTGCCAAACGCTTACACACGCACCCACAAATACATACATATTTATGACTGCCTGGCAGTACTTTTTGTTCTGTTTTATTTCGTTGGGCTTTGTGTGTACATGTATATGTGTTTGTGTGTCGTTTACGGCCTTTTAATGAGCATTATGTTCCTTTAATTTATGTCTCAATTTTGCGCATATTAAAATCTTTATTTTGTGATTTCAAAATGAGTTGGTCTTGGCGTTTGCGTTTGTTATTTGGGTTCGCAATTTGTAAAAGTTTATTTTAGGAACAGTTTGAGTCATTTTATTATAATCCCAAAGGAAAAAAAATCGTTTATCAGAGTTCTAGTATCAATTGGATGGAATTTATAGAGTTTCATTCTTATTTTTACAATACTTCATATAAATAGAAGAACTTTTAAGCAGCTTTGAAATCTGAATACTATTGAATAGCTTCCTTATTCATATGAAGTATTGTGAAAAACTAAATTTTTATCTCATCTGAGTATAGGCCTTAAGTTTTTAATATTTAACTTGAAAGCAATCAATAAGCAAGGCTGCATACCGGTCCAGAACCAAATCCCTAAGAACCGAATTGGTTCAGGATTATTGCGTCTCTTGAACCGGACCTCAAACCGAACCTCAAACCGAACCTTATAACTGAGTGACCTGTCAAAAATGATGCCCAACCAGACCATTTCTATTTATATTAAGGTTGGGTTCAAAGAATACCCTTATATCAACTTTTTTAAGAAACAAAAATATTTTCTTTTAACAATTTCACAGTCAGAAAAAAAATCAAAAGTAAAGGATCAGTGCTTTATCAAGTTAAGTTTCCACAATAATACTAAGATTCAGTATATTTTGTTTCTCGAAAAGTAGTGGCATAAGTTATAATGTTATAATGTCGCCATAGATTCCACTTACCGTCGACAGTCTTCCATTTCTGAAACTCACCAAAAAAAAATTCAAATATGAAACATAGAAAATATGAAAAAAAATTCAATTTAACACCGTTGTCACAGAACTTCAAGAGATTTCATATTCATAATCTAGACGATCATAAGGGTTTTTTTTTTTTGTTGTTGTTGGTCTTACCTCGAACATAGGCCTGATAAATTCAGAAATTCATTCCTTTTGTGGCCACAAAAAATTCGAGAGGGCAAAATTTACAAGAAATCCGTTTTCCGTCATATCGTGGAAACAAGAGCTGATGGAACGAAACCGATGATGCAGTTTTGTTCAGTGCACATAAATGAATCATAATTTTTGATCAGCAAGGCTGCACATCACAAATTTGGTCATTTTGTTGCCCTGTGTTATCTAATGCATTACCTGTTAATTAATAATTATAAATTTATGTCAAGTAACGTATTGTGATCCCAAAAGCTTATTATTGCCCTACATAAGAGCATATTATCGCCGTATCGTCGTGGCACAGAAGCAGCAAATGTGAGAAAGATTCCGACACACATACTCACACACACACACACACACACACAGCAGCAGCAGCAGCAGTCTCAGCACTTGTCATAATATCCTGGCAACGAGAGCTTTATTACAAAAGCGCACTCCAAATGCAATGGCTACCCCCCCACCCCACCACTTGCCTCTTCAGCCAGTGCCTCCTGCCATACACAAAGCATGGAAAACAAGCCAACGGAAAACCCACACAGCCAGTACAGCAGGACTTAATATCTAAAGCAATTTACAGTTATGAAAATAAGAGACATATCCGCAAAACGACAAGCACAGCAGCCAACCAACAACAGCAACAACAACAACTATGAAAAGGACGAAGCGAAAAACTTCTGCTAACGAAGTAAGTACCCTAGAGGACACTTAAGCGTGCGACCCAGCCCAACCTGCGAAACGTCGGTCGGCATAATGTCGCCAACATTTTTCGAAATTACACACAAATGACACAATAAAAGGTGCAAAAAACGTCTGTAAAAGACCGGAAAGAAATCAAATAGTAAGTTGCAGGGGAAATGGCTCACACAATTTTCACTCTCTCTCTCTCTCAATGAGTGAAATCTTAAGTTGGCAGCCATATTGAAATGGCGGCGCTGCTTGGTTGATTATGCTCATTGGTTGTCCGTTAGGGGCGTGGTTAGGCTTGACTTTGAGTGAGTTTTTTTTTTTGTTCGTAAGGAAACGAGAAAGAGAGAGAGAGAGAGAGCAACCACTGGCCAGGGCGATTGCGCTGTGAGTGATAGAAGTGTGCTGCAGGGGGGTGGTGGTGCACAGGGTGGTACATCCGGTTGTGGCTAACGAAATGAGGGTTAAATCGCGTGCATAATTTAGCAGTTCATTTCATTCATTTGAGTGCAACGCTCAGAGATGTGCGCTTGCCACCGGTTGGTGTCATGTCGCCTAATGGCTTTGCCTGCTTGATAATGGTTGTCGTTGTCTCTCCGGGTATGTGTGAGCGTGTGTGTGTGTGTGTGTGTGGGCGCTGGCGCACTGGCAACATGGCAAATATCTACTGTCGTTTACCGCTACAATGACAAGCATTTATGGCAATTAACACTTTAGCTCTTTATGTGCCGCTGCTTCCGCTGCTGCTGCTGCTGTGACAGCGCAAAAGCTGCACCCATTTCCCATTGTTGTTGTTGTTGTTGCTGTTGTGGGCGCTTAATCGTGTCGGCCATTAGAGGCAGCTAACCGCAAAACAACAGCACCATCCCAACCACATACCCCTCGACCATTCTTTCATTTTGTCCAAAAATCTAATTGCATTTTATGCAAATCACGTTCCTTCGATTCCTAGGCTCCCGCCATTTTTGGCTTGTTTCCGTTTCCGCTTTTGCGTTTAGTGCAAATTCAATATCGTGCATAATTAATTTGCAATTAGCACGTTGCTGTTTTTGTTTTCATTTCACCAGATTCGCTAACGCTCCGCGCCACCCCCGTCCATCGTGTCTGGCATGGAAATTTTCTAATTACGTGTACCTGAATGCAAACTAGTTTTAGTCCCCCCCCCCACACACCCATCCGGCCCGAGGCATGTTGCTTTTGGTCGTTTTGGACATTGGCCGTCGGCATTTTGCACGTGCGTTGATGTTGCTGATGGCCTGCGAAATGGATTGGCATATGAAATGAGCTGCAAATTGATGGAGGAATTAGCGCAGCATATTTAATTTGGGGTAGGCAAAGCGAATGGCTGTTTTCCAACCGGAGGGATTGGGGGAAGAGATTACAAGTTGGAATAAGACGCGAGCAAAAACAAAATACAGGCGGTGAGCGCGATCCCAACTTGGGCAGACATATACGGCTGCTAGAGTTAAGGCTTGCCCACCGCTGCTTTAAACTAAGAGACTTGTTTGTTTATAAATCGATCTGACAAATATTCAATCCATTGTCCTGACCACAAATATATATACTTTATGGAGTAGGGAATTAATATTTCTATGCTTTGAAAACTTCTGAGCACAATTAGTATACACTCTGTAAGTGTATATATACTACGTTTAAGCATAAATAAAAAATTAAGATTTTTGATCTTCAAGTATGCTACATTTTATAATTATGAAAAATATTGTTTTTTATTGCCTTAACACTAATTATTTTTGTATACCTTTATCTGGTCCGACAATCTAAGTGAATGCACAATGTGGATAATGTATAATGCTGCCAAAACTGATTTTAAATAAATAAAAAATTCTTTAAAAAAAATAAAGTTTGCATACTTTAAAGGGCAAAAAAGCATGATTTTTTAATAGCATAAACGTAGTAATAGAGAAGGAAAATCTTACTTCGTCCGTTTAAAAGATTTAATAACCTTATGGTCCTCGTTCTTACTGATTTTTCTGGAAGGATATTTGTAAAAAATATATGTCTGACTTTTGACTAAAGTCAACTATCTAGTTTCAGTAGAAAATTTTTTTTTAATGCAGCTTATTTTAGAGCCGAATGTTTATACACTCAGAAAAACTGACATCCTAAATAATGGCATGACCATGCTTAAATCTTTTTTTTCTTCAAGTTTGAAGACTGTTTTAATCTATTTTGCTTAAACTCTATTTGGGTCAAGCTAAAAATTTACTGGTAATAAGATGGAAGAATGAATAAATAGTAATAAATCTGTAAAATTCAATTCAATTCATGCTTTACGGGATTTATAAAAATGAACTTTAAGTGAGAATTTTGTGTTCAAATTTGGAAATATCAAACTTTGTTGGAGTTTTAGGTAGTAGTATTTGAATTTTTTTTTCAAACTTGGAAAATATCTTCTCATGAAAGAGTTTGAGGACATATTCCATATCCGCACACTTATTGAACTCTGTCTAAACTAAGGGGACGATCTGGTTATTAACCATACTAAAGTCTGCTTATCGGAAACATCGACGATGCGAAATGGAATTTCTTGAAACTTCTACTAAAAAAGTGTCAAGGTCCAATATTATTTCTAATGTTGGATAAGGATCTCTGGGAGTGAAAGTGCATAAATTCGGGACAACGCGATATTAGAAGAGTCCAGTACGAATAAAAGATCCAAAAGCCTATTCAATCAATTTTGAACCAACAAGCCATTTACAAAAATGTTTTTTGAATTTGAATTTGGGAATTGGAATCCGTTACTGTGAACCATGATATTCCTGGGAGGTTAAAGTCACTACGGACAATCATGTGGTCATAATCAGATAGAAAAAAATACTTAATAGCGGACATATTATATTAAATCACTCAGAAAAAAAAAATCGTTCTAAAAAGCCCGAAATCAAGCACAATCGTTGACAAAAGTAAAATAAACCCGCTTTTTCTTGGATCGTGAACTTTTAAAGCCCGATGTTTTGTTTTTTAAGAACGTTTCAGTAATGTGTTAATAACATTTATGGCTCAATTTGGGAACTCGTTGGGGATGTTTAACGACCACTTTGATCACATTTGTAGACCAATTTGATTTAGTTTGGCAACATTTCAGGATAATTTGGTCAACATTTTGGTTATATTTGTGGAACATTTCAGGCTCATTTTAGGAACATTTTGGTTTATTTTAAAAATTTATAAATCTATAAATTGGTATTAACTCTGATGAAAAATCAGAATTAACGGCAATGAGCACTCTGTCTTCCTGCCCAGATGGACGATCGAGTCTGTATGAGGTAAATTAACTGTTGAAAACTTCAGAATCACTGATACCAGTATATAGTCCAGTCTTGGTAAATGCAATGACTTGTACAGAGAAAAAAATTCTATAAAAATATATAGCTGAGTTTTGTTATTGTAGAAGCCGTCGGACAATTTGATTAAGAACAATAAGACGGAAGGAAAATGTCTCTAATTTTTGAAGAACTAGAAGATCGGGGCAAAGTTGCAATATTTTGTCTTGGACGACTAATCTAATTCGTAAAATGGTAGAAGCTATAGAGCTATAGAGGAGCTATGGAGGATATACCTTGGTAAATTTGAATTTAACTACTGACGAATCCGAAGACCCAACCATGTCTTTGATAGTCACTTTCAATGGTGTCTGGAGATAGTCGAGAGATAAATATTTGCTTTCGAAGCGGCACTGCCGTGAGGGTACGAGATGGAGCGGAGGTTATAACTACGGGCTTAATAGAGTAAAGCGAATTTAATTTTTTGCCTTACGGGCTGAAGTTCACATTTTACGCACCCATTATTTATAAATTTCCATCTTTTTGTGCACAAATCCATAAAGGCGGACTCAGCTAATTCAGCTATTAATTGCGGAATAAATTATTGAAAATCAAAATGTGATTAAAAATATTTAATGAGCTTATACATCTGTTAGCCAGTCAGTCCAATGCCAAACAACAAATTCCCCGCTCCGCTTACTCCACACTCCTGTCGGTCTGACTAATTTATGTATTAACTTTGAACGCTCATTAGTTTAATTAGTCAAACAAATTAACGTGGGGCTCACGGCAAGTGGAGGGCAAACAACAAAATGGCCGAATCAACAGAAGCGAGCGAGTAGGTCGAATGCAGCCAACCCGCTCGCACTCGCATGTCCCTTTTGCCAGAGTAAATATAAAACAAATTCGCATAGTTCAGGCGCAAGAGCTGCGGCAATTAAAAGGGCGCGAATTAACAAATGTTATAAATAAATGGAAACTAATTGAATTAGCGCATAATTATGCAGATGACCGCACATGTAAATGGTAATTGCATTTTGTTGCGAGGTCAGCTTTGGCTGGGTGTCCAATTATCGATTTTCCCTTTTAATTAGCTGCAAATCTTGCGCAGCCTGTTGAAAGCCAAAGGCGGAGAAGAGGACGGCGGCCATTTGCATGCACTATTTATTTTAACAAGAGCTACTCATTTAATACTTATTTTCACTAATTAAACGGAGGAGCAAGCGAGAAAGACGAGGCGCACACACACACACACATACACATGCGACAGCAATTTTCCGCTTTTCCGCAGCACAAAAAGTTTGATGTCTATGTAAACAGCGGCTTTGCTTGTGTGTGTGCGTGTGTCTGGCAGATTGCCAATTTACATATATATATATACATACACTCGTATGTATACATACTGCCATATTCCGTATACGTCGACTGTTTGAGCGCACTTAAATAATGAATAATGACGAGACAAGCAATTAAAATAATTTGCGGTTTTACCGTGCGTATGCGCATCATTTAATTTTGCATGTAAAAGAGTTAAGCACTTATTACACTGACATAAACTGGTGGGTTTGTTAGCAGAGCCAAGTAAACAATAGTCAAGACATAACTGTAGGTGCTCTTCTCTTGCGCTTAAATTTAAAGCAGGCAAACCAAGAGATTGAGAGAATTTGATTTATTTAACATAATTTATTTGAAATCAAAGATATAAAAACTTAATTTAAAGTTTGACAAGCCATAAAAATATATTATTATGCCAACAAAATAGACTTATTCGTCAACTAGTGTAAATTAGGCATAACAAAATCCGATCAAGCCCAACTGTAATATAGCATGTACCTGCTTTTAGTTGTGTATTACTTTTAAATGTGGCGCCACACAAACTGTGTTTAGTGCTGCCGTTTGCCGTTACTGCTGGTTCTGCTCAGCCTATTTGTGTGTGTGTTTTGAGTATTGTGGCGGCTATCGACTGCTCCGAATTTCATTTAGCTTATAATTCAATTCAGGCCTACAAACCTCTTTGAATACGAAAAAGATGTTCACTCCGATGTTCGAACCCACAAAGCTTTTTTTATATCCGAAATTATTTATGTGTTTTATTCGATTACAAAATTGTACAATATAAGTTGTATCAAAAAATTTGGTTAAATAAGCATTGACACACTTGATCACTGTTTTCCAATGAAGGTCAGGGTGAAAGTTTAGCCCCAGGCTAAGCCTGTGCAGTAATGAATCAGTCAGTCGGACTTGGAGATTTATATATGGGCATTTCTGAAAAACGGCCAACCAGTGGTTTCATATTAAGCTAGTCAGAAAAAAATGTCCTTCATAATTTAAGAATGTCCCTGATGGAATTTAGACCATTATGTTCTTTAAATTAGAAGATAGTTTTGTTCTTTTTTCTTAAATTACGCCTGAATACATCTTAAATTTTTATACTCTGTACCGAAGGTACACAGAGTATATTGGGTTTGTGCAAATGTATGTAACAGCCAGAAGGAAGCATCTCCGACCCCATAAAGTATAAATTCTGATCAGCATCAACAGCCGAGTCGATATAGCCAGTCCGTCTGTCCGTCTGTCCGTATGAACGAAGAGATCTCAGAGATGGTAAGATAGAGGTTTGAAGTGTATGGAACATATATCTTCTACTTAGGCAAGTTTAGTTTTGATTTTTGCCACGCCCCCGCCTCCCCGCAAATTAAAAAAACTGAATATCTTCCACAATTTTGAGTTAGGTTGTTCGAACCTTTAGACATATATTCACTCATCATTTCTTATCAAGCCCTCATACATCGTTTTCGACAGAGAACAATAGGCGTATGTGTAAAAGAAAATTTAAGCAACGACAACAACAACACCCGCAGCCACACGAGAAAGAGAGAGCGAGAGGGCAAGCTTACTGGACTGCGCGCTTTCAGTTGCCCCCTCCCCTTTCCAATAGATATTGTAAGTAGGCAACCGGTATGGGAGACATAAGGCCAGAATCACGCGAGCCAATAGATATGTTTATGTTAATAGGAAATATATACAATTTTATAATACGAAATACGTCCGAGAGTGCCACCCAGATTTGAAAAAAACCCACACTTTAAGTTACAGTTACATACAAACAGGTACAGAGTTTACAGCGGGCTTGACCGCTTTACTTGTTAAACATAGGATTAAAATATATTTTTAAAGTTCCAGGGACTTTAAAAGTTGTTAAGTGCAGAAAATATAAAATCAATAATATTTTGGGAGATCTTGCATCTCGTTAAATCGAGAAAGGCACGTATACGCATTCGAAAATATCACAAGTTAAGGAAAAATAACTGAAATATTTTATTGTCTGCATCGAATAACTCCACCTTAGCCATGATGTGCCCAAGTAAAGTATCAGAAAAGAGAAAAAAGAGAACACAATAAGGGGGAGTCCGCTACCCCACCCTAGCCCTGTTGGCTCGATTTAAGGCAGACCCGGCCAGCTCATAGCCACTGGGGGCCGAGCGCCTTCGTGTTTTCACACAGACACGAGCCGAAGTCATGTCTGTGTTAATCGGTGAGCACAGAAAAACTTTATTTGGCAAGTAAGTTGGCTGTCTACTGTGACAGTTACCAACACATGCTCATATTTCAGTCCTCTCCATTTGGCCGGCCCTGATTTAAAGTAGTTCAAACGAGAAGGCAAAGCTAAATTCGACTGTGCCGAAGTTTTAATACACTTGAAAAACTTTACTCCAACTGATTTAACCGGTAAAATATATATAGGATATAGATATCAGATATTTAAAATTTTTAAATCATTGATAATAAAAATTTGATACCATAAAAAAAACTTTTCTTAGTAAAACACATTTTCCGACCGATCGGTCCTATGGCAGCTATATGCTATAGTCATCCGATTTTGATAAAATCTTCCAGAATTGTGTTGACGCATATAAAACTAATATATAACAAGATTGACGCTACGATGGAAAATAAAAAAGTTTTTCCCACTAGAACTAGTTTTTCGACTAAAAGTTTATATGGCAGCTATATGCTATATTCATCCGATTTTGATAAATTTTTCCACACATATGTAAAATCATCTAAAACAAATATATACCAATATTGGTGACGCTACAATGGAAAATAAAAAAGTTTTTCTCACTAAGACTTATTTTTTGAACGATCGTTCCTATGGCAGCTATAAGATATAGTCATCCGATCTGGCCGGTTCCGACATATTAGTTGCGTGCAGCAAAAAGAAGACTCTGAGCAAAATTTCAGCTCGATAGCTTTAAAACTGAGATACTAGTTCGCGTAGAAACAGACAGACCGACGGACAGACAGACGGACAGACAGACAGACGGACAGACGGACAGACAGACAGACAGACGGACAGACAGACAGACGGACAGACAGACAGACGGACGGACGGACCAGCGGAAATGAACTCAGCAGGTCGTCCTGATCAATAATATATATAGTTTATGGGGTCGGAAATGAATATTTCTATGCGTTACAAACTTCTGGGCAAAATTAATATACACTTTTCAAGTGTATAAAAATTTAACGTACATAACGAAACGTACGAGCAAATGCAATCGTACATTTTGGACGCACGAACCACTATATGGAGCTGACCAAGACTGTTTAAAAATTATAAAATATTCCTAATTTCTTAATGCCTTGACCATACATCAGAGAGTTGAAAATAAATAAAATGTATGTTGATTTCAAATATGACTTCCCATTTGATTAACGTACGAATAAAACTTAAAACAGCTATTAGTTCTTAACTAAAGAGAACTGACCAAAATGCTATGCCATGTTTGAAAGTACTAATAAGACGCCATAAACCACTATGTTTATGTGAAGAATATATTACTTAGATCGCCAGAACAACGTTACTCAGGAAATGTCAATATGTAAAATTTGAATCGAAATTTCGAGAAATCTCCTTAATATTCTTTATAGCATGCTGGATTTAAGCCTCCTTTAAAAAAAAAAAAAAAAAATTTTTTTTTTAACCAAATCCACGAAAAACCCACAAACACCGTTTTATATGTGTAGACCATTATAGCTTTTTTTGTGCGACCTCCAACAGTTTAAGGTAAGTTTCCAGGCTGCAAAAATAAATCAGTTTCAGCTCAGATTCCAGGTTCAGATTTGCATAATAGAAAACCTTGAGTCCCCAGATTCATATGCTCCACCGGCTCTTTACTTTTTTAAGATTTATACGTTACCCTGATGTCTTCTTTCAAATTCTTATATATTTGCTTATTTTGATAAACTCGCACGCACTTCTATCTTGAATGCCCCCCAGCCGCCCCCTCCCACGACATCGACGTTGGATACCTATATGCGCAGAGGAAAACCCCTACCACACGAACACAAACAATCCTTTCTTTTTTAACCTTGACACGACAACACCACGTTTTTATTAACACACAACATCCTCTAACACCTCACACCACTACAATTGCATAACGGGAATTAGAAACTTTTAAAAACCAAATGTAGTATGGTTTCCCCGCGCTCCGGAGCGGCTTTGATTCAATTATCGTTCATCTACTCGTTCCTTTCCTTTGTGGATCGATAAATAAAGCTGATTACTTTAAACTTTTAAGGATCATCGCACAGTTCTTAATAGTCCACACCTAAAAGTTATCAATTGTATACATACCTGTTCCTGTCAATGAACAGATTGCATCCTTGACCGACTTTCCTACTTGGTATTTAAGGGAATAAAAATAGTTACATAAATTAAATCTTAACCCAAGTGCAAATAGTTGGATTTTAGATTTTGTTTGATTTTTTTTGTTAAGTGTACGAACAGTTTACACCCCACTCGCATACTAATGCCAGCCCACTTATATTCATCCATGGACCAATTAAAAGAAGTGCCTGAAGCATTCGTGCTGGTTGGCGAGCATCTTAACATAACAAGCTGCTCATTAAGTATTTTTGCCTTCCACTCAGCGTTTGTGGTTAATTATAGAAAAGTGAAGCCGAACAGCGATAACGAGCAGCTAAGCAAAACAGAAAGGAAGTTTCCATTTCCACTCTTGCAACTCTCCTGGCCGTTGAAGTTCATTAAGCAGCGCACATCCTGGTCGTCCTGCGTCCACTTAACGATGTCACTTATACGCCCCATTGTGCGCTCAAACCCAAAACCAGGGGGGCCCAACAGTCGCCTATTTCACTTAGTCAACCCAGGCCCCCCCTTCGAAAGGGGGGCGAGGCCGCTGCTGTGATGCGTATAAACCGCAAATTGGATGCGATATTAAATTGTCTGTGCCAAAGCGCATATAAATTTTTGTTCAATTTAAAACATTTTCCACGAGAGAGAGAGCGAGCAAGCGCAGATGCTAACGTGTGAGCGAGAGCAGCATTTTGTTGGCCATCTCCCTTCCACACTTTTGAGTTTTATATAGCAAACTTCCGTAAGCTAAAAAAAATGTCAAGTCAGGCGCTTAACCAAAGCAAAGAACATGATTCTTCTCACACAAACAAGCCAACTAATTAGCAACATAATTAGAAAAAAACAACAAAGAATTCCCCAGAAATTCAATTAAGCTTGACAGGAATTGGCAAACCGGTCCCTGCCTGCCTTCTCAAAGAAAAAAGAAGGCACAAAGCATTCATGCATATATGACTAAGAACAAACCAGGCATAAGCAAACCAAAAGGAGCCAACACACCCACCCACAGATCCATTCGAAAGTCAGCCAAGCGCATAAGCAAACAAAAATTTGCGCTAAATAATTTGACAATTACTCACATCCTTCGGCCGCACCAAAAACACAGTCTTTTGTTGGGTGGCCATTACGGCTGAGTGAAGAACTATGTAAAAACAGAGCACACGCTGCCCTCCAACTCTGCTTACAGTGGCTAAGTCTGAGGACAGACCATTACATTTGCTAACGAGTGCCGGGGAAAATTAAATCATTAGATGCTGGCAGAGATTACAGAAAAAGGAGGAGCCAAGGCACTCAAAATCTCACTCAACCTGGGGGGCGTGTATGAGAGTGAGAGTGAACGAAAGAGAGAGAGAGAGAGAGCCACCACCAACAACAGATTTGTGCACTTTCCATTTAGTTGACAGCCTCAGCATCTGTTGGATTAACCCTCAAACTCTGCTCACACACAGCATTACGGTTTTAGCTCTGGTGGAGCGAGCGCGCGCGCGGATTACGTTCTCAGGATAATATCAGATATATTGAGAGATACGTGTGCCGGCAGCATCAGTGACAGTCGATTGGCTGCCATCAAGGTGACAACAACAGAACGCGGAGTGTTTCTTATAGCCAAAAAGATAGTGAACCATTTTCAAGTGAATAAACCAAAAAAGATGGTGATGTTGCAATCGCCAGCGCAAAAGGCCAGCGACAGTGTTGGCTCACAACCCACTGCAGTCGGTGGCCTAATGAGTCCTCACTCTCAGCCCGATTCACCCAAATCAAATACCTCACCGGAATTGGGCCAGAATGTGGCCAGTGAAAGTGCCACTAACAATACACCACCCAAGATACCCAAGTTTATTATCGCATCCAATGGACAGGCGGCGGCCATGGAACGTCTCAAGCAAATGAGCAGCGAATCGGGTTTACTTAGTCGCCTGAGTCCCAACCAGGAGGAGTCCCAGGACAAGGAGAAGCCTAATCACAACAACAACAACATCAGCTTAACCAACCATAACAACAACAATCCACGACGCTCGCAATCTCCGCCGGGCACGGCGGGTTTTCCCATACCCGCTCAGCAGCGTAAGCTACTCGAATTGAATGCAGTGCGTCAGTTGGCCCGACCAGAGCCACTGCAGCATCCACATGCGGCACTGTTGCAACAACATCCTCACCTACTGCAGAATCCACAATTTCTGGCGGCGGCCCAGCATATGCAGCATCAACATCATCATCAACAGCAACACCATCATCATCCGCATTCGCATCCCCATCCGGCAGCGGTGTTCCACCTAAGGGCTCCAGCTGCCACCAGCACCAGCACTGCCCCGCCCTCACCTGCCACCTCGCCACTTTCACCGCCCACTTCACCCACAACGCATTCCGAACAGCAACTCAGCTCACCCGCAAATCCGTCACCACAAGCGGTACCACCACCTGCTGCTGCTGTTGCTCCTGCTACACTTCCCCCTTTGTCCGCCAATGACATGGATCTGGAACGCATTAAACTGGTGGCTGCGGTGGCCGCTCGTTCCAATCCCCAGACCCCAGCTGCAAGTACATCAGCCGCAGCTGTCTCCAACTCCACTGCGGCATCTTCCTCCGCCCCACAGGCTGGACGGGATTTGAGTGATTATGGGTTTAGAATACAACTGGGCGGTCTGGCGGCAGCGGCGGCTGCTGCGGCGGCCACTTCGCGACAAATTGCGGCCGCTAATTATGCACGAAGTGATACCAGCGAAGAATTGAATGTGGATGGGAATGATGAGGATAGCAATGATGGATCGCATAGCACACCGTCGGTAAGTGGAACCGATTTCAAAAATCAGGGATATTCTTAACAACTTGTCAGTTGATAGAAAGGTCCTCAACACGTACCATAAACCGAACCTTCTAAATTTTATGAACTCCTAAACCTTATTTGGAGGTTCGATTCGGTTGGAAGACAAAACCAAATTTGACACATGGCGACTTAGAGTAGTGCAATCAGACCAAAGTCCATTTGTAAAATAATGTAAAAAATTGTTACAAGCCTCGCATACTTATATACATACATAGAAATAAATAAGCTATCTTCTCATTTGAAAGACTAGTCACCATTTAAAGCCCTTGAAAACGATATTATATTGGACTAACCAACTGCTTGAAAAAAAAATAACTGGCAGACTTTAAGTGCGATCGAGATAACTCAAATTCAGTACAAAACATTATTAAATTCAAAAACGATAATTATTGAAATAAGATAAAACATACTTGAATCAAGAATTTTTTGTACTCACAGTTAGAACTTTTCTTCTAAAAAAGGAGTTTTTAGCAGGGTTTGTAAAAATAACACTTATTTTTCTTAACACGCATGATATTAACACTATGTAAAATATACGAGCTGTAATAAATAATTATTTCCAGACATGAAAATTAAAAATTGTACATTTGAAAAAAATTATTTTTTTTCATGTAACTAACTCGAGGATTTTTGACACGACTGTTCTTTACAGGTGTAAAGAAGGCAACTCAAATTAGTCTCATGCCTGTAAATAACAATCGTGTCAAAAATGCTCGTGTTAATTAAATGAAAAAAATAATTTCTTCCATAAGTAAAAATTTTAATTTTCATGTCTGAAAAAAATATTTTTTTAGATTGATGTTATTTATCATGGCATGAAATAAATTGTTGTGCATTTTACGAATCCTGGTTTTCAGTTCTTTACAGGCGTCAAGAAGGCAGCTCAAATTATTGACATGCCTGTAAAAAACAATCGTGTCAAAAATGCTCATGTTAGTTACATGAAAAAAAAATAATTTTTTCTTATGTCAAATTTTTTATTTTCATGTCTGAAAATTATTATTTTTTACATTGATGTTATTTATCATGGCGTAAAAATAATTTTTGTGCATTTAACTACCCTGGTTTTTAATTCAAGTAAAAATTTTATTGGATCAAGTACGAAATAGACTTGCACTAAAATTTCTTACTGGTTTTTTTTCTTTGATAAGGGAGTGATGATAGATTTCTAAACATACAGTTATACCTTATTGGTCATTTAATAATTCAGGGCCTACAGAAACCTCGATTCTAGAAAAAATTGAAAAATGCCCAAGAATTTGATGATTTGTAATATAGAATTGTTTGAGAAATGAACGAAATATGCAGTGTTCGGAAAACCCATATATTCTATAGAAAACTTCGATGTACGGAAGTTCGACTGTATTTGTTTTAAAAGAAAATCGGAAAACTTAAGAATATTATGTTTTAAAAGAGTTAGCCGAAGGCCCTCTGCAGTCAGTGCTAAAAACTTGTCTATCTGTAAATAATAATAATGTTTAAAAAGATCTTAAAATAGTTCTAAATGTACTTAATGGATAATACCAAAAAAAATGGTTGTAGGTTTTGTTCTGTGTGGTTAATCGCTTAGTTCCTTTGTTTTCATTTCACTGACTGATTTTTAATACAATTTTTATTTTAAACACCTAAAAAAGTTATTTAAGTTTATTAATGTAGCAACATTCATCAGCCACCCCATAAAGTATTTCGAGATTGACAAAAACCTTACTTGATATACGAATTTTTTACCTAAATCAAGTATTTTAGAGGCAATTAATATATCTAAGAAGCAATGATCCAAGACGAGTTGGAATTTCCTGACAGAATGGTCGATGTTGTGATTTTAAGTCGAATATTTAATTTTATTTGATTGAAAAAAAAAATTTAATTTGAGAATTAATTTTCTGTACCCCATATTCGTTCCACAGGTATGTCCGGTGGATCTGACGCGCTCAGTGCCCACGAATGGCAACAATAATGCCAGCTGTGCATCAACTAGTGCCTCTAGTGATAGGGAGGCAGCCACTAAACGATTGGCCTTTTCGGTGGAAAACATTTTGGATCCCAATAAGTTTACGGGTAACAAAATACCAATGTCCGTGCCCTTTGGACATCCACGTCAATGGAGCTATGAACGCGATGAGGATATGCATGAACGATTGGATGATGATCAAAGTGAGGATATGTCTGGTGAGTTATTTAACTTATTATAAATATCATAAATAAAAAAAAAAAAACACATTAAATTTAGATAGAAATCAATAAAAATTCAGCGTCAGCTAAACAATTTTTGAACAGACGCACCTGCTGGGAGTTTGCTTTGCTAAAGCTGCTCCCATCCATCTGTTATGTCTGTCTATCCACTTGTTTCCTGTGTTTTTTCTACCACTGAAGGCAATTGTCTTTGTGTGTGGATGAGTGGTTGGCATGTTATATATTTATACAGGCGCTTGTAACGTTTTCTGGGTATGTTTTGATTTTGCATTTTGTTTTTTTCCCCCCTTTCTACACACAAAGTTGCCATTTTGAAGGCACAGAGATTTTGTGTTGCCTGCTTTCAGGCGCAAGTCACGTACATACACATCACGTATGTGTGTGAGGGTGTAAGTTAGCCAAGCATTTATGCTTTTTCTTTTTTTTTTTTTGTATATTCAAAGCCAAACGAATGCGCACAAATTGTGAGTGAGGTACATAAACTTATTTAGACTAAAATGTTACACTCGTTCGTCGAAATGCTTTTAATTGATTGATTGATGTTTTAATTGGGAAAGAGGCATTGCCAAGCTGAAAAGGAACATTCCATTTTTTTTGGGTTTCAAATTTTACTTTTTCCTCTTTTTTAGTTGTTTTTGTTTCTTTTTGGTTTGCTAAAATTTTTTGCAGAAAATTAATTGATTTTCATGCTCGGCTTGTCGCAAAGAAATTGCTCAAATAAAAATTTGCAAATTTGATTGAAAGGGATGCAGAAGCTGGGGGTCAGTGACGCTAAGCTGCCACAAAACCAAAGTTGGGGTAGGTGGAGCTTAAGTCAAGTTTGGATATTGACGCTATGGTTTGTTTGAATTTGCTGCTCATGATCTGATTATGAGAAGAGTTGGAAACGTTGCTTTAATTGGTAATGGGTTTTGTGATAATGAATAACCAAAGCAAAGGAATGAACAGAATTTGAAAGAATTATAAATGGAAAGCAAATGAAAAGTGAATTTTGAATTTGGAAAATTTTTAGTATAGATTATTTTTCTTAAAATTTTCAAGTTTTGCGAAAAGTGTGGAAGAAATCAGTTTGGTTCGGTTTAATGACGTTAGGACTTACCCTTTTTAGAGACTCTTCATAGAACATTTATATAGAGGGTCCAAGTTAATTGGAATGTTTACAAGAAAACTTAATTTAAGAAGTTGAAAGTTTCATCCAATAAATATTCAAAGTTACGAAAACGGGAACAACCGAAACCATGTTATGAAATCTCTGAGAACCACACAACCAATGCTTATTCCCTAGCAGTTTGCATCCCCCGTTTATACTTGACTATTTATCAGTTATTTGCCTTGTTCTAATCCATATTCAATTGTCTAAAAGAGCCGTCAGAGCCAACTAACTTTTCAAAATCCAAAGGCTTGCCCAGACGCAATCGTTCATCGGTGCCATAGTTGTTCTCCTCCATCCAGTAGCTTTTTTGGGCCAAAATACGTTGTTCCCAATCTTTCATAAGCTCGGGTATGGAACCGTTTTCACCACCATACTCAATTGGCAGATACTTTTGTGGAATTTGCTCATACAAAGACTCCCATTTGTTGCCATGCACATAAAGCTACGTACATAAAAAATAGAAGAAGAATGTGAGAAGAAAGAAATTTTCACGCACAAAGTTGTACCTACTCTGCTCTGCTGCTTCTTGGGCAGCATGGTTTTAAATAGATTGAAAAACTTGTCAAAACCGCCCGGTGTATTAATGAAGTGTATGCCCCGAGGACGAATGGGCAGGGCCTGCTCCTGATACACGGTCATCTTTTTGGCGAATGACGGTGTCATTTGTAGGAAGTGTCCCATTTTTACATTGGACAAGTCGACTATTGGAATTAAGCCATTTACAATGAACACATCATCTTCGTCCAACATAATTTGCTGCATCAACATGCAAGCACGATTAATGTCCTGAAAGTTGTACACATCTGGATCATAAATTCCAGTTCTTATAAGTCCCAAACGTGGACCATTATCGTTAAGAGCATTTGGCAGGGCTACCAGAGCAACGAAGTTTATTAAATTAAAGTCAACTCACCCTAAGCGGAATAGAGGCAACAACTTTAACAATTAGTCGGCATGACACCTCTTTTATCGTATAATTTATTTTGCGTCATCTGACGGCACACCATTCACTACTTTTTATACTCTTGCAGAGGGTATATTAATATTGTGCAGATGTTTGTAACGCATATTTAGAAGGAAGCATCTCCGATCCCATAAAGTATATATATATTCCAACTTTAAGAGCCGAGTCGATATAGCCCAGTTATTTTGCTATTGTAAAAGTGAAAACTTGAATTATTATTCAACCCCGAAAGCCTTGTCGCTAATAAATTCCAGTTTATGAACTATCAGCTCTATAAAATAATGGTCTTAATTAAACGAATCTTTGTAAGTCGTCTTGGGGGCCCAAAATATGCGTATAAACCAAATTTCGTGCAGATATCTTTATAACTAGACTTTATGCCAAACTTTGGGACCATTGTGCAGAGTGGTACAGAGTATAAAAAAACATATATATATATCGGATAATTTTTCAAGAGTCTGTTTTTTGAAAATTAAAAAAGGAATAGAAAGTTTGCAGTAGTAAATGAAATATTTATTTGAAGAGATACATTAATGACTGTCATTTACTTTTTAAATATTATTTCATGAAATTTGACATACTTTTTTCAGCATTTCGGCCGGTTTTTGGACAAAAAAAAATCGGTATACATTGTCCATTGACTGAAACGTAGCGATTTTCAATGTTTAAGAAAAAGTACGGTCGGATGATGCCGCCGACGCACAAACCGCACCAAACAGTGCAGTTTTTAAGATGCATTGGCAGCTCTAGATCAGCTTCACCCTCTAAATATATATATAATTTTTTAAGTGAGTCAATATCTAGCTTTAGGCAAACTTGTCGGTTGTCGTTCAAGCTAAATAACAGTAGAGTAGTATAGTAGTTAGTCCAATTTTGGGTAAGATTTAATGCGAATTTTGGGAGAGTCTATAAAAAAAGTCGCAAAGTAACAAAATATGTAATAAAACTTGTTTCAATGAAATGCAGTTCCTAGCTTAAGTGACTTTTTCGATTTACTTTTCATTTTGCTATCTTAAATGTCGCCGGTTTCAAAACAACAAGTAATGCGATTAAAATATTTGCAAAGTCGAAATGAAATCACGACTGATTGTGCTGACACCAAGTATTATAAAGTTTTATGATTTGAAGTCATTTTTGTAGCGACCCATAAGGGTCAATACTTAGTCTGGTTTAAGGGTTTATTTTTCCATTTTTTTAAGTTCCATTAAAGTACTCAAATTAGTGTAGTAGGGCTAAAAAAAAAAACATGTACTAACGCACACTGTAACCCATTTTATTGGCCACTTGATTAAGCGCTTATGTGCCAAATTATAAACACACCGAAAATGCCTCCCAACAACAACAACAACGGAAAGGAGAAAAGCATCATTATCAACCACACACAACATCCGGCCATTGCTGGTTTTCTGTTTGTGCATTTGTGTTTGTGTTAATAAAACACAATTAACTTCATCAATGGCGGGCGAGGGTACCGAACATAACTGCTAATAAAACCGAACTGAATGGCCGCGCCAACGACCCCAAAAGACGGCGGGGGTAGGTGGGTGGACAAACAGACGAATGGGGCGGCTAGACAGAGAGACTGGAGGATAATGATGTTGGAAATAATTATGTAGCCGCCGTTGTTGTTGCTGTTTATTGCCAGTTCAAGTTTACCGCCATGCAGCAGGTAGACAGACAGTCAAATGCTTTGCATACTGTGCGAATGGCTTGTGTGTGTGTGTGTGTGCACATCACGCATACGCACTGTTTGCGGACTTGTACTCAATGGCTGGTTGGTTGGCCAATTGCCATTACCGTTTGGTGTTGCTGTAGTCATTAATTAGCAAGGTACTTAATTACCGCACATTCATTAGCCGCCTCAATGGCTCTGTCACGCACACACACACACACACAGAGACACACAGACACGCCCACTCTACACGGGAAGGTGCTAATGCGACAGCCTGTATCGCTTCAGTTTGGATTAGCGTAATTATGCGGCCTTTTGTCATTGCATCTAATTAGATTTTATGACCGATTCTCTTCACTGCGTTTATTATTTCATTAATATTACGCATACGCCATGCACAATTTGCCAATATATGCAATCCTCCAAGGCAACATTCATTTTGTGTTTTGGTCGCCATAGCAATTTGCATCTCATTTAAATTGTAAAACAAAACTCAGAGATAAGCAAACTAACAAGTGCTGCTGCCCAAAACACTCACACACAGACAGACAGACGGACGGACAGACATTGCCATTTGCAACTACATGCCTGACTCTGTATTTGGCCTGCATAATCCAACGGCGGCAGGAACATAAATGCGCCCCAAAAGTCATATGAAAAAACATGCGATAACTAAGTTGCAGGAGTGCGATTCGTGGGGGTTGGGGGGGCAGTACACAAATGGTTATGTGGCAACATTTAACTGTGGGCGGCTAGCACAACCAACCCCTGAAAAAATGTAAAATGGCTGCGAAAAACTTTTATTCTTTTCAGCACTCAATTTGGCGCGCAGCACTCTCTGACTTTCTCTTTTGCACTCAGGCAAATGCCTATGCTCGCTCCGTATGTGTGTGTGTGTGCGCTTTGGGGAGCCTAGCAGACTTCCTTGTGAGTGTGTGTGTGTGTGTATTTTGTTTCCCTTTCCGTTTTTGGCTGAAGTTAAGCGACCATTTTCTCGTTTTTTGTATCCGTCCATCAGCTACTCATTTATTATTTTATGAAAATGGCAAAATGAGACGACAAATGCTCCCCGGGGTCGCATTGGCCAGGCGTATGCGATTATAATGATTGCGACAATGAAGCCCCCTGAATGTTGGCACAAAGAACTCGCAATTTATAAGCCATTTTGTGCAGTGTCTGTGTGTGTGGGTAAATTATGCGCCAGTTTGTGGTAATTAACACTCGGATTTCATAATTAAGTTTAAATTGTGTGTGTGTGCTGTTCTGCTCTTTCATACACTTTAATTTAAATTGTTGTTATACCCAAGAGGATGCCCAGCTTGGCTTTTCAAATTGCACCATCGAGCATTCTGTCTGTGTGTGTGTGTGTGTAAATGAGTCTTGTCTGATCCTTTGTACTGTCATAAACGTTGCTTGCTGTCATATCATTAAAATTGCTTATGAAGTGCTTTTGGCATAATTATAATTAAGAGCCGTCATTTTACAAATGACACACAATGACAGCCAGCTGATCAGAGAAATAGTGTTGCGGCAAATCGTGTGGTGGAAAATAATAATAATAATGATAAGGTTTATGGAGCATAGAACTTAAAACATAGACACTTTGAGGTCCATACACCCAGAGAAATCTAGCACGATTCGGCAAGACTGAAATCTGCTTCAATTTAGTTTTTTTTCGTCTTGAATTTTCAAGAAGAAATCTGCTTGAAATCGAGAAAACTTTGTGTGTTTGGTGGCAAGGGAGGTGAGACAAAAAAATAGAGCTTGAAAATTCATGCTTGATTTCAGTATTTTCTTCTTGAATCCAAGAAAATTCTGTCTTGCCGAACTTCTGACACGAAATCTGCTTGATATCAAGCACGATCTGCTCGATTTTTTCTCTGAGTGTAGATATTAGGCAATTTTCATTTTCGCTTTAACAGCCCAAAAGGCGTAGTCGAGCTTTTCAGCATTTTCTTGGCTTGTGTAGCACCTACAGTTCGAAAGGCAAAGTTTTAGGTGCATCCAACTTTGCCACAACAGCCAAATGCATTAACAATTAAATAAATAAATTCATTTATAGGCAGAGCTGTTTGAGGGTGGCTCAATAAGTACCCGGGTTAGCCATATCAAGATTTCTAATAAGAAGATATTAAAATTATCAAACACTTTTGTGAAATATAGACATATACAAAGCTGTGAAGTAATTACTTCAGTCTAATTTACTACTTAATACTTAATTCAGTACATAGAACATAAATCAAATGTAAGGCTGAGTTCACACATATATGACAATCCATTAGGCTCTTATGTTGTCTTGTTTTCATTGTGAATAGCTTGTCATTTGACATTCAAAACAATACAACATGGAGGCTTACTAGATTATCATGTCTTATTCGTTAATAAATCTGAACTCAGCCTAACATGATATTTAAAATAAAGAAAAAACCAAAGTTCGTATATTGCATTTTTTATTGTTCCATATTGTTAAAAGTATAATAGACCGTCGCATGTCTGACCTCTAGATCACTAAACAAAATTTAAAAATTCGCACAAAATGTAACATAACTAGGCACAGCCACGAGCCACTGCCTTTACCTTTAGCTAGCGAATTTTCTAACGAAAAGTGGGATGGGTTATCGTCAGTATATTTTAAAAACCTCTAAGAATGCATTCTGTCCCCAAATGTTTGACTTACGACCAGTGGTCGATAAAATCCTAGGGCAACGGGTATGGCTAAACACAGCTCGAACAACTCGGAGATAACAAAGCAATTACAAGAATCAACGTTCAGTTCAGCTAAGTGATATGCTATATAATGCTTAATTATGTAAATAACATAGTTTCCACTGTTAACTTAACATTACTCGACATCTCCGTGCATCCCAAAAGAAAATGTTCGAGTAAAAATTACTTCAGTTTCTTCCTTCAAATTTTTGGTATAATATTTTGACATTAATCAGCTTATTTGTAAATTTTTTGTTACGCCTGTAAAATTTTTATTTTTACGATAATACCGCGCGAAAGGCATCGATATCTCCTATCAGACACATCATCAATTGCAAGTTTTTACTAAATCTTTAAATACACTCTGAAAAAAATGCCAAATCCAATATTTAGGTATGACCGTGATTAAATTAATATTGTTTTGATCTTAAAATTTTAAATTTATTTAGGTCTTTTTTATTGCAGCATGTATAAATTAATAAAATAACAAAAGAGTAAGAGTAAACAGCAATCAAATTAAAGTAATCGGAAAGATGTTATTTGAGGTTTAAGTGAATTTATATACCCGAAAAGAACTTAAAATGAGCATTTTGTTCTCAGATTTGGAAATTCCGAACCTTAGATCGTTTGTACTTGAATTTCCCTGTTCTTGATTGTTTTCAGAGAGTACGAGTCACTGAAATCCTCTTAAAAGGCAGGATGTATTTTGATAAATTTTATTTTTGTTTTTGTGTATAGTGCATTCCTAGATGGATTAGATTCTCCATATGACTTGAGTGGTGGCGCTGCAATGGGCTTAAAAACGGTTTAGAAATGATTCAGAGACATAACTCAGAACCAATTTAACCTAAAGGTTGGTAATTCGGTGTTAGATAGTGTGCTGTTTTAAGACAGGTTCCGAACTAGATTAAACCGGTTCAATAATGGCTTAGAGCCATATCTCAAAAACTATTTAAGCTATGAACTCTAAGATTGTTGTTCAGATTGTTATTATAAAGCTTAAAATTTTTCAAAAATGCTTCCGAACCAATTTTAAAAAGTGGTTCAAAAGTGGTTCGGTGTCATATCTCAGAAACTAATTAAGCTTTGATCTTGAAACTTTGTGTGTAGGTTGATAATATGGAGAAGGGAATTTTGCTGATTTAAGACCGGATTCAAATCACATTAAACCAGTTTAAAAAGTATTGAGTTAGATATTATCCAAGTGTCAAACAAAAATCTCCAAATGAATAAACACAACTTTTATGTCAAAAATATGATTAGGGTATTCACTAGCTCTGTCTTAAGTCTTAAATCTCAATTTTTAAACTTCAAAAGTTTATGACACAACAACAAAATACTTGAAAAAAATTTAAGACTTTGAATATGCTCTGTGGTATGTGTCTTAAAATCTCAAATGTTAAAATGGTGTAAAATAATCGACAATTTGATAAAAGTGTCAAAAACATTTGTTTTGTCAAAACAATTAAGACGTCAAATCAGACAGGGTCGTTCACTAGCTATTATGTCTTAAATTTAAGATTTAAGACTTAAGACAGAGCTAGTGAATACCCTAGATTTTTTTTTGGGTTACTGAACACGGTTCAGACCCCAACGTATCAGAATACCATCCAACTCTTAATGAATTTGAGCCCTCAACCCAAAATTGCATTATTCGATTACTTTCCCACTGCCCGTAAATAGGCTTAATCCTTTCAGTATAATTAACAGTAACTCACAATTAGCACAAATCTTTTGCACATGTGACCCGTGTGACAGTTGTTGGTTGGCCATTCATCGTAATTAGGCAACTTCCCTATCCACCAAGGGCCCCCATCTGGCAACAGTGATTGCAACGCTTATTAACCAGTTGCGGCTGCCGCTTCCTCTACTCTCCACATCTGTGCTCTTTCCACCATTTTTTCGCGTTTGTTTGCAAACGTCTGGCTCCCTTTTTCCATTTGGATTGATGCTGTTAATTCAATTGACTCAAACCAATTGTGGTCAGGGCCAGTCGTCGAGGCTATTGATGAGGCGGGCGGAGCATCTAATGTGCCATTAATGCATATCAAAGTGGCTGCAAACACTCCACAGCCCATTACCAGCGCCAGGACCACGACGAGTGGTTGGAAAATTCGTTAAATATTAAATGAAGCGTTCACGTTAATTTTCGGTGTAATTGGCACAGACGATGCGCTATGGCGCAGTTTTAGGCGCAGGCTAATTACATGCAAACATGGCCAAACATGTTGGACCAATTAACTGGCCCATGCATTTTGCAGTAGCCTGACACAGACAGACAAGTCTCGCCATCTTTGCTTGGCGTCCCTTTTACGCTGTCTTAAGATTTTGCCTGAGGACATTCTTAAGTGGTATAATTTGTTATCCAATACAGTCCGTGATTTGCCTTGCATAATCTGACGCAATCAGTTGCCGTGAGGTTATAATCGAGATTGGTTATTGATATGCCGCTTCCTGGGGCATGATTGGACACCGACTTAATTGAATTTTAATTTGATTGCGGAGTCAGTGCAATCAATTCCTCTGGACAAGTGGGCGAACACAGTCGCATGTGCGCCAACATGCGCCACAATTCCAATTAATCCACACTGATGTGGGCAGGTCGAAATCGAAATGATTGATTTCCGCTTTACAAGTTGTAGCTGTATTTGCCTTTGATTGATGACCCTGTTGGCTTATGCAAAAACATGTCTATCTCTTTGCAGCCCAGGATCTCAATGACATGGATCAGGATGATATGTGTGATGATGGCAGCGACATTGATGATCCCAGCAGTGAAACGGACTCGAAAAAGGGCGGCAGTCGTAACGGCGATGGCAAATCCCAAGGTGGCAGCGGTGGTGGAGGCGGCTCCAAGCCAAGGCGAGCACGCACCGCCTTCACCTATGAGCAGCTGGTGTCGCTGGAGAATAAATTTAAGACCACACGCTATTTGAGTGTGTGTGAGCGTTTGAATTTGGCGCTCAGCTTGAGCCTGACGGAGACACAGGTGAGACTTTAGAATAAAGGCGAAAAGTTAAGTTAAACTAAAATTCATTATCCACTTAGGTGAAGATTTGGTTTCAAAATCGACGCACGAAATGGAAAAAGCAAAACCCAGGAATGGATGTGAACAGCCCCACCATACCACCACCATCCGGTGGTTCTTTTGGCCCGGGTGCCTATGCCAGCAGTTTGCTCTATCCGCATGCCGTGCCATATCCACCCTACGGACCCTACTTCCATCCTTTGGGTGCTCATCATCTGAGCCACTCGCATTCATAAAATTGTAAGATGCAACAGCGATTGTTGCAACTGTTCGAGAAGCGTGGTAAGGAGCGCAGCGGAGCTAAAGTTGAGGCCGCCACTAGTGGCGGTATTGAATGAGTTGTAAATTAGTCATTTGAGTGAGTGAACAAAGGGAGTTAATTTGTTCAGTTGTTCACTGTAATTACTTTTAATGCCCAGTGGCTCTTTTTTATTCAGTTGCAAGTGAGACTCAGTTGCTCGTTTTTGTTCAGTTGCTCAGTCTTACGATTTTTTTTTGTTCGGTTACTCAGTCATACGTTTTTTTTGTTCAGTTGCTCAGTTTCTCACTCTTTAAAGATATTGCTCAGTTTTGTATACTCTTCCAGGATTTATTCGTTCTGGCAGGAGGTTTTACCCAGAAATTACCCAAAACGAACTGAACAACTGAACAAAAAAGAGCAAACGCGTGATAAACTGGATTTACACGATGAAGCAAACTTCAAAAAAAATTAAAATTTAAATTATTTTGTATGTGGGAAAGAAATGCGGCAAGCGACATTTCCTACAAAATAAAAACTTAAAAAAAACTGCGGTCAATCTGAACAACCGAACATGTAAATTGAAAAACCTCATGCTTATACTCATTTTTGTTCACTCACTCACTCGCAACCCAACACTATTGTAAATGTTAAACTGCTTTAAGTGTGTGTTAATTTTTCATTTTTTTTGTCCTGTAAATAGTTTGTGTATAAAAACTGATATGTTAGCGCCTAAAAAAAAACAAAACTCTTAAGAAAACTATGCCATATCTAGAATTAAATTTATATGATTACCTTTTAGCACTTAAGTGGCAAGCAAAATCAAAAACAAACCAAAAATTGCATAAATGTCAAGTGAAAAATAAACATTTTAAAAATTACCAAACATAAAAAAAAAAAAAAAATGAAATTGATACGCTTTTTTGCATTGGAATGAGAGGGCAAAAAACAATTTATCGCCATGCCGCACACAGACAGACAGAAAGGACTCTGTGGCAGGCGTGTGAAATGGCAGGACAACAATGCTAAGTCAAGTGTAAAATTTTAAATTTGCCTCTCATTTGATATGAGCGGCTCAAGCACTCACACGCACTCCCATTCGCACTCGCCCAGCTATTCAATTATGTGGCAAACGAATACGAAATTTCTTAATCCGATTTGTGTGATACAATGCCCCGGCCAGAGCGTTGAATGGTCGGCAGGAGGAGAGGTTGTCAAAACAGAGACAAGCAAATGAATAAATTCACGCGCGCACACCTCTCGCCCATTGATATTATAATAAACCCCAAAAAGGAAATCCAGCCGAAATCTGTGTGAGCACCAAGATGCGTATAATTGAAACAGAAATCCATGCATGGCCAGGCTCTGTGTGTATGTGTGAGTGGATTGACTGCAAATGACGTTGACTGCGGCAGAGTAAACAAACAATTGGGCGTCACTGAACAAGGATTCGATGGAAATCCCTTTATATCTATTACGCCACCGCGTCCAGCTAGCAATTGTGAGATGTGGTGGAGTGGGCAGGTAAGAGTATACAAAAAGTATGATAGATTCTAGGAAATCAAAGATATATACTTAAATCAAAATTATTCAAAATGGAACCAAAGTCCGGATAAACAGTTCGGTATGGGTTCTGCGAACCGAAACAGGAACCGAACTTTCTAAAATAATGACCTCCCGAACCGAAGTCCGATCCGCACCCTCTTTAATTGGCAACTCAAAATCCGAGTTAGTTCGTTATTTTCGAATCTGAGAACAAAAACTCATATCAAGTTTGTTTCAGGATAAAAAAATCTGCTAAACTTCATATACATTTTATTGTATAAATTTTAATTTGTTTTAAAACTTAAGATTGAAGAAGATTTAAAAGGTAAATTTCAAAATCCACCTCGGTTGGCCGCAACCATTCCCTTATACGTCGTTACCTTTAGAAGTTTTGAAAATATTTATCATTGCCAAATTCAGCTTACCGGGCAACGATTTATGTCCTTCGAAACAATTTTGAATCAAAAAGTAAGTTCGAATGAAGTTGTGATAAAATTGGCCAAAGTCATCGTTCATAATTCCGAACCAACCGAACCCAATATTTTTCCACGCTTGTGAACCGAACCCCGAATCGGTTTACATAAAAATCTCTGAACCGAACCAAAATCTGAAAATTTGATGCAGAAGCTTTAGAATTGTTTATTCTCGAAATATAAAAGGAAGCCAGATTTTCACAATTTCTGCTACATCGCATGCCATTGCATAAATAATTTATGAAACAATTTTGCTTTTACATTGGTTTAAAGCTTTGCTTAAGTACTTTGCAATTAGTCGCACAAATCCTATTTGCTGAGCACCAACACATACAAGTGCATATAGACATATATATGTCTATATACATATGCATTCTTATACGTTCCTACTTCAATATATGTATGCAGGCACTCATATGCGTTAATTTCTGTAAATGTAAGTCGCTAAATTATTCAGCTGCAGACATGAGAGTAAATGCGGCACACAGATTTCCAGCCAAGGGTAGAGATAGAGAGAGAACCGGAAAAGGAGAACACGAATTAATTTGCATAACATTAAATGCCAATTTTAATTGCATAGATTTCCTCCAAAAAGTAGGTGTGCATATGAGAATATGACTCATGAGTGCAACTTCTAAACAAAATAAGTAAGCAGGTAAGTCAAGCCCGACTGTAATATTCTTTATACCTGCCAAATTATGTATATAATTGCCCAATATTTTTCAGTTATGTAAAGTAGCAAATGTATGTATGTATGCTTCGCTGACCGGAAATTTGAAAGCCCTATTTCTCCTCCAATAGATTCATGGGGCTTCTAGTTATTCCTTCATATCTATAATAAAATAATTTAAAAATTGCAATTATCAAAATTAAATGTGATATCGATAACAAATCTAGTATTGATATTTCAGCACAGAAAAGTTGTGCCCTTCGCCGTTGCGACACGTGTAGCGCTACGCAGCGAAGGCCACGATCGTTGTAGTTGTTGTTGCTTAAAATTTTGTTTTTCTTATAGCTTCACTATTGGCCATCTGATCGGAAAACGATGTGCGACCTTCAAATTGTATGCGGCTAAAACTTACCTGAACATTATACGGGTTCTTGAAGCTAAGCTATTCAGATACAATATAGTATCACATATGCCGAGTGGTATGTAAATACGAACAAGGGTTATGGAATGAGAATGTCAAGTTTTTTTTAGTATCTTTTGTATTGATCTGTGAAAAAAGGAGCAGAAACTATGAGAATGAAAGTCAGATCAGTAGCACACATTTCAGATTGCTCTATAATTCTTTGTAAAATGCTTTAAATGTATTAGTGCTTACTCGACGGTATACTTTGTTTGGGCACCCCTGATTTATTTTGTAAAAATTGCAATAAATCGAGAAATGTCTTCAGAGGCCAATTTGGAGACTTTTGCAAGTACGAAGATTGCGCGTTTGATTTTTTACAGAGGCATTGATATGTGTTCTGTCGAACAGGCCAGATAAATCCAGAAAGTTATTTCATGTGGGAAATTCCTGAGGGAAAAAAGTACTAGAAATCCGTTTTTCTGCCATATCTTCGAAACAAGAGCTGATAGAACAAAACCTGTGTTGCAGTTTTGTTCAATGAACATAAATGAATCATAATTTTTTATCAACAAGGTTGCACCTTACTAAGTTGGTCATTTTGTTGCCCTGTGTAATGTAATCCTCTTGCGGAGCAAAAACCGTGAGGGCAAGCAAAATTATTTTCCCAAGTTGTAAAAATTTCTGTAATTATACATTGTCTTGAAGATTGAATAAGAGGAGTTGGATGATCAACCTCTCATGTGTTAATCAATGTGGGTAATTCTGAACGAATTATTATTACGTCAAGAAACAATGCAAATATTTTGATTTAATTTAAATAATTCTGGTAGCTAAAGTACAATCATTAACTTAATCTTGATTGGTGCCCAATAAATACAATTTGCTGTCACTTTTCAAATGCGTCTCCTCACACCCCATCGATATCATCGTCTCACCCACGCGAATCAGTGAAACGATAAATTAACGTGGCGTCCGCCTCCTTTAAGCTACCCTTAACAGACAATAAGGACTAACGCCTAAACGCAAATCCAAGACAATTGCTTTTCAATGTGCGAGTAAAGAAAATCCTGTTTTGTCACAACCACCACTCCACTCCACTCCGCTCATTGCGGAATCAAAACGCGACACTCAGGCAATTAAGTTGTTTTACTTTTTTCTCTGTTCTGAGCATTCTGGGTCTTTTGGCTAAACTACTTTGAATTTTATTCTCGGCGACTTATTTTGGATTTTTTTTTTGTTTACGCATTTCACGAGAAACCTTTTTTGCGCCTGAATTGCTACAGATTACGCATACTTCATGTTGTTGGGAGTGTGTGCGTGTGTGTGTGTGGTGTGAGCAACATTTAATCTGCACCATTGACTTTGCTGCAGTGCGACCCACTCGCTGGCTCTCTCTCCCCCGTCCTTTCCTTTGTGCTGGTGGGTGCTAGTAAATTTTATGCGAATATTTAGTTTGTCGTCTTTTTATCAGCGCAGCTTTATCGAAACTTATTGTGTTTGTTTAATTGAATTTGGATTGCTGCTCTGCGACTACAAACGCCAACGACGCCGGCGACAATTTCGCGTCTGAGTGCGCTCCAAAAACTCCGCCGGAGCAGAGATAAATGCAAAGAGACGGATACACAGACACAGACTCGCATCTGCACCAAGTAAGTTGGATGTCTAATTGTGAGTGGTAGATAAAGTTGCGACTTAGTTTAGTTCATTTAGCTTGCAATTTATTAGAGAGAGCGCGTTCGATTCTCTCGTCTCAGCTCGCATGACAATTAAAATTTAATAAGCAGACCACGCCCATTGGCCGCCTAGAATGTATACATATGCGGGCGCATATAAATTATGACCAGAAGTTGACATAAACAAGCTCCCAAGAGTCCTTTTGCCAAAGTTATATGACAGATTTGCGCAGAGCATTTGATGATGATGATGAAGAGGCGCGGGGCGGAGGAAACGCTAAAGTGTCACCGGGGAACGGAAGCGACCCCGGCACATGTGTCTTGAGTCAGACTCTCGCTAGGGGTGAGTTTGCCTTTGTTGTTTTCCAAGCGAATCACATTTTGATGATTGTCAATGTGACTTTAATACCATTTTTCAACTCGACACACGCACACACACACACATAGTGGGCTCCGGGGCAGGGGAAGAGGACACACAAAGTGAACGAGGCACGTGCAAAAGGGCTGTACACTGATCGCAATGCTGACATCTGTGGATTAAATTGCAATTTGTGCTCATGTAATATTGAAACTGACAGAGCTCGACCTGTGCGAGTGTTAAGCTTTTCTTTTTGGGTTTGTTCAACATTACAAATTGCGCATGGGCAATAAAATTGTAAAAATTAGATTTTGATATTGTTATGGTCAATTAAAGGAAACACCAAAGAGGAGGAATAAGACTGACAGGAAGCCGGCCGAATATGGGCAAGGAACACAAACAGTAATATGGAGTAGAAACCTCAGCATCTGAATGTATAACCCAATTCAATAATCTAGACCAGATAGACCACTGACAGCTGTGGTTGTTGTTGTAGCTTTCTTAATCTTTATCTGTGGCCGGATCACTCGAGTTTGAGTCAAACAAGTTGATTCAAACTGAAATTAAAATTTAATTATGGTTTTCAATAAAATATATTTATTGATAAAGTTAATAGTCCAGGTCTGCAAGCCGCTCCGAAGTTGGAGTCTCTAAGATTTTACGTAAGTCCGAACCAAACCTTAAACGGAGCACAAAAAAACATAAAAAATTCAGCACAATAAAAAAACAACCAATTGTTGTATTTCCTAAAACATAAAATTGATCAAGTACGCTAATTGTCAGTTTCTCCTGTTTCCCAGATTTTGGAAAATCCACCCACAAGGAAAATGGCCGGAAAATTCTTCATGGAAAAAACTATTTTTCATCCGATTGTCTTCAAACTCGGTTTGTGAGGATGGTAAGCAGAATAATTTGACTTCACATTTTCCGATGTTGGAAAATCCGCCCGAAAAGTCGGGAAATTTCCGGAAAATTACATATGGAAAAAACTGTTTTTCTTCCGATTGGCTTCAAACTCGGTTTGTAAGGATAGTATGATAAATAATTAGGCATGAGACTTTCCGATGTTGGAAAATCGACCCGAAAAGTCGAGAAATTCCCGGAAAATTCTATATGGATTTATATATTTTTCATCCGATTGACTTCAAACTCGGTTTGCAAGCATAGTATGCAAAATAATTAGACATGTGATTTTTCGATTGTGGAGAATCCACCCACAAGGAAAATGACCGGAAAATTCTATATGGAAAACGCTATTTTTCATCCGATTGATTTAAAACTCGGTTTGTAGGGATAGTATACAAAAAAGTTGACATGAGATTTTCCGATGTTGGAAAATTCGCCCCAAGAGTGATTAAAGAAAATAATTAGACATTTGGTTTCTCGGTGGTGGAATTTCCGCCCACAGGCAAGAATAATGGTGGGCGTATTTCGGTTCGGTGACAATGGCTATTTGTGAGCCGATTTTGGGAAGTTTACTGCAAAGGTCGGAGTATCGGTGCGGGAGTGGGTTCATGGCTGAACGTTATTTTTTAGCCGATATGTATTAACTTTGTTTTGAAAGCTCTATGGGCCAATTAAATAGGATCAAGTTTTTAGCATTGCTCATAGTCACCCTCAAGGTCGGATAATGGGTGCCGGGGGTGGTTTCAGGGTTTGTACGCTCAATGGGCCAAATAGGTGGAAAATATTTTTCTCATTTCTGAAGGTCGGAAAATGGGGGGCGGGGGGTGGGATCATTGCCATTTTTCATCATTTTGGCGGCTATACTGATGGTGGCGAAGCGAAGCTCGCCGGGTTATATGCTATTCTAAATATATATATTTATATAAAAATCTTTAAATTGTTTTTGTATATTTGTCCTTAACCAAAATCACTTACATTGAGATTTTAGTTTTTAATATTTCTTTTTATGTTCGGTAGAACGATATCGCAGCTTCATGCAATATTTATCGCTTTTTAAAATTTGGCTAAATTCTTCATACCTTTGGTACAGAGTTTAAAAGCTTCAAGTCGTATCTCATATTTACTAACAAAGAGGAATAAAAAAACACAAATCACAAGCAAACTCGATTCGATTTATTTCTCACATTTTTGGTTGCCTACTTTAAAGCGTAATTGGATAATATTTAGCAACACGCGCCGCCAATTCATCATCATCAGTTTCATCCAGAAACAGAACCGACACACCCAATCACCTGTCAAGCAGCAATTTCCTACTTGAAATGCATTACAAATTCAACTAAATTGAACGTGCGCCCGTGTCTGCCCAAATAATTCGCAGTTAATTTTCCAGCAAGCGTAACGAAATGAGGCACAAAAGCCAAGTCGAACCCGGCGCGGAGTTCGACCAGTCGTCCATTCTGGTGTGTGTGTGTGTGTTTGGTGAGAAAACATTTACGCACTAATTTCTGGGCATTCCAGACGCATTACCATCATGACCATCAACCGAAACCAGTTGCATGCCAATTGGTTTGCAATTTGGTGCGCTTAGCGCGAATTGATGGTGGGGGGTGGGGAGGACGAAGGATCTGGCGGGGGTTGGCCACAAATAGCGCACGCGTAACTGTTCAGACACGTGGCTCAATTACGCGGTTAAATGCATTCAAATTGAGTTGTTTATATTGTGGGCGTGTGTTGGTTGGTCAACTGGGAGCGGGTTGTGGTTGTTGTTGTAGCATACTTATGTGCGCGCCGCTGGCAAATCAGTTACAGTTGTTGCCATTGTTTGTACCCACAAAACGCCACGCGGCCCAAGCATTGTTCACAAATTTTGGCAAGTGTTGAGCCCCCTCCCCTCCAGCGCATTGTCAGCAACAAACATAAAACTATCAGCATTGTGAGTGGAGAAGAAGTTCAAAACGAGAGCTTGGCTGGTTGATTATTTATTGTCATTAAATCCTCTTAAGTGTATTATGTCGCATTAAATAACACAGGCTAACAAATTTGACAACTTTGATATTTTATTAATTTATGTTTTCGGATTTGGATTAGCTCCCTAAATTCTTAAAATTTTGATGATATTTTTTTTTTTATAAAATTTTAAAGTATATTCGTTACCCTTACGAGAGGGTTAATAATCAATTTTGAACCCGCTGAGAATCACTTTCTAAATTTGAACTGGTTTAATGTGGTTAAACCACTGATAAAAAGGTTTAAGCTGTTTCGGAACCGATTTAGAACCAAAAAAAATATCAAACCACCAAATTTTAAACTAATTGCTTAAATAATTTCTGAATTATGGATCCGAACTACTTTTAAACCGGTTCAAGCCGGTTCGAAACCTGATCTTAAATAAGTAATATGTCTAACTCCATATTTTCAGAAATACTTACTGGTTCGGAACCAAGTTTAATTTGAGAAATTATTTAACTTCAAATTATCTACCCCACACACCAAAAATCAAAACACAGTTGGACAGTGTAAACTGACAGTCATCATTAAAGACGCCTTGAGAGTCAACCGCAGCAAAGGAGACCACCCCAGCAGCAGTTGTGAAGTTACCAATTTGAAATACCTTTGATGAACCAATTTATTTGAATTTCCCAGCTTTTCTAGATGGCTTACAAATGTACTCACTTATTTTTATGTGAAAACAGCTGCAAAAGTTTATGCTACATTTGGCTAAGACATCACCCGGACTTGACTCTATTCCCATTTATTTAATTTATTCATTTTAGTCCCAGACCAAACTCATTAGGGCACACAATTACAGTCCCAACATCCAAGAGCCATCTGTAACCCCCAAATGAGACTTACGGATTGCACCTTTCACAACTCGGTTTCATTTGTTGCGCTAGATTTTTCTCAATCACATACGACAACCGGAGACCCAACCCCAAGGGACTCGCACACAAAAACTAGTTCAATTCCGCACATAAATACAAAGACTGGATATCTTCCGCTGGTGTTTACCTAGCCTCACACCGCACTTCAAATAAACTAAGCAGCTAGACGCAAAAATAAATAGACTGTCCTCCAGCTCAGCCGGGACATTTGCAAATGGCTTTGGTTTTCTGTTGGAGCATAATGAGCAAATTTGTTTTAATAAGAACGAGACGGCAACTAAGCACCGGGGTAGCCTCGACTTGGCAGTTTTAAAATGAGCAGCCCAACCAACGGCAACTAATTGTGAGTTAGCTGCCCGGGGGCACAGCATGTGGCCCGGCTCTAAGCTCTTCCAGATTGATAAATGGCCAGTTGCTGGGCACGCCGTGTAGCTGCTTTGTTAATGTCCTCGTTAAAGTTTTACGGTGACAGGAAATGAGCAAAATGATGTGACACCTGCGATGGTACAACATGAAAATCTACGCATGTGGTCGTTATGACAATGCACCGTGCACCACTTTGATTTGGCCAAAAATTGCCATATAATTGTAGCGGGCCACCCCCTGGTTAGACAGAGCACTGCACTGCGAACGGGATTGGAACTGGGACGGTACACCGAAAGAAAAAATCTGTGATTTCGAACTTGATTCTGCTGTGTAGGATATTACTCAAATAAATAACGCCATACCCAATTAAAAAATCCTTGAATCCGGGGAACAATAGTCTTCTCAATAAAGGAATGGAAAATTAATACATTTTATGCATTTCGCTAAAATAATTCTTAATATGCAATGAAAACCAGGGCTGCAAGCCCAAAAAACTTTTTCGGAGGTCCGGTTCTTAGGTTCAAACCAAAATTTTCCTATGTTTAAGGTAAAGAAATTTGAGGTTTAATGCTTTTGAACCTTGGCTCGACCCAATTTTGTTCACAGTTTTACATGAAAGCAATTAATTTGTTAAAAATATAAAAAAAATATTCCGAATTTTTGTATTTTTGTTTACTGGAACATACGATTTCATTTATTCTCAATTTCTTTGTGTGATTGTTGGTTTATTCTACTTTTTGATCAGACAAACTTAATTGTACGGTTGTAAAAGCCCGTTCAAATAAGACTAGTAATTTTTGTGGAACCGAACCGAAAGTTTTGGTTCGGAACAGGATCAGGCTCAACTATATTTTCACAAGAGGTTCAGTAAAAGAAAAGTCGGAATTCCGGTTTGGTTCGAAGCCGGTTTGCAGCCCTGATGAAAACATTAAAGTCTTATGAGTGTTAACCACACTCACATAATTATTTTTATAGCTATTACACATTAGGTCACCTTCACCAGTTATTGGCGCCAGCTGTGAAGTATGTAGCCATGAAAAAGCTTCTTCAAAACTGTGCCGATCGGAGTCGGCGTTAAACTGTGTAGGACCCTTTCTCTTGAGCGAAAAAAAAAATACGAATCAAGAGATGGAGAGAAGCTTGGCTTGGCCCTTTGGGGCTGTAACAGACAGATTTACATTTACATATTTATATAATAGGTACCAGAACTTAAGAAGAATTGAATAAATCCAGAATTACTTTTTTTAATATTCCTAATATGCAAGGCAAATTGTTTTATTTCAATATTTAATACACGTTTCACATGGAAGACTAATCTGTGTTAACCACACTCACGTCAATTTTAGTAATTTGGGTTAAGGGTTCCGATAATATTTCCTGCTTGAATCTGTATTCGTTTTTATACACTTGAAAAGTGTATATTAATTTTGCCCAGAAGTTTGTAACGCATAGAAATATTCATTTCCCACCACATAAACTATATATATTCTTGATCAGGACGACGAGCTGAGTTCAATTCCGTCTGTCCGTCCGTCCGTCTGTCTGTTTCTACTCAAACTAGTCCCTCAGTTTTGAAGCTATTTGCACGCAACTAATATGTCGGAACCGGCCGGATCGGATGACTATATCTTATAGCTGCCATAGAAACGGTCGATCAAAAAACTAGTTCTAGTGAGAAAAACTATTTTGTTTTCCATCGCAGCGTCACCAATCTTGGTATGTGTTAGAATCAGAATCGAATCACTATAGCATATAGCTGCCATAGGACCGATCAGACGAAAATGTGTTTTACTATAAGATTTTTTTATGAAATCAAATTTTTATTATTAATGATTTAAAAATTTAAAATATCTGATATCTATAGCCTATATATATTTTACCGGTTAAATCAGTTGGAGTAAAGTTTTTCAAGTGTATTAAAACTTCGCCACAGTCGAAGTTAGCTTTGCCTTCTCGTTAGTATTTTAGTTTCCATATCTAGAAAAACGAAACCTTTATTTGATTTAATTTCTATTAACTCATTCTTATTTTTTTCCCACTAGAACTTCTTTGTGAAATTGCAATTATTAAATCTAGTTAGTTTGACTTAGCTTTCGACTAATTTTTTCTCTCTGTGTATTTGGCGTTGCCAGGATTATTGTGTGCTGTTGTCGCTAATGTGCAATGCGTTGCTAATTAGTACATGGGTTTCTGGTCGGTCGTTATATCTACACAATATTGCTTGTTTTTCTATTGTTCGATGTGCGATTTGCGATTTTCGGCTGCAGCGTGAAATTCTATTGCTATTGGCACCCCTTTTCCGACAGAAACCTTCACAAGTTCTTTCGCTCGGGCGCACGCAATTCGATTTCAAACTAACAACTTAATCCTTTATTCAATTTGAAACCCATTAAAAGGACATTGCTTATCCTTTTAAGTGAATGCAAACAGCTTTTAATGTAAATAAGAAAACGAGATCGATGCCATCATCGAGTTTGTCCAACTCTCCAGCTCCCAGTGGACTCTCACACAGGCAGAGGAAAATTAAAATGCAATCGGTTACCGGTTCGCTTTTCGGACGAAGAAAGACCAATTGACATTTGCAACCGCACTTAAGAGCAGAGAACCTTGCCTTGGGTCCCACTCGAAACAAATCGAACTGTGGGCGACAACTGAATGCTATTTGAATATTTTATGCTGTTGTGGTGCAAAATTTTAAATCGACTCAAGTCAAGTGTGCGGATGCCGAAATCAATCTCGTTTGTGTAACAACCAAATTAACATAGTCACAGAGCGGTTGGGGGGGGTAAGCCACTTGCCACAGAGTCAGTTGCATTTGTCGATTTTGCTACTTAGTTACATTTGGCATTGTCTTTTGTGCTTCTTCTGCTTTCGCTACTTAATACCTACAAGTTTACTTTTTTAAATGTATTCCATATCTGATTCCCGGTAACGCACCACCGGAAGCTGCCACATGGTGTTGCCGCTGATGAGGCGTCAGCACTAAGTAGAGTTTGGGAAATTCAGCATGTGCACTCACGTAGTATAATTTACCCTCAACACGGCGCAAGGAAGTAAAATAAAAAGTGGAAACTTGGCTGCAAGTATTTCTTTTTTTTTTTATTTTCGTCAGTTGCCTTTTTTGATTGCCTTTTGTTTTTGCTATGCCCATTGTTGTTGTCTGTAATGGTCGCTGCCTGAATGGGTGGGCAGCGGAGTGGGTAGAAGGTTTACCTTACTTTTAAAAGCCCAAAGGAATGTTTGGATGTTGGCAAGTGCCATTGTTACATTGTAGCATCTGAGATCTTTGAGCTAAGAGTTGAATAGAGCAAATGAAATAATTTAGAATGAGACCTTGAGCTTTATAAGTTAAATTATAAAAATTACAGACTCATTATTGTTGTTGTTTCCTTTTAATATCTTCAATAAGTGTCATGTGTCTTAGACTTTATTTATCCTAAAATACATTTGAATAAACCTTCGTCCATAGATCAGCTCCTAGCCCTATTTGTGGATATCTTTTATTCATAATCTTTGCTGTTTCAATATTGATACCAACCTGATCCCACTCGCTTCTTAGTCGCGCTGCCTACTTACTGCAAACTGTCCCCTTTTGAAGCTGGATAAACAACAATATTTGTACACGAGTCATACACGGAGAGCCACTTGAGTCGCCACTTGAATTTCAAATGCCAAGTTGACAGATTTTGGCAGAAGGCAAACAAAACATCAAATGCGTATACACAAGTATTATACATACCATATATATGTCGGCGAGTCAACGCTGAGCAAACAAATGTAAATGTAAATAAAGTAAAATTACAAAAATATTAAAAGAAAATTGGTGTACTTTCGTTTCAAGCAAATGCGGCCAATGTGCGTCCTTTTGTGGCTAAGGCCCACTTATCCTTGTCACAGCTGGCGCACCGAGCAGAACACTAATAAGCAGCCAGTCAATGGGCAAGACTTCAAAAGCTTTTGGCAACCTTCTTATCTATAAATGGCCATAAACCACGTCCCAAAATGCTTGTCCTTTTTTTCTCTCTCAAACACTTCTTTTTTCGCTTTTCTTCATTAAAACCCGAATTTCAACACATTTGCGCGCATAATCCCTTAAGGCTCTTTAAACTTTACACACTTTTAGAAATAGTCCGAAAAACATGGATACAAAAAAAAAAAGAAATCAAAATAAATCCTTTTTTTTCTGCTACCGTTAAAAAAAAGCGAGCAAAAAAAGGTTAAAACATCAAGACTAAAAGGCACACGCATTATGATGGGTCTTGAGTTTTAATTGAGTGTGTGTACCATTTTGGTTTGGGGAGGAAAATGCAGAGAAAAGCTCAAAAAAAGGTTAGCCCAAACTGTGATAAAACAATTTGCCAGTGTGTGTGTGTGTGTTTTGTGCCCAATTAGAGTTGCAGCAGCGGTCACTTCAAGGACAGCAGCTTAGCAGCTTGCAGCTAAGGCACAACTTTTCGGATTTCCAAAACTTTTCACTTCACGCCTCAAGTATGAGTAATTGAATCATTTATGCTGCTAATTGCAAATAACGAGACAAAATTGCTTTCTCTTATGCTAATTAGCAGCTTAGGCGAATTTTTCAATTAAAAAGCAGCCAGCAAACTTTTTTCCAGCCAGCCAAATAATGCCAAAAAAAAACACAAGGCTCGAACCCAGAGTCAGAGTCTCCCAATAGACTACAGGTTATCGCAAATGAAAACGGTAAATGAGGTTATGAATAGAATTGATGTAATTTTGGCCCGTACCTCGATTAGAAAAATAAAATTTTTGGACAAATTAACGGCCATTTAAAAAAAAAATCGATTTATCACGATTTTTTTTAAGTTTAGTAGTAAAAAAAATGTTTAAACAAAGGGAACAAAAAACGAGCATTTAACAGGGACCGAAAATTACAGTTATTAAAATGAAAATATTTTCTTCAAAAATAGTTCCTTAGATGAAATGGAGTACATCAATCTTCATTATTCAAGCAAGTCCTGAGAAAGGATACATTTTTATTTAAAATTTTTACCACAAAAAGTTTTTATTATTTTTAAATACAAACATTGTAATAAAGCCCAATACGGACCTGCGAAGTAACGCGAAGTCTCATACAAAAATTGTGAAAGGAAGAAGCAGAAGTAATAATTCCTTTACCGTTTACATTTTGCCAATACGGAGCTGTTGCGCTTAACAGCACATAAATGGAACCTATGTTAAGCCTGTGGATTTGATTTTACTTTGAACAGCTGAAGAAATATTGTTGCAAACAATGTTCGGCTTAACAGTCAAATGTTAATTGATATGAAAAATTCATAATATAACAATTATTTTTTAATAAAAGTTAATTTGTAATTTTTATAATACAAATTAATTTTTAACTGTTATTTAAAAATATTAATTATACAAATAAAAATTACTTTTTGATATACTTCGTTCCAAAAATCATAAGGCAATTGAATTTAGTTTATAGTTAGGAAACATAAAATACATACATGACCACGAGCCGGCTAGGCTTACTATCTATTAAATATTTGTATAATAAAAAATTTTGGATAACAGTTAAAAAATTGAAGGCTTGGTGATATACAAATGTTACCCTCTGTCATATTTTTCGAGTCAACATCCGTCTGCTAATTTTATACTATTCTTATGTCAATGTTAATGTCCACATTAAGTTTACAATGTTAATTTCAATGTTCTGTTTATTTATTTAAGTAAAGGCTTTAAGAAAAATCCCCCCCTGAATAACGGGTATATCGAAGTCGGGTAGAGCCGCCCGTCCCAAAATAAAAGCAAAATTTGGTATTCAAACTTTTATAAGAATATAAAAAACTTAAAATTGTATTTAGCTTTTTCGAAAGGTAAGCTCATATCCATCTTCCCCGCCGTTAACGGCCCACATTTGGGTTCGGAAAAGTTGTCAGTAAATCGAAATGCTGTAAATCGACTACCACATTTTCATACATTTCTATGAAAAAGCATTAGAATGCTTCAAAAAACAAATATAAGTTTTTGAAAATGAACAACATAAATTGGGACCCCTTCCCAATTTTAAAACGTTTCCATTCCTTATTAAAGCCACAACATTTCAAAGGCAGAGTGAAATTGGAGCCACCTTGAAAAGCGCTTTGGACACTCATAACTAATCAAAGGTAAAATGTGAAAATGTAAAACGAAGCGCATTAAATCGAATGATAAAAGAGCAGCCGCCGCTGCTGCCGGCGTGACATAATTGTACTGTCATTTGTTATGCCGCATATCCTGGCGCCTGGCGTAATAGGACCCGCAATTTACGCCCAAGCATGGCAAATTATGAGATTCGTTATGGAACGGGAACCGGGGAACCGGAGAACGGCAAACGATGCTTACAAGTCAATTAAACAAACAACTGGTAAAGATTTCACCCAAGGCGAGGCTCAACCCACAGCAATTGATTTATCTGTCGACAATTTGGCGTGCAAACAACGCGAATGGCTGTAAAGTGATGCAGCTTTGGGGCAGAAAGCCTCTTATATTGTTGACAGCTCGTCAGTTAATTACACGCTACAATAACTTTAATAACTTTGCAGGCGGCACCACTTGGCTCGTCTCCGTCTTGCCATTATCAACACTTCGGCAGGCTAAACATTTTAATTAACTCCCAGGCAGCCATCCTGCGGTTGGCGTTAGCGCTTCTCGGAAGTTTATGGCTACTTAACCGCTGCTCATTTCACACCCAGACCCGCCGGCCTGGCCCCCTAATCGATTTCAGCTTTCAACGCAAAGTGCCAAACAATGTTTCATAATTTTTCCGCTTTGCCTGGCGGCGTTGTTTGGCGTGCTCGGTATCCTGGACGCTCTGGTTGCACTTGAGCGTTGTTTCTTGCAATTTATGACGCATAAATGAACGGAATTTCAAACTAGAGGCGCCACCAATGCGAACAAAAAATGCTCAAACTCATTAATTTAAACGAGATTTGACGTGCGCTTTGATAAAGCCGCAATTTATATTCGCAGACGTGTCCGGCGAGGTGGGAGAGTGAATGAAAAAACGAACGGTGCTAGAGAAGAGGAGGAGGGTTATGACAGCAATCTGCAATTGCCTGGTTTAGTTTACGAGAACAATAGCTGGTTTAGTACGATGGCGGAAAAAATATACTGAGCTCAATTACTGCACCGAAAGAAATCGGTGGGGAAGCAAGTCGGAAGTAGCTAAGTGAGAAAAAATTATGTATTTAACATTTATTCTAATGTGGGAAGTGTTATAGAAGTGTTATTTCTCATCTTCCTGATAGCCAAATGCCAAATGACAAGCTATTCACACTGAAAACATGACAACATAAGAGCCAACTAGATTATCATGTCTCATGCGTTGAACAGTGTGAACCCAGCCTATGTATACTTATATATATAAGATAAGAAATCGGCCCTTAAAGCTAGCTAATCCTATTTAATATGAATTCTAGCATATTTCCCACGCGTTTCGCTACGCCGCAATCAGTATAAGCTATCAAAATCGGTTTGAAGGGAATCGAATGAGAAAACTTAATTAAGTTTCAAAAACAAAGTTTTAATTTGGCCTTAAAACCCGCGACGCTATTTTCCGACCTTGCAAGTGGATTTTTCCAACTAAAAAATAAAACACTTTTTTATTCATTTGTTCCATTGGGCTCAAAACGGATTTATATATAGAAGATCGACCCAAAAATAACGTTAAGCCTTCGCATAAATCCCCATTTTCAGACCTTGGGAGTAGATTTTTGGTCATTAATAAATAACTTTTCGACTAAAGCCCGATTTCTCATCATCCAAATAGGTGATATGTGTGAGATAAACTTAAAATTTACTGTGTTATTTGTAAGCTTATGTGACATATAGTGCTATGTAGAAGATGAGAAAAATATATTCGCGATCTCCATTAGCAGACCTTGGTGATGGCTTTTTTTTAACTGGATGATTATATACCAATTTATTGGGCCCAAAGAGTTTACAAACCGATTCAGTCACATCGGCTAAAAAACCACGATTCCCATTTTCGGACTATATTTTTACATTTTTCCAAAATTTAGAATTTTTACTTTTTATTGAGCCCGTAAAGCTTGTAACCCGTATATTATTCAGATCGGCTGAAAACCAACGGTTGGCCTTGAGCCTATCCGCATCCCGTGTTCGTTCTACCTTTTCCCACATTGGAGAATTATTTTTTTGAATTTCATACAGATTGGCTCAAAAATCAAGTTTGGCCTTGAAAAATTTCAAGATTTTGATAAATTAATATATTTGCATTTAAAGGACATTTCCTAACGTCAAACGGCTGTTATGTGCGCCGCTGTTGGCATACTTTCAATTGAAAAATTCTGCACAGATAATTTAACGACTGAAAGTTAAAACTTAACAGTTTAACTTAACTTAAACTTAACAGTTCAGTCCTATATAAAGTTGATTTCAAATAGTTAAAATAAATAATTTTGAATAAAATATAACATTACAAATATTTTAGCAAAATAATCGATGCTTCAATTAAGAAATAAAAAAAATTATATTTGTTATATAATCCTGTTATACTCTCTCTCAGTGCATTGTCCATCTTTTTTTCTATACAAAAAAAATATCCTTGATATGGCAAAAGGCCAAGTTACCAAGAGCATGCGCTGGTCAGCCATTTTGATGTCGTCGCCGCACACACACACACACTGCAACGGACTCTATTTGCAAAAGCAATTAATTTTTTTCCGCTTCCATTGCCCAATGGCACATAAATTTCAACCAACTTTTCGAGGTCCTGTTAGCAGCGGATTGGAAGCGCCTGTGCAAATATGTGAATCAAGTCAAAGCCAAGCAACAATTTGCATGCATATTTAAATGATGGGCGACAAAAGCGTAACTAAATTCTGTGTGTGCCCAGAACTAAATAAATATTTACGCACATGTGGCCAAAATGTGAAATAGACACAGCAGAGGCAGAGGCAGTGGCAATGGCATTGGGAATGGCAACAAAAAATGCCAATTTCCAAAGCAAACAAATCCAAAAGCCAAAGCAATCAGAGCGAGCCGGTTAAAGTGAAAATCAATTTGTCAAATCGAACAATTGAAATGGGCACGAAAGGATTACACACATGCGACTGGCTGGCTCCTCTCAGCCCATTCAGTCTAAATAAATCAAAATATTTCAAAACTCGGCGTAAACAAATTTGTTTCGAGTGCTTCATTTTTTTTTGTCAAAGGGTTGAGGAACTTTATTCCTTTGTTGGCAATTTGCCTTCCAATTCGCTGCATTTCGCATTAGATGCGCCAATTAGAATAGTTAAAGGATTTTATTTTTTTGAAAAATTTGAATTCTGCCACATCATTTAATTTTAAATAATTTAACAAATGATGCACCCTCCTTAGCCACTTCTGGGGTGTGGAAATTTTTAAGTTATTGCGCTGCATTGCCAGCGGGTTGACACGTCATTTATTGCCTATGTCCATGTCCCAACCCCACCACTCGGTGGCTGAACCGATCCTTGTGTAACACGCGAATTTAAATAATCTTTTGTTGTTGCCTTGCAGCGAAATGATAAATTATTAAATTAGCTGTGGCGGCAGTTTTGCATGTCGCTTCCCTGGCCATTACTATGTATATATTGTCTGGATGGGGTGGCTCGGGTACGTCCCAGTGATTTGTGCGTGCCCGTGCCTTGAGCCCTCCACTCCATTGTCGTGCAGTTTGCCTGCACTTACACACCAGAATGCCTTTTGCCCGTGGTAGTTAAATTGAATTGTCTGGGGACAAGTTTGTAATAGAGTTAAAGGCAGTTAAGGATATTCAGGATTCCGCTCGAAGTTGCCAGGCTCATTTCATTTTAAATTGTCAGACTGGGTTTTTGCTAATTTGCCACTTACGTCTCGAGTTGGAGATACATTTCGTTTGTCTGCCTAAGTGCGGACTATCAAGAAGATGCACTGGAAAAAATTAAAAGCAGTTCACTATGGGAAAAGCAAACTAGGTACGTCAACTGGGACAAAACTTATTTTTTACCCTTTTTATCTTATATAGACCCTTGATCTAGCGATCGGATCGGCTGGAATCGACATATTGGCAGACATTTTAAGAGAGAAGTCCATGTGCCTTATTTTCAGTTAACATTTTTACTAATACTACGTTTATAAATAAATAAAAAAAAAATCATGATTTTTTGCCCTTCAAAGTATGCTATGTTTATAAATTTAAATAATAAGGGAAAATATTAATTTTTTAGTAGCCTTGTTATTAACACTTATTATTTTTGTATACCTTTGACTCTCTTTGTCAGACAATCTGAGTGAATTCACAATGTGGATTTATCTTGTTCAAAAATTAAGAATTGAAGCTAATAAAGTTTGCATACTTTGAGGGCAAAAAAGCATGATTTTTTATAAGCATAAACGTAGTATAAGACAGAGCTGATTTATCATGATCAAAAATATATATACTGTATAAGGTTGTCCCCTAATGAAAGATCTGCTTATATCCCCTGATTTTTGTTTCTAAATCAAGCAAATTTAGTTCTGAGTTGCATTTTTCTTAAAAACGTTACAATATCTACTTCATTAATATCGGTTCTGGTACCGGTTCCGGTACGTACCGAAATGAGAATATCAGTTAAAGGTTATATATCGGTTTCAGTTTATTTCGGTATTCGGTTCCGATACGATACTCAGATTTTTATTTCGGTATACCGGTACGTACCGGTACCAGTATTATTTTTTTTAATATTCAAAAATTTAAATTATTTCAAGATATCCCAAAAAAAATGGATGTAATAGAACTACAAAAGGGTCCTAAGAATATCCCTCATAAAAACGTTTTTTTTTAAATATACCGATTTCTAGCATTTTTTATTATTGGACGAACAATTTCGTTAAACATATTCTGTCCAGGCTTTCAGTAGTATCCCTACAACCTATAATTAAGGAATTCTTTATTCTTATGTCGCCCTAAAATCTGCCTTATCTCCGCTAAAAATAGAGATCATTAGTGATTTGGATAGATTCGAAACTATACTATAAGACTACGGTCCTAAATAGCTCATAAAAGGCTGGTAAAATATTCAAATCAGCTCTAAAAACACACAATTCTGAAAAAACACGAATTTCTGAAATGTAAGACTTTCTTCTCAGTGAAATTATTGCTATTTTACCAGTTGAATATTTTAACTAGAAACCGAAACAGTACCGGTATAAGCGTTTCGGTATGGTTCCGGTTTTTTCGATTCCTATTTTAACGGTTAACAGTTTTCAATAACTTGTAGCACTAGGAAGTAAGTAAGTAATAAAATAAATAAATAAATAAACAGTTTTCGGTACTCAAAAAAAAGTAATATCGGTTCCGGTTTCGATACCGGTGTGTGGCTTGAAACGATTTATTTCGGTTAACGGTTCCGGATCCGGTTACGGTATTATTCCCTGGCTTAAAATGATGTTGAATCCTTTGTTCAAGGTTTTTTCGCTCTGCCTGGCTATTAAATTGAGGAACTAGTCCGTTCAATATAAACCTAATAAAACTTGTAAAAAATTTATTACCATCTCAAATTTGCTAATTTTGCGCCCAGTGTAAATAACTGTGTGGATCTTCCTACCCGTTGAACACTTGTACCAACCATTTACCATGCCAGCAGGACAATTTACAATGTGTTTTTGTTCATTATGGAACTATTTCTGTTGACCTCTACGGCCCGCCCAAAAGAACAGCCTCGGGCTCAAATCAACGCACTCAAATGCTACCGTTCTCGTTGCCGCGCGCCGCCTGTCGCCTCTGGCTCTGGCCGCATGAAGTTCCAGAAACAAGGGTAAAACTCAAGTCCAAACCCGATTCGGGACCTCCGACTGGGATGCTGCGGCTGGCTCTGGGTTGTTGTTGAACCTTTTCCTTTTTTTCCGTTTTTTTTTTTTGGTATACCCCCGGGGGTAGCTAATGAATAGTTGCTGTTGCCGCTTCCCACTTCCGAGTTGAGCAATTTTCAAACACATTTGTTGTAAATTACGTTGTTTGTTTGAGTGTCGACTTGATGCACTTTAATTGATGTCAATATGCAGGGATTTTTTTTTTTAACTGAAAGGGGAGGGGTAAACCATTTTTGTTGATTGCATTTTGGTTGTTTACAAATATTTGCGTTTTTATATAACCGATAAGGGCCATATGGCGCAATTGTTGTTGTTGTTGTTTGTGGCTGAGCACTTGAGCGCCAAATATGCAAAGTATTTGCGCATATTAAAAACTAATTTCAAAAGTCAACATGCCAATAAAAACAACCAAATCTGACAAGAGGGTGGCAGCAGGTACTCAAGACGCACCCCTTTTGATGGCTGCCAGAGGCATACGCCATAAAGGAGGAAGGAGCAAGAAAAGAAGGGGTGGCACCCACAAATTAAGCAAAAGGCACTCACTCAATAGGCACTACAGGTAATTTAGACATTTTCCTGTACAAAATTTACAAACAAAAATTATGTTAAAACAATGGGTAATTATTTTTCCAGGGAATCAAAAAGGAACCCGAACTGTAGCCGTTTACCGAAAAGAACCAAGGAAAACTCAGAAATCGAACCAATACCGATATTTTTAAGTTTTAGAGATCCAGTATTCGAGAACCAATATTTTCTGAACCGAAAGCACAGGTACAATTTCGATTCTAAGTGTTTTTTTTTCAGTTTTATTACTTCAATCAAGGTTTGCCTTAGCGTAAAACGTTTACAAACTTAGAAAATTTACTTAAAAGGTGATCGGTTAAGTTTTAAAAACTGCATACTCCCAATTAACTGCGCTCTTAGCTTTGCTCGCTTTAATTGCCTGAGTGAAATCTATTGACCAAAAAATATTAAAAAAGTCTCGTTTTAGATTTTTTATCACAACACGACACGTGCCCAAACATGAAAATTAGGTAGTTTATATAGAAACCATCGTTCAAAAATAGGGCTAAAGCTTGTTGTTAAGAATTATATCTAATTGTAAATTATTCTGCTAAATTTGATCAGAATCGAATGAGAGTTTCATATATAGGGTGCCTGATGAATCCTGCTACTAATAAGTAATAGCTTTTGTTCTATGTGGTTTATCGGTTACTTTCTTTGTTTTGATTTCAATGTTAGAATTTTAAATTTATAAAATATGGTTGGAATCTTAAAATAGATTATATGAATTGAAACAGGTTATTTAAGTTTATTAATGTAGAATGTTTCATCAGCCACTCAAAAGAGCGTTTCATATCAATCTTACCAATAGGACTTCTACATTTTACGGGAAAAATATTTTCAATGAAAAACTTTTTTTTGATACAATTTAATTAAAGCCATTTTTGAAAAATATAAAAAAAATTTATCAAATTAGTAAAACAAAAAAATGATAAGTATTTATGTGTTAAAAAATACCTGAAATTTGGAGTGTAGTTCTTTAATAATGATCTAAATAGATCCCATTTTAAGAGATTCCGTACCTACTAGCTTAGCATACTTTAAGACAGCAAAATTAAGTCAGACATTATGTAAATTCTAACACATGCATTCAACATGGTATATCTGCGTTTAAAAAAATCGCTTAATTATCTGAGATAATTTATTTAAAAGCTTAGGAATAGTTATTTAAATTAAGATCAAGTAGATTCAAAACAAACATATAGGTTACTCACAAAACATGCATTAAAATGGTCGAAATAGGCACTTTCACCAACTATAGGCTCAAATGGCAGAAAATTCAGACGTGATGGAGCATTTTGGCAAACAAATTCGAAAATCTTTTAGAATAACCACCACCCTATCAATAATCTGAAAAAGTTTAATTTTGTTAAAATAATAAAATAATAAGCAACAAAATATCAGACAAAATATTACCGATACCAACATTTCGGAATGGTTCCAGATTTTAAACAGTTTTTTAAACAATATTTGAATAAGTTTATTTCGGTAAACGGTGCCGGGTCTGGTATTATTCCCTTTTTTATGTTGCAAAAAAAATGTCTACATTATCTATAGTGCAATGGCGAGACGCTCTCTCTAAAGGAAGTAGAAGAAGAGGAGAACCAACAACAACAACCAGCAAGTAAATGAACATAATTTAGAAAATATGCTTAGGCAAGTTTAAGGGTTGCTCGTCCAGCCAACCAAAATGCGGGCGTTCCTTACATTTGGTTGTGGGGGGGTTGGGTGGAAGTGTGGTGGAAAGCGGCCGCCCTGCACAAACAAAAGCCAAAAGTTATGCCGAAAATGATATTTTTCATTATTAAACACAATAATGTGGTTATTATTATTTTTATGATTGCGGTTGCCCGCCTTTTGCTCTCGCTACCCCCGTCGTATTCTCTGGGGGGATGTCGAGAGTTGCATTCATTCGGTTAGTTTGTTTATGTTGGACTCTTGGTCTTTGGGGATTCGAACACGCTTAATTTTAAGTGCCCCGTCGAAATGGCAAAAAAAACAAAAAAGAAAAGGCACAAAGCAAAAGCGCAGCTTGTAATGAAATATTATTGCTTGGCCTGGTCAAGCCGCACAGTTGCCTTTTTGTTTACCCACCAGGACAGACAGACGCAACGGAAAACATTCCCCAGCAAATGGCTTTCTGGTAATTAAAGAGGGGAGACAACAATGTGGCGCTTCTATTTTAACACAAAAAACTAAATCACAGCACGCTCCCAAAAAAATATGATCTATAACAGCCGCCGGATTTAGATTCTCACGCCTCTAATAAGGCAATTAATCAACATAATTACCAGCGATTAATCATAGACACTATGATGCATGGCCAGAATCGACTGATGACAGTTTTTGGGCGTTTAGGGAAAACTTAAAAAAAAACCAAATTACAAATTCCAGCAAATAAATCAATGCCGGGGCAGGGATATGCTCACTGAACTGTGAGTGTAACGCCTGCAACAGAGAAAAATCCATCAATCCCTCCTTGAAATGTCAAAGCCACAAAGCAACTTCTAACAAATTCCCGTAAATCCTTTGCCTGTTTCTTTTTTTGCTTTTTGGGCCTGTTTAAAAATTAAACAATCTTTCTGAAGGTTGCTCGACAACAACACCCTTTCAATGCCTGTCATACTTATGCTTAGCATCTCATTGACCCGTGGCAGCCGCAAAAGGGAAAGAAGAGGCGACTGACTGGCTGGCTGGGTGGATGCTACTAGCTAATCAGTTAAAAACGCCGTCATGCCACTCCATGTGCCAGTGTGTGAGTTTATGTGGATTGCGGCACATTTTAATTTGTAATACGAGTCGAAATTGGGTGTAACTTAGACACGCTGTCGAGGATTTTAGGTGTGGATTACAGCCAACTAGCTGGATGCGGATGACACAACATTTAAATTGAGTTGAGTTGGAAAAGATTGGAAACAGGACCAAGCCGCAGACACATGTGTGTGTGTTTGTGTGTGTGAAAGTGTGACTAAAGTGGAAAGCAGCGGTATAAAGATGTTGAGTAAGCCTGAGAAAATGCTTCAAGAATACCCGGAAATGCTTGAACATTTTCATTGAACATTAAAATTTCCTTTAAAATAAATGTTTGAATAAACTTTGTTAACTTTTAAATAAAGTACACTCAGAAAAAAATCAAGAATTCCGTACTTAAACAGGGAAAATTGAATTAAAAACGATCTCAAAAGCTGACTTAGTTCGGAAATTACCAAATCTGTGAACAAATTTTCATTTGAAGTTTGTTTCGGGATTATAAATTTACTTAAACTTGAAATCACATTTTTCCGGATACACCCAGAGAAAAAACAAATCGTAAAAATTAATACAATCATAGTTAATTTTACTATGCTGTTTTCAAATAGCAAATGTATTAAAGTCCAATAGAAAGCGCTTTGATTTAACTGAAAACGTTCTTAACCACAGAAGTTAATATGAATATAGTAAAACAAATAAAATTCACTTAAAATTAAATATTTGTATTCAGATTAAATTAAAATTATTTATTCAAAATACCAAATTGTTCTTAACTATGTTTAATATATTTTTAAATATAGTAATATTGCTTTTATGAGGTTCTCATCTTAAAAAAATTTTTGTATTTTTATTTTAAAATTTTAAATGGTTAAGGGTTTTGCACGTTTGTTGGGCTCCCCAACCAGTATGCATCGAGATTGGCTTCATTCTTCGTGTCATCAGGCAGAAAAAATTTGCCCGTTTTCAACCTTTTTTTTTTTCGCTCTTTTGACCCCGAGTCTGCTAAAAACTCTAGATTAAATTGAAACTATATTTATTTTGAGGGGGGTACTTTTAAATTAAAGTTGGAAAATGTTTATTTCAATATGAAATGGTGTTATATTGAATATTTAAAAATTTAAAGTACTGTAAAGTATATTAAAGTTAAATATTAATTATTAAATAATAGATTTTTATAATTATTTTGAAATATTTAAAATTTAATATTTTCGATTTAAAGTGTAAGCACTTCAGATTAACGAATTCCATATTTAACGCAAAATCAATGGCAAAAATATTTAAGTCAACGTGAAAATATTAAAATTTCACATCATTTTTCCCTGAGTGTACTTCAAATTGATTGTTATGTTCTCTTACTCCTTTGTTATTTCATTTATAACTGATTTATACATTATGCAATAAAAAAAACACAAAAATAATGTTTAATCTTTAAGAACAAAACGATCATATTTTAATCACGGTCATACCTAAATATAGGATGGCATTTTTTTCTGAGTGTATATATAAAACACATTAATTTAGGCCTAATATCTATCTAATCTGAAACGCTCAATTAGATCAATTCAAAAACATAGTAGTTTTGAAAGTTAAATGCTTTCAATCCAGTCCAGCGTGGCGACTGCGGCGTCGTAAGATTCGGCTGCGGGTGTGTGTTTGAGTTTATTCGCGCATAAATACACACAAAATCGAGGGTACAGGGTAATTTGAAGTCGAAGCACTCTACTACAGCACTCTTACTTGTCTTCTTGAGCTTCCTATCTGTATAAGGCATATTATTCTCAATATTCTTCCATCTTAATCTGACTTAAGAAATGATTGTTTTCAACTGAACTATTTGGCGTTTATAAAGATATTGCAACGTGTTCGTCTTACTTAAGGAATGGCCAGTCATCTACTTTAATATGATATCCGACAAATTGGTTCCTTGGATGACCTGGTGTCTAAGAATCCACTAAATACGTTCGATCCTCTAGGTGTTTGCGATATCTACTGTATTCCTGCATTTTAAGCAAATACTAAAACTTATAGCGTCTTAATTACTGAAATATTCAGGCCTGTTCCCGTTTTCGATTTCGATTAAATTATGTGGAAACGGAATTGGTGAATGCTTCCGTTTTCATAAACCGATTGTCTTATTCGGCAAATTACTTTTAATTTCCATTTATCTTCATCCGACTGTCTTGATGGCTAAATATATAAACCGAATTATCTAATCGTTTCTTGAAAAAGACCCTTCACCAATTCCGATTGATCGTATTCGGAAACGAGAACATACCAGATTAACATTTAAAATATGTTCATTGTTCAAATGTTTTTTACGACTTTAATTTCGAAAGTACTAATAGATAAAAATCAACATGTACCTATTAGAAAGTACGTATATAAGGCTGGGTTCACACTGTTCGGCACATGAGACATGACAATCTAGTAGGCTTATCTTATGTTGACTTTTTTTCAATGTGAATAGCTTGTCATTTGACATTCAAAACATTATAACATGACACGTTCACATTGTTCGACGCATGAGACATGATAATCTAGACGCCTTCATATTCTCTTATTTTCAATGTCAAATGACAAGCTATTCACAATGAAAACAAGACAACATAAGGGCCTACTGGATTGTCATGTCTCATGCGTCGAACAGTGTGAACTCAGCCTTATACTGGAAAGCTGAGAGTGAACGACTGATCAGAATCAAAACCGCGGTTCGGTTTGCTTCGAAAAGCCTTCATGAACCACTGAACCGCACTTGCCTTAATTCTCAAGTTTGGTTTGCATCCCTGGTATGATTAGTTTGGAACTATTGTACTAACTTAGCGCCGTTTTCTTATCTTCATGTTTTTGAAAACTGGGTGGTTATTAAGAAAATTAATGTTGCCTGCTTTTAGGCCGTTTTAAAATCATACGCTGGTCACTATAGACACAAAAGTAGGCAACATTTTTAAATGGACAGCTGTAAAGCCAAGTTTTTTATATGCATCATGTATTTCCATCACGATCGCTTTCGCCGAATATTTATTTCAAATCAAATCAAAAACCCATAAACTCTCATTCTTTGCAAAGAGGTTAGTAATCTCTCGATTATGCCTTGGCCAATCTAACAACTTTAATGACAAACCCAATTTACCAATAGCAGGACAATAAATCACAGGCAAAATGACGCTGTCAAAGGCCGAGTGACAGGAGGAAGAACAGAAACGGAAAACAATGCCACAAAACAATTTCACAAGAAAAAAACAACAACAACAACGAACACAACCTCCTTCCTCAGGCTGACCAACATGTCACAGCCCCCCCAAGCTCATACGGATTCATGCCTACAACCCAGCAAGGTTTGGCACATTGATAAAGGTGCGGAAACGTGCGATTTTGTAATTGATACTAAAAAGCCCTTAATTGGCACCTTAACGCTGCTGATGCTCTGACAAATTTCCCCAAAGGACCAGGCAAGGGGCTGGGCGTTGACATGCGTGGGTTGGATATGGACAACCAGTAGTAGGGGATTGAGTTGGGGTGGCCATCCCGGTAATCCGATGCGTTTTAGGTAATAGACAGACCCCACATTAAAAAGGCACTGAAAATCGAAGCCACATTATGCCAAAGCAAATCAGCCAAGTCATGTGACCATGTGAAATATCAAATCCGGTTCAGGCAACAAACAAATGGCACTAATCCATAATTGTCCGGCCGTTGGTCAAGTGGGACTTGAGCCAATAAATCTCATCAAACTAATTCGATACATGGGTGAGGACTGAAGAGGACTAGAGGCTAGGCTAGGCACTCTCTTGTGATGTGTGTGTGTGTGTGGCTGGTCAATACGGATGATGTGCGCCACCCTTGTGGTTTTTACTGCTTGTTTGCCAGCCTGTTGTCATTTGTTAACATTTCATTACATTTATTTCACTGGACACAATTGCAAAGTGGATGAATGGATTTGCCGTTTGATGTGGCCTATCTCTATCTCTCTCTCTCTCTCTGGCTCGTGTGTGTGTGTCTGTGCGTATTTATTTGCACTCGAACCAATTTGTTTTATAATTGAATTTGAAATTGAAGATGACATTCGGTTTCCGATTGTTTGGCGTGTGGTAGAACAGCCACAGGCCACGGTTACGATACGGCCCACCCCCCAATCTCTGCCCTCGTTGACTTGACCTCAGCTGTCTATGTGTTTAGGTAATTGTATGCACAGATTGACCAAAAATTCAATTATGTATAAAATTTCACAATAATTTTTCGGATGACTTTGCCAAAAATGCAATTTTCTATTTAATTTGCTTTCAAGTGTCAGCTCGGTTGGGTTTACTGGCCAGACAAGTAAATAGCACATTTGGTGCACTTTGACCTCAAGGTTAGTTGGATCTACAAATATTGTTTGGCACGCCGGCTGGTTGTGATTTTATTTATGCATCATTTGATTTTGCGGCAATTTATATTGATTTATTTGCATTGTACTCGACTCATCCGATTGTGGCGACAGGGGGAAGTTTACCATATCGCTTAAAAGGCATCATAGTTAGGGCCGTTTTCATATCTTGCCTTTACAGTCTACTTTATTTAAGACATTTCGCTTTCATATCTTGATGTTAGCATAATGAAGAGCTTTTGTGAAAACCTGGCAACTTCCGCTAGAGCTTTGGAGCGAGTTGCCAGTGCGAGCTGAAAATGATGGCAATGTTGCCAGCTCAAGCAGAAATTAAAAAAGTAGGAATTAAAGTTGAATAGGATAATTGCATAAAAATATTTTTTTGTGAACTCTTTTTTTTCCTAACTTTCAATAATAAACTTGACTTTAAAAAAAAGGTTTTTGAGTTTGCAAAAAGTTAGAGATAATATTCATGGAAAAAACTTTAAAAAAAATCATTTTACAATTGCTCCCGATTGCAGATATTTGCCATTTTTCATACTTACTAAACGATCCTATATTATCCAGGTTATCCTGGACAGGAACCTTCAAGGGAACCCACACACACACCATCTTTAACATTTAATTGAAGGATTTAGATTTACCAAAGAAACGTTTTTCCGCTTTTAAGAAACATTTTCTCTATGTCTTATATATTATAAAAAAAATTGATTCTGGTTTTTCTTTATGGGGTATCTTCTAAAATGTAATACTTTTTTTCTGAAATAATTATAAGTCATTACGATAAATAATATGAATCCGCAACAGTACCGGTATTAGCGTTTCGGTATGGTTCCGGTTTTTTCGGTTCCTATTAAAACGGTTAACGGTTTTCGGTTCTTAAAAAAATTTAATATCGGTTCCGGTTTCGATACCGGTAGGTGGCTGGAAACGGTTCATTTCGGTTAACGGTATTATTCCCTGCTGCTGATGATAATCAAGAATATACAAAGATGTTGACCTTCTTTGGGTAACAAACATCTGTACAATTTTAATGAACCCTCAGCAAGTTTAAACAAATTATAGATCATTTTTAAATTATAGATTAAAATAAAGTTTGAAATTAATCTTTATTTCTCAGAGTTATTTAAACATTTAAAAGAGTTTTGAATGCTTAGCTAAACTTTATGTTTTTTGGAGTATTTCTCAATCTCAGTAAGTGATCAAAGTTTGCTATTTCTGATCGGCTCATTCCCTAATCTCAGCGCGTACGTTCGCACTTCCTCATGCGGTGCTGGCGGTTGGAACAGCTGCTTGCCCTCGGCATCCACATAATCGGCATAGCGCAATGTGTTGACCAACTCCCAGCCCAGACGTTCCTTAATTTGTGCGGTGTATTTGTTGGTACAGTCTCCAGTAATCAGCGGATAGTTTAGCTTTCGGGCATGGTCCGTGAGTGCCGTTGTCATGCGCAAACCTATTGAACGACCACGTAATGTCCTATCTACTCCCAAGACGCTCGAATGCAGGGCGTGACTGACATTGTAACGTTCGCACACATTACTCGCGCGTTCGATATGGGCCAATAAACCTACGATATGACCCCACTTGGTACCAGCATGTTGTTCGGCCTGTATAGACAGTTTTTTAGCCTCATTCGCATCTTTGGGGCCGGCCAATAAAACGGCCAAAATGCGTTTACCCTGACATAGTTTTAGACATGTGTTGTATTTAATAGAAGACAGCACATAATCCAGATCGGCTTTGTCCGGTATACCGTATGGTGGCAAGCATGCTGTTAGCGGCTCTTCGCGATAGAAATGCTCGAGCAAAAAGTCTCTAATCTCAGAGGTTTGGCTGGCGTCCACCACATGCACCTTTAAGTCATTCTCCTCAGGCTCACTCATTATGGATTCAGATTATAATTTTCAAGTTACGAGCGGAACGACTTCTTATCACATGCAAACACGAAACCGCACTGACATTTATACCATAGGTCCGACCCGATCAGACAATCAGAGATTGCGCTCTCTCATTTCACATTATGAAATACATGCAAAGGGCTTAGCCAGAATCTAACCTAAGGGGGTGAATAATAAAATAAAAAAACTTACGTTTTCAAGTTTCGTATGTTTTGGTTGATATACTTTTTAGTGCCCTTTACTGTGTTAGCGCAAAATCTAAAGAAGCTGACCGGACAGTTGCATATTATTACCGCCGTATCTTCCGAATGATTTACCTTTATATGAATTGCATTCCACTGCGAATCTGGCTTAATTCTAAATTAAAAGCCCAAATCATCTACTCGAATCCCATTCCGTTGAGTCAAGTCCACACCAGACACCAAATTAGCATACATGCCATAAAGCAAATTCGATTTCTATCAGGGAACTACCCCAATACCCAAACGCCCGCCCACGGTATAGAATAGAGGCACTCAGCTGTGTGTCAAGCACTTAACCCGCTTTTAGCAATAAAATTAACTTTCCATAGACCCAGGAATCGGGATGCCAGGCTACCAGGCACGTACAAGTCGAACGTATAGGAAATTAATGGTTTAAGGCAAAAGTGTTTAACAAAATTGGCTGGCGGGTGGCATAGAGGGGTGCGTAAGTGGAGCACACACACACACACACATGCACACAATAAACCATGTAGCCTACTCTAAAGGCAGTAAATTCTTCGACTATCTGTGTATTTCACTTTATTGCCGCATAAAAACCGAACAAAAAAAAGAGGAAAAAAAAAAACAAACAAGAAAAATGCCAAAGCCAACCCTGAAGTCTGTCCAGCCGAGCAAGGAGCTCGAATCTGGTGACTGAGGCGTTGGTTCAATTTGAAGGAGAAGCTGTGCTTAAGAAGGCGTGTAATTGAAACATTCAAAAGACAATTTCCAAGTCTTAGCACAGACACACTTAATGGACGTAAAAGACATGGACAAAGTTAAGAAGCGAAATGCGAAAGAAAAATGCCAAAGTGAAGGGAAACGGAAACGGGAAAACTGCATCAATGCGGGACGGTGTAAGGTCAGGAGTTGGGCTGGGATGCCTGGCAATCAAGCGTGACCGGGGGTCAAATGGATTGGCATGAAATATTTTTACGTATTTACGATGATTCTGTTCCCTTTCCCCTTCACCGTGGCCCGTGGTACGTTAATTAAACAAACAGTCAATAAGATTGATGGCACTTTGATTGAAAAACAATTGATGCAACTGTGCGGCAACATTAGCATGATATTGGACGCTTGGTCCAACATTCGCATCAGCGTGTGGCTCTTATCAGCTGCTGGCGTGCCAAAAGTTCAACATCCGAGTAAAAGAGGTGGGTGGGGGAGGAGGAGAGTAGAGTTTGTTGTGCCAAAGTTCGCATAAATAAAAGTCCAATATCCACTCTGTGAGAAAACTTACGCGTGTATGTGTGTGTGTGTATAAGCTGATTGGCAGCATAACAGCGTCCATTTCCGTGGTGTTTTAATGGATTTTTGATTTCCACATCGTAACGCTCTTTTGGGGGTGGGTTGCCACAATTTTTTTTTATCACTTATGTAAACAAGCATCATCACACTATGGGACACCACTTGACACTGACATGTTGAGTTTGGGGTCGACTAATTATGATTGAGGTTGCCAACCGGAGAGGTTTTTTTCGCTCTCCCTCAGCAGACAATAGAGACAGAAGGGATCTTTGAAAAAACATAAGCCAATAAATTGGAAAAAAATTTGACTCAACTGATTTGGAATGTAATTCAATGGAATTGGTCCAGAGCATATTGATTGCCGCTTTTCGAAACTTTGTTTTAGATTGAAAATAATTCTATGTTTTGTTTCGTGAAGATACATAAACTTCAATTTGAACGACTGTTTTTATTAATAGATCGAACACTTTCTCGTAAACATTTATTCTTAAAGGACTTATTCCAGATTATTTCGGCACTATGCTTCATATAAATAAGACAGCTTTTCAAAAGCATTCAACTTTCAAAGCTTTTCAAAAGTGTTTCTATTCATACGAAGTGTTGTGCCGAGAAAAATTTCTATGTCATCTGGAATAAGGCCTTAAAACGGAAAATGGGATTTATTTTTAAAATAGGCCTTCAGTTCACATTCTATCTCTATATATTACACAGGGCAACAGCCATTTCGGTCTGGCCTTCTGGATGCAAAATTCTGTTCCTGTTCTGTGCCCTGATTCCAAAACTGGTCTTGGTTTTTTTCCATCAGCTCTTGTTTGCGAGAAATCGCGGAAAAACCATTTTGCTGTTTTTTTAGCTTATGGAAAATTATGGGGGTCACACCAAGCACAAATTTGTAGGTTTATAAGTTTAATGCGGTACTACATACATCAATGCAGCCATAAAAAATCAAGCGAGCCGCATCAGCAAACCCGAAAGTGACTAAATTGGACCTTGAAGATAATTTTTTCTCAATTTATAGCAAATTTTTCAAAATAAACCATCATCTACAACCTAGTGCATAAATCATAAAATTAAAACAACTATTTTAGCATATAGCCTAACATATCCGCTATTTTTACGAATTTTGTTGCACTTTTATCAGCTTGTTGGACTAAGCTACAGCCGTTTTTTCACGAAAAAGTGAATTAAATTTTATGGCAGGACTACTTGATTAATTCACAAAATGTGTATAGGAAATATGAAAAGGCTACTCGATTTAGCATAGCTCTTACATTAATAGTCAAACAAATGTACAATAAAATTCCGGCAGTACAGGAAATATGAAAAGTCTACTCGATTTAACATAGCTCTTACATTAAGAGCCAAACAAATGTACAATAACATTCCGGCAGATATTTCCGTAAATAAAAGGAAACCTGCATTTCAGTGCTGGCAAAGATCGATGGTTAATTGTGAGTTGATTGAATTCAAAATTCCATAAGAAAAAACCTCCAGTCAACATTGAAGGTTTGTATATTTTACCCACGATCCAAGAAACCAAAATGAATAGACTTCAAACATTCTGTGGATATATTAAGCATTTAAACACATATAATATATTTATATTTCACATAATCGGTGGCGCATACATATCTCTAATTATTACAACTTGTGGTGTATATTCGTTGACTTATTGGAAATCCTTTAAGTTTTTAATACATCAATTGCTAAGTATAATGTTTTAATTGCTAGCCCAAAATGGATCTCTTTGTTTTGTGTCTTGTGTAAAAATACGCTAAAGCCAAGTCTTTTGTTTGTTCTGTGTGGAATTTTTCTTGTTCACTTAATCTGACATACGTATAACTGGTTTACATTCATAAGCACCGTGCCAAGTGTTTTTCTATTCGAAAAGGAAAAGCAAAGCTTAAGCATTTGCTGTTTGTGATTTTGTGTTGTATATTTATATAAGTATATAGCAATTGTCAGCATTTTGAATACTGTAAATATTTTTTAAGAGCTCCGAGAAAACGCAGCTATTATAAACACGAAGAACACATACATACTCATAAGCAATATAATTGAACAATCACTACAGCAACATTGTGCTAAGAAACATGCTACATTTCAATGACATTTTAAACGTTTTTCCCTAATATGACTAGAAGTGCCTCGTACAACAAGTAGTAGGCATTTCTGCTCATTTTCGCATTATATATATTTTAATTACATATACATATCACCACTTCACTAATCTATTAGTACATACACTGCATTGCACTTGAATGGCTTCCCGTATACCCATGCACCTTATTGTACGTGTATACTATATCTGATATTTTGCAAACTCTCTTAAATTGTAATCTATTCAAAGATTTACAAGAACTCTTGTACCACTATTCAGAAATCTGAGGCGCTGTCTACAACTTAGTGGTTTACAAGGAAACCAACAAGCGATATTTGACATATTATCTACTCCAGGGGTGCCCAAAGCCTATGCTCCAATAGCTCAATTGTTGTTACAATGCGCGCAGCTGTAGACACACAGACCAGTTTCTCTTCATCTTATTCATGTATTTGTTGTTCTCTAACCAATGTCAGCGGGCTCTGGGCACCCCTGATTTTAGGTTTCCAATAGGTTGCGATTAGAAGGTACGTTTGCATGATACGCAGCCTTTTGTCGCTTCTAACCTATTGCAAAAAGTAACGTGCATCATTTTTCATACAGTTTTTGTTCCATCTTTTATATTGCAAAAATTGGCAGTGCATTTTTCCTTGCAAAAAGAAGTATTAAAACTGGCGTTCTTTTGGGAGCCACGTTTGGAAAAGCCCGACTGGACGGTTACCAAGCACACATGCATAGCTTGCCGACCACTGGTCGAAATGTTTCGGGCGCTTATAAAGCAATAAGACTTATAAATATGAATGTTCTTTATTTATATTTAGTTTATTTCCCTTTTCAAGTTTAGTTTTACCGAAAGATATCGAATTTAACCTTGGAATACTGCATCTTTAGTTCATTTAATGCTTAATACACGTCAGAAAACATTAAATCCCGTTGTTATTTGATGTTTATATTACGCATAATATTTCAATAATCAGCACCCTGTACCTATTCAAGTGCATGGCAGTGTAAACGTATATAATTCAATTGCCATTTAAAGAGCTATCAATTTGGTTTTGCATTTCTCCGTATTCCACAATTCCAGCAAATGATCACGTGAGCTTGACTCACGTTCTGGGGGTGAATTGTCAGCAGATACGCTGGTGGGTGAGAGGACACTGGTCTGCAATACAAAAACATTAAAGTTAATAATAAACGAATCAATGATTGGAACTCACCTTGGTGGCTATTTTACGTGGATCCAGATTCAGGCCAATGTTCTTGGCCAGCTTGGAGAGTGGACTGGTGAGTTGTTTTAGCTTGTTGGCCTCGGTGCTGATCGGTTGGCCCAGCGGCAGACTGAGATCTTTGGATGTGACACTAGAAACGCGAGAGTCATTCAAAACACTTAAACTTTTGCTTAACAGATTTATTCTTGAGCGTTTCTTGGGTAATGAGAGTAATGTGTATTGATAGGGCAGGCACAAATGTTTCTTTTGGTTTATACAATAAAATACATGCTAATCTTAGTAAAAAGTTGGAAAGGGTATTCATATTATAATAATACTCAGGTTGATCAAAAATATTTGGAGTACAAAACACAAAGACAAATTCTACTAAAACATAAACAACTTAAAACCAGTAGACAAAAGCACAAAAATTGAACTAGAACATTACAATTCAATAGTAGAATACCGACCTGGAGACCGACTGTCCCTCCTCTGTCTCCAGAGCTTCCTGGGCCTGTATACATATCTGAGGATTTGGCGTTATGGGCCGCATGGGCGGTGCATTCTCCAGCAAGCCTGTGGGCAGGCTGACATGATCGGTTACCGAAGTAATGGAAATTGTAAGCACATCTTCGGCCGTTTTGCACATGCTATCCTTTTGCTCCAGCTGCCTCATATCATTCGACAAACTGGGCGGTTCCTGATTCTGATTGCCCATTACAATGCCCACCGATGGCAAGAAGGTGTTTTCATTGTAGTTGGACTTGTCCAGAGCAATCTCCACATCAGAATCCACATCGGGCTCGTAGAGGCTGTTGTCATGCTCCTCGGTATCGGTGCTACTGGTACTGTTCGAGGCGCGTTGCTTGCCGCCCAGCGTGAAAATGGCCTTTTCCGCTGCCTCTTGACAGGATTCTACTGGATTATTCTCCGTTTGCCGCATAACTTGAGGATTAATGGTGGCGGCCAGATTGCTAGGATGCGTCTGCAGCTGCTGTTGCTGTGTGGGTGGCTTCTTAAAGGTCTGACCCAACTTAGAGAACTGCCCGGCCACATTGGACAAAGCCTTTGAGCTGATTTGCACCAATTGAGATTCAGAGAGATTGCGTGGCATGCCCTTGGGCACATCCAGCATTGGGATCTTGCTCTTACGTCGCTGCAGCACGCCGCCTGTGGTGTAACGCACCTCCGTGTTGCCAGCATTATCCAAGGCAATGCGAAACATTTCCACTATAGAGCTAAGCGATTCGGTGATCTCTTCCTGTGTCTTAATCACATATGCCATGTTGTTGAAGAAACGCAAATTGGCCGAACGAAACATGTGAAAGTAACCATCCTGTCCATCCACGCTGTAATTGAGACGCAGGCAGAGATGCGCTGGGGCAGGACCCTGAAACATTTTCGTTTGCTGATGCATGCCCAGCTCGAGGAGGCGAAGCTGCACAAGTGGCACCTTCTCAAAACGCACAATCTTATCCAAATGTGAGTCATATTCGGCCACAATATAGCAATCGTCTGTGAGAAGTAAAATGGAATCAACTTCTGTCTCATTGGCATCGCCAGAGCTAGAAAGAGGGAGTAAAGTTAGTTGGTTCTTCTTTCACATATTGAATACTTCTTACCTGGGATCCGCATCGATGAGCCCCCAGGCCCCCACCGGATACTGGGCAGAACCCAATAGCAAGCGTCGGCAATCCTCCACCAACATTTTGGCATGTTCGGCATTCTCTGCGGCATCATTTTCATCGGGTACCGCTTGACCGCCACCCAAAGCACTCAGAGATTCCGAAGACACCTGATTGCCCAGCATGAGATCGATGGTGGCCTGGCGATATGAGTCCTTAAAGCGGGCCAAATAGTAACTGCAAAATCAAATAAATTACTTCAATTGATGCTCAACTGATTTCTCCTCTTCAAAAAAGAAGCTCGATGTGCAGTATGAAAAAATGTAAAGGATGGAAAAAATACCTTTTGCAAAGTAAAAATCAAAGAAATTGTAACAATTGGAGCAACTAAAAACTGTAATTGTCCGACTTCTGGACATTTAGCTTGGCCAACAAGTCCATTTTCGGATGGCCTCTCGCACCTGGTTGTGACGATGGATTCAAGTAATTGCAGCTCGGGTCCTAGTACGCCCGCACTGTAATAACCACCCAAGGGTGCTCGTATCTCGGGCTTGAGTATTTGTAGTATAGTGCCCAGAACTTCATCCTCTTGCAATTCGGCTGCCTGCTTCAAATTGCCTTGCATCAGATCAATAATGCACTGACGAAACGAGTCGGCAAAGTTTTGTATGAAAAAGCTACGGAGAAGTTGGGCACGACATTAGCTAACAGATCAGTGCATATTTATATAAATATATTGGTTTATGTCATGATATGGGTTAGGAGAAAACACCCAAAGACAAAGACGGGTTTACAATCAATGATTAAAGTGCACATCAAGGCTGCAAAATTTTTATTTACTAAATTCTGAATCCGTATTGTGCGCTGATCAGGGATTAATACCGAAATGAATATCGGTTTCCGTACATACCGAAATAAGAATTTTGGGTTTAAAGGTTTTATTTCGGTTTTCAGTTAATTTTGGTTATCGGTTCCGATACGGTACCCAGATTTTTATTTCGGTATACCTTTACATACCGGTACAAGTATAATTTTTTTAATATTCAAAAATTAATGGATGTAATAAAAAATTAAAAATTGTATTTTAAGAATATTGCACTTGAAAAAACGTTTTTTCAAATATACCGATTTCGATCCGTTTTTATTGTTGAACAATTCCCAATGGTATTCCAATACTCGGAAAAACTACTCTGAATAAAGAAATCTTCTATTCTTTTGTTGCCCAGACAAGCTCGAAAAAAAATAATTTGATACTGGTTTTTCTTCTATAAAATGTAAGACTTTTTCTTAGTGTATTCCTATTCTGCCTATCTCCTATTCCTATATAATTGTAATAATCATAAATCAATAAAATAAATAATTCAAAACCGAAACAGTACCGCTATTAGCGTTTCAGTATGGTTCCGGTTCTTCCGGTCCTATTAAGGTTGCCGGAAATAGTATCGATATATCGATATTTTGGTCGAAAAAACGATATATCAATATCAAATATTTTACAAACGCGATATATCGTATATCGATTTTTTTTTATACTTTCGGCGATATTTTTAAGTTCTCCATGGAAGAGAAATACAAATTGCCAGCGCTTTCCTATTGGAATTGACACCAGGAAGCTCGGTGCCATCGAAGAGCTTGACTTCGACCATAAAAAGTTTGTTTCCACTATAAAACTGTGGTTTTCGACAACAGAAGCCTAATAACCGATAAACACATAACTTAAACTAACTAACTAAAATCTTTGTCTAACGATTATTGGTAAAAAGAAAGTTCTTACGTTTCTTGGATTTAACTGCTTGTTTCTTTTTTGTTGATCTGTTTTCTTTTCAACTTAATCGTCTTCTTTCACTATAAATTCTTGAATAATTTTCCACAACATCTTATAAATAAAACAAAATACATATCTTTGTCAATTCTATAAAAATACATTTAATCTGTATTTTTTTGGGTTTCGCAGCACTGTTCTGTAGATTTTGATCACAGACAGAATTTAGTTTTAAATCCGCATCAAATGACACCTCAATTATCATAAAAGTCCAGTTTATTCTTAATAAATAACTATTTTTGTTAAAAAAAAATCGAAATTATCGATTATTTTGACAACAAAATATCAATATCGAAATGATACATTTTCAATTTCGAAAAAATATTGATATAGATATTTTTCAAATATCCGACATCCCTAGATCCTATTATAACGATTTCCGGTTCTCAAAAAAATTTAATATCGGTTAAATTCGGTTAACGATTCCGGTTCCGGTTATGGTATTATTCCCTGGAGCTGATTCAAAGAATATCGCTAGGCGTGTCAAAAATTAGAAATAAACTTGATTTACGTGCAGACAATGGGAGTATATGCAAATACTTTGGTTGCTCTAGCTGTTATTCAAAGTTGTTCCAACTGGTAGGACCAGCATAAATTAAGAAAAATGCCAAAAATTATGATTGTCGGAAACATAAGCTGATGGAGTATTGAGATGGAGTAATTGAGACTGGTATTGAAATCAGAGCCTTTAATCAAAATTTCATATTGACAACGACGAACCTTATAAATTGGGTCAATTTGTTGCTCTAGAAGTTAAGGTACATATTTTAATTAGGGGCTTAGAAACTTCTTATTGATTTCGAACCGATTTGCAGCCTTGGTATGGTACAATACAAGCAAAATGGTTTACGTTTTGGATTAGTTAGAGGAAAAGAAGCATGCAGCATTAGTCAAAATTTTGTGGTGAGACATGGAATACCTTAAATTTGATTGATGGCATTTCAAATGTTAAAAATGAATCAGTTTCAAATTACAAATTAAATCGAAGGCAAATGATATGTGAGCTCATTAGAAAGAATTAGCAAAATAAAGAAAAAAACATTTGCAAAATTGAGTTACAAACCGATTGGCAGAATTCATGCCATCCTTCATCATGCCGCTGATTTTTCGCTCTCCTGTGCGTGTATAGTCACCCTGTAAAGCAGACATTATTATTATTAAATTTCAACATTTTATACTCCGTTTTTACCTTTAAAGCATTTGTGCCCGCATACTGTCTGCTAATGATATCACCATTATTTGCCCACAGCACCATAAACGGTGTCTTAAGCTGCTCCGGTATGGGCGAATAGGGCGGCGAGAGACCCAATTTAACCAGCTGCGATTCTAAAACTGCCTTGCCAATTGCTGTTTGCACCACATTCGTGCGATCCAGACAATCCATACAGTTTACCCGAAATACAGACTTTTGATTACAAATCATGCCACGTTGATCACGCCAGTGGAAACCCATGGCTCCAGCCTCCGGCCCGATGGCATCAATCAAAGCGGCCACATTTTCAAAACGCATACCCCGACTGTTCAAAAAATGGGAATATCTATTAGTATAAGGTAATAAGTTTGTCAGTTGTTAGACCTACCAATAGTCGTGAAAATCAAAGGTCACATAAATCATTAAATCATTGTTATATTTAATCACATGATCCGCATAGGCATCACCAATTAGCTTCTCCTTGCCGCTCTGCTCCACCAAATTGACAATGCAAACGCGTTCATAGATCTCCAGCTCTTTGGTAAAGTGCAATTCGAAGGCTTGCTGTGTTTCGGCCACTCCACGATCCAAACGGGCCGGTGGTCGATACTTATAACCAGGCTGACTCCAGTAAATGGGCACAGAGCCACGCACCTGTGTGAAGGACAAATGATGATGACGAAAGGAAAGTATTTGCTCGGTTTCCACATAGTTGGCACAATTGCCTTTCTCGTCCACGCCACGTCGCTTATAGCTGCCGCGTCAAAATGATTGCAAAGATTAGGGTTTGACCAATGGAATGTAGATGTCAAAGGAGCTTACCGTGTACCCGCCCGATGACGTGAGCGTCGCGACACCAAAGCCAAGGTAAAACATTCATTGCCAATTACACATGGTTCGACTTGAACAAATCCTTGAATGATGGGCAGTATCCAGGTTTTATCCTGCCAAAAAGGAATTAATTATAAGAGGTAATTCTTAGTACATTTTGAATCCGATTTCTTTTGAAGAACATGTAGTCTCAAATGACGAAACAAATTGTTTGCTAACAAATTTTCTTATTTAAAGTTTTTCTCTGATTTGAACAGAACAATTATCTTGTCATTTGGAACCACCAATCAATCAAGCTTTAATGCTAGTCTTACATTCATTTTGAGCAAATCCCCTATCATATGCATATTCCAAAAGAATCTCTCATCCGGCTGCAATTGCTGCACATCTGTGTTGACTTCATGGCGCTGCAGATTGTTGGTTATATCGCAATCGAAACTAAAGTAAAAACTATCCGTGTCATCAAATATCTTATGCAGCTCCTCGGTAATGCGTCGCTCGATATGCCGTGGCTCTCGTATGCCCACAGAGGACTTGACCTGTTTAGTGGCCAAATTCGCTGCCTGTTGTGTGGTATTTTTGATGGTATTACCGGCACTCTTGACTGCACCCCATGTTTTATTCATGCCCTCAAACAGTTTTGTGCTCTTGGAGGAGCCACCACCCGTTGAGGCGCTGCCATTGTTGTTCTGAGCAATGGAGGCGCTATGCGTGGGCGTGGATTGGTTGCTTCTGCAAGAGTAAACACACACACACATTAGAAATTAATTATTAATAACTTCATTTACTCACTTGGTATGTTTGGTACAGTTGGACAACTCAGAATCGGGCTCATCGGCACTCAGTATACAAATGGATTTAATTTTATACACCAAATGCGGTGGATAGAGCACACCCACGGCTGTGGCCTCTTTAACAACCACCAAGTGCGGTTCATAGACATTGGGCAGCGAGATGACACCCACAATACCATGCGTAACTCCAATGCATTCGATATCATCCACCGAACTGAGATCCCAACCTGGAATATTGAGAAAGTTAAATTATGGATTTATAGTCGAAGCAATTTAAAGACCACAAATGCGACTACTAATGAGCATACGCCCCCTAAAAAGGTTCCACCCACTCACTCAAATGGCAATGAATCTGCCACCAACAACCACTTTGCCGAGCTAAAAACAGAAATGACAGAAATCAAGTAAGAAAATCAGTCAAGCCCGACTGTAATGTACCTTGTAGCTGCCAAAGTTTAACAGTTAATATAATTTTAAATGCTTTTTAAATGAGACTTTTGAAACGTAACAAGCAGAGCTGCACAACCGGTTTTGAACCCAAAAGTAGGAATTCCGACTTTTTGTTTACTGTGAAATGAAACACATTTTAAAAATATTTGGAAATTATGATATAGAAAGTTTTCTCCGCAATGTTGTCGCTCATCAAAGTGTTTCGATATGTAAACCGATTTATGAAATCTTTGAGAATAGAAACCAGGGATTCAAACTGGTTCTGAAGCAAACCTTACCGAACCGGTGCTGAACCGGTTCAGTTATCGATGAGTTTAATTTATATAAAGAATTTCATTTATTTTCAAACAAAATCATTCGTTGACAAAAACTTGACTTGCACTTGCCAACAAACTCGTTCTTTTGTTCGAGCAACTACAGCCATACGAGACAAGGGGAGGAAACACATGAAACGACTCCTGTGACTTTGTATGCTCGCGACTACAACGGTGAGATAACCAACAACAAAAGAGCCCTGCGAGTATAGGCATTGGGCAACTCTGATGAAAAATCTACTACATTGTTCATGTATATATATACTTTTTTCCAAGGTACTGGTAGTGTTCTCCCTCTTCAATCTAAATTTAGCCTTTGCAATATCTTTCTGACAACTTGTTGTATTTAATCGATGATAAATGTAAGTCGATGACGTTTTATCGTAGAACGACCCTCTTGACTAACTGTTTATTGAATTCTTATCAGCTTGCACAGGTTGAATCTTTTATCGATCTAGGTATTACCCGCGACATTGAACTCACTGTGAATAATGACGTAGGTAAGCTAGGTTTTATTAAGGAGTTTAATAATCCTTACACGACCAAGCTCTTATATATATCTCTTGTGAGGCCGATATTGATGTTTGTTTTCTGTATTTGGAGTCCCTAATCGGATACATTTTGTAAGCGTATCGAATCAGTCGAGAAGCAGTTTCTCTTGGGCTGAGACCCACTTTTGAGACTCCCTCCCTATATATCCAGAGTTAAAGTTAAAGACTTAGCAACAATTGAACATCGATTTTTCTCTTTTCTCTTTATGTATTCCGTATCCTACTCTTTTTTAATTTTCTTGTATATTATGTCTAAAAGACTATTACTATTAAACAAAATAAATAATAAATAAATCATAAAATTTGCTTAAACATATTATACCCTTTGTACCTGCGGCACAGAGGGTATAAAATGTGTGAACAATTGCACTTAACCCGGCATCTCATTCCGCGTCCTTGAGCTTTTAAGGTTGCCTTAATGATGACAGGCATTTGCCCCACCGCCCCCTAATCTTATCTACTTAAGCGTTTTATCTGGGACAAAATTATCAGTAGAAGAGAAAACAAACCAAAAAAAACTAAGCTAACATCTTACAGTGATAGCTCAATAAATCAAAACGATAGAAAGAAGTTATTTTGGTAGCCCCATAAATTATGTCAAAGTTGACCTACCCAAAACAAACCCCTAGTTTTCATTGTGTGGAAAACACGATTTTCAACAAACAACAAAAGTTGACTTTAACCTTGAAATGAGATTTATGTTAAGTTAAGAGGACAAACAAAACAAAACAATACCAAAGTCAGGGCCAAAAGCATCATGAGTCATGCCAAGTGGCAATCAGGGGTAAAAGAAAACGCTGAAATGTAATCAAAACATTAAATTAAATGCAACACGTGCAGGACATCAAGGAGTTGGACATTTGCGTGTCCACAAAATGGATAGAATTTTGTAATTGCTGCGCAATAAACAAGCAATTAGCTGGGCGGTTCTCGGGTTTATTAATAGACCCAGCAATCGAATTAACCTTATTTTCCTGCTGGGAAGAACCTCCAATCTGGACAAAGTGGGCAAAGATTGCTTAGAAAGGCATAATGAATGCGCAATAAAAGTTCGTGATAAAATAATAGAATTTTATATTTAACCCTCTGGCAACCAAGTTTAGCAATTTGGACACATTTTTATTAATTTAATTAAATAATATGGAAAATGGGAAATAATGTTATAATTTTGACAACTTCTAATACGAATATAAGATTATAAAGGCCTATTCTCAGATGACATAAAAATAATTTTCGTCACTATGCTTTATATGAATAGAAACACTTTTGTAGAGCTTTGAAATCAGAATGCTATTTAACAGAGCATAGTGCCGAAAATAAAATTAATGTCATCTGAGATCAGGCCTTTAACAACGAATTTCATTGTCAATTAACCCTTTAAACAAAAATATTTTAAAATACTGTGAACAAAGAAAAATAATTTATATTTGCCAAGTTTTGGGATTTCTATTTTAAGGTCGGGAACAGCGGGAGGCCCATTTTACGCCCAGTTAGTTAAAATAAAATGCGTTTGAGTAACTCAAAAACGGTGTCGGTTGATTCTGGCCACGAATCAAGTAATTCGTACGCTAGGGTTGAGTAGGCAAACACTTTTCAAAACAAAAATATTGCCATACTCTCTATTACGGACTGTTATAGAGAAAACCGGTGCAATGAGGACAGTCAGACGACTCTCAGAAACAACGGCACAAACCTCACTGATCCATTGGAGGATATCGAGGACAGAGCACCTGAAATAGCTTATCCATCTTGACTCAATTTTCACAATTACGGAAAATTTATTTAATTTCTGAAAAGTTATTAGCTAAACATAGAACGCTCTCTCACCTTGCCTCACCTCGTATTTCCATCATGGGTTAATCATGGGCATGTGTCAACAAAGACCAGACGTCCCTAGCGATGCATAACAAACGCCCAGCAAAAAATGTGTTTAATGTGGACAACAGAACCTCTTAGAATCCAAGGCAGTGGCCAGCCCCTTAGCCTTGACATTGTGTAAAAACTAGAGCACATCCACACAAACACACACACTCCAAGCCAATAAGATTGCTACACTGAACTGTGAGTCTGTCCAGACTGCTGGGCGACTGCTTCCACTTCTGATTAAACTACCTTGCTTTCCGCCTAAGTACATATGTGTATGTATGTATGATTCACTTGTCGTAGCAAGGTTTGTTTTTTTTTGTGCCTTTTTACCTGCTTTGATGGTGAACTCCGAGGTCTTGCGATTCCACCAGAGACTCTTGTCGCGCTTCACAAAAATGTAATGCAAATCGGTTTGAAAAACCTCCATTGTTGCTGCAGCTTATACATTCATTCTAAATAATTTGCGACATTACTCATTTCTTTCGAATTAAATAATTATTTGTTACAGCTAATTTTGTGTCTTTGTCATCCTCACAACTTTTTACAACCGACTGAATTTGGGTGACCATAATAAACTAGAGATGAGCGATTGCCATAAGTGGGAACAGTCACGTGATTTTTAAGTCACAGTTTGTGGGTAAGTAAAAATCACGTTCCAATTTATTCAAAATTTAAGGAATTTAAATCAGGGACCGAACAAAGCTCTCCTTTCTATATAAAAAAAAGAAAATTAAAATTATTTTCAAAATTAAAATTATTTTCAAATACATATTTTTCCACTAAGTAATAAACATAATGGTTTTTTATAACTTTTGCTTATTAATATTTTGTGATATAAATATATATTTTTCCCCATCGAAATAATTAATAAATTATATTATTATTATTCAAGCATGATTTTTTTTAATATTAAAGTTTAATCATTAATAGAATTGATCGAACTGAGTTCAGTTCACAGCTGTTTGCCGGCAAGGCTATCGATAACAAACTATCGGCATAGTTACATCGCTAAGAAGACGCGTTTTAATAATAGTTTTATTGAAAAATTGTATAAATACTTATAAAATCCATTAAGTTCTCTATAAATCTACAATTTGAGAGTTATATTTAAGCAGCCATGTCCATAGAAATTGAATCAGCCGAGTAAGTAGAGGGAAACCAAAGCAAAACACAGCCAAGCCAACTTGATATATCCGCCTCTCGCTTCCACCCACACAGCGTGATACGGCTCATCCAGCAATACCTCAAGGAGTCCAATCTGATGAAGACACTACAAACCTTGCAAGTAAGCACCCCCAGCTGCCATTACTACTTCTACCTAAACTCTTACTCTTAATCAATTCCAGGAGGAAACCGGCGTCTCCCTAAACACAGTGGACAGTGTGGATGGCTTTGTCCAAGACATCTCCAATGGCCACTGGGATACGGTACTGAAAGTGACGCAATCGTTGAAACTCCCGGATAAGAAACTGCTTAATCTCTATGAGCAAATTGTATTGGAACTGATTGAGCTGCGAGAATTGGGAGCTGCACGTTCATTGCTTCGGCAAACGGATCCCATGAGCATGTTAAAGCAGCAAGAGCCGGAACGTTACATACACTTGGGTAGGTGGTGCCTTTGACTTTAATGAAGCAGAGATATCAATATGCAAACATCTGCCCACAGAGAACATGCTGCAGCGCGCCTATTTTGATCCGCGTGAGGCTTATGCGGAGGGCAGCAGCAAGGAGAAACGTCGCACGGCCATTGCCCAGGAACTGAGCGGTGAAGTGCATGTGGTGCCCTCGTCCAGGCTGTTGGCCTTGCTGGGTCAAGCACTGAAATGGCAACAGCATCAAGGTCTGCTGCCTCCAGGCACCACTATCGATTTGTTCCGCGGCAAGGCGGCAATGAAGGACCAGGAGGAGGAAATGTATCCCACACAATTGTTCCGCCAGATCAAGTTTGGCCAAAAGTCGCATGTGGAGTGCGCACAATTTTCACCAGATGGACAGTATTTGATAACGGGCAGCGTGGATGGCTTCCTAGAGGTTTGGAATTTTACCACAGGCAAAGTGAGAAAGGATCTGAAATACCAGGCCCAAGATCAGTTCATGATGATGGAGCAGGCAGTGCTAGCTTTGAATTTCTCACGTGACTCGGAAATGGTGGCCTCGGGTGCCCAAGACGGCCAGATTAAGGTGTGGCGCATCATCACTGGCCAGTGTCTGCGCAAATTTGAGAAGGCTCACACCAAGGGCATCACCTGCCTGCAGTTCTCCCGTGACAACAGCCAAGTTTTGAGTGCCTCCTTTGATTATACGGTACGACTGCATGGCCTGAAGTCTGGCAAGATGTTGAAAGAGTTCAAGGGTCACTCGTCGTTTGTCAACGAGGCCACCTTTACGCCCGATGGTCACAGCGTGCTCAGCGCCTCCTCAGATGGTACCGTCAAGGTGTGGTCGCTGAAGACCACCGAATGTACGGCCACCTATAAGCCGCTTGGCAATGAGCTGGCCGTCAACACGGTACTCATTCTGCCCAAAAACCCTGAGCACTTTATAGTGTGCAATAGATCCAACACGGTGGTTATAATGAATATGCAGGGACAGATTGTGCGCTCATTCTCATCGGGTAAGCGTGAGGGTGGAGCCTTTATTTCAGCAACTCTCTCACCGCGTGGCGAATTTATTTACTGTGCTGGCGAGGATCAGGTGCTCTACTGTTTCTCCGTCTCCTCTGGCAAACTGGAACGTACTCTAAATGTAAGTAATTCCCTGTTGGATTGGTTAAAAGTGCTAAACAATTGTTTTTATGTTTTCTTTAGGTACACGAAAAGGATGTCATAGGCCTGACACATCATCCACATCAGAATCTGCTGGCCAGCTACAGTGAGGATGGCCTGCTTAAGCTGTGGAAGCCTTAAATTGACTCGCATACTAAGTTTTAGTTAGTAGCCACCTTAGTTCGTTTAACAACTACCAAAATACATTTACTGCTCCCCGCCCCTCTCCATAAAAACCAATGATCGTGCCAGTCATTGTCTTGGATTTTCTCATGCCCTGCATCAATATCTTCAATCAAGTGTCTATCAAACAAATTGACTTTAATTAAGCATTATGCAAAAGCAACGACGACTGCGCGCTAATCCGCCGACATCGCCTCAATTGCTCAGCCCAGCGCTTAAATTAGTCGAGCAACGACACTCAACCGGTTCACTTCATCATCATGAAAAGCGACGAAATCATTGAGAAAATACGCCACAAGCTTCAAGATTCGGATCCTGCCCAACGCACTGTGGTCAATACGTTTCAGTTTAATTTCACCGATGCCGATGGCAAGCTCATCAAGAGCGTGGGTGAGTGCTGGACCCTTGTATGGGTCTGGGTTGAACGCTCGTTGACCGTTTTACTGTAGTCTTTGATTTCAAAGCTTTGGACATTTATGAGGGCAGTGCATCCGCTGCCGATGGCCAGGTAACCATTTCGGATGAAGATTTCTATTTGGTGGGCACCAAGCAGACAACCTTTGACGAGTTGCTGAAGCAAGAAAAGGCCAAGATCAATGGCGATGCGGAGGCCATCAATAAAATGTTGGACAAATTTCGACTGAATTCGCAAAACTAATGGAAGTTGGAAAAATGGAAAAAACAAACGACTGCAATTAGCCAAAAAGAATAAAATTGAATTGCTTGACTTTTTATATGCAACTGCCATGTGTTGATCCTTTTAATTCATCATAGTGGGTTCTTAATAAGTCGGCTTGACATTGGTTTTTATTAGGCCTAACCTAAGGGAGGGAGCGAATTTGGTTACTGTTGAATTTCTAGAGACAGGTTGAAATATTCGTTGGAGAATACGAGCTGAGGAATTTTGGTCTTTGTCAACCCAAAGCGGGCACGAACAGAAGAAGAGTGGGACAGACTCCACCTCTTCCTCGTCTCTGCAGTTACGGTTGTGGTTCCCACCGTCAGTCAGAACCTAGTAAAGCCTACAAACTAGTGTCATTGAAACTGAATTAAAGAAATAAGTAGAAACCGGTTCGGTGAATGAACAGAACCTTTTCCGATTTTGACCACTCGAACCTGAACACGAACCGGACTGCTTATTAAAAAAATAAGATTCATTATAGTATAAGTATTCGTCGTACGAGATTGTTCTTTTTAATCTAAGAGCTAGTAGAGATGAATGTCTTTACAAACAAAATATCCGAGATATCCCAACCGATCCTATATAACAGTTGAGTGACTTAAAATATCTACAAGCAAACGGACTGTAACTGACAAACCCGAACGGTCCGAAACTAAAATCATTTTGTACTTAGCCTCCTTAATTAAAAAATATTTTGCTTACTATATTCCAAATAGTTTAGTACTTATGTTTTTGTTTTTTACGCGGACCAAAAATGTTACGTACGAAGGTACTTGCTGTGTTCGGAACTTTCGTTGTGTTTACGTACCCTGAGGACGACTCCAGATTTTCTAAAACTAAGAACGAAATTTACTAAATTCGTACTTGCCAAAAAACATGGGTTAGATCCTTGTTGTCTTTGATCCTCTGTTTCCCAAAAAATAATCAAAATAATCCGTTTTGTCGATCCTGAACGCCTAAAGTTAAGAGATCCAAAAGAAGTTCGGATTACCGGATTTTCTCTAAGACAGCTTTGAAAGAAAATATGGGATCTTTTTTAATTTTTGTTTGTTTTATTTTTAATTAAATAAAAAAATTTTAAAAAATTTTGATTCGTCAAGAGTTATCGGCCTGCAATTAAGGTCTTAACAAAAATTTGTAGAGATGGTAGACATGATTCCGGGACTTCAGGTTGTCGGAAACGAAAACGGTAAATGAGGTTTTGATCAGAATTAGATGTATTTGCCCCCTACCTCAATCTAATTTTAAAGGTTTTTTAAAAGTTGCGACTTAAAAACCGAAAGCAAACTAACTCACTTCGAAGTTTTTTACCTTCTTTACTCCAACTGATTTAACTGGAAAAATTTATATAGATATATTTCAGATTTTAAAATTTTTAAATCATTGATAATAAAAATTTGATACCATAAAAAAACTTTTCTTAGTAAAACACCGAACTGATCGGTTAGCAGTATCATAGTCATCCGATTTTGATAAATATTTTCTGAGGTCGCTAAATATCTACTTTTATTTTCTGAATTATGTGAAAGCATATAAAACTAATATATACTAAGATTGGGAACGCTACGATAGAAAACAAAAATTTTCCAATAAGTAATTTTTACCCCTTTCTATAATCTCTTTGACAAATTTTTCTTATTATTAAAAGCAATAAAACTAATAACCAGATTATGACCTCGTGGAAAAAAAAGTTTTCTCACTAAGTAGTGTTTGCCAACGTTCTGGCTATAGTTAGTCATCCGTTTATTTCCTTACAATAAAACAACAACTAATACCTACGTGGAAACAAAATCAAACTAGATCTTAGACCGATAGTTCCAGGCAGCTAATAGCATCCGATCCGGCCGTCCGACATATTATTCTCAAAAACCTTCCCAACTGCTGCACGACGACCGCGAAAACTCAGCTCGTCTCCGCAAAATATATGGTTTTGGGGTCGAATGATATTTCTAGCGTACAACTTCTGGGCAAATACCGGTAATAGTTAGTCGCCCTCTCGACCTAACGATACTCTAACATGTCCATTTGATATGGTTTCTTCAATTTGCGGGGAGGCAACCACTATAGCCATCTGTCAGGGACGTGGTAATAAATTTGTCTAAGGTTTCAACAATCTATTTTCAAATTTGTATGAGGTTTTTTAAATCGGGGCTGAACTTTTCTATCGTTCATCTGATCAGGAAACGATGTTGGCGGATCGATAGGTAGTGATGATAAAATATGTCTACCAATCTAACCCGGCAACCACTATCGTCATCTGATCGAAAATTATGTATGGCTGACAAAAGGTAATAACTTTAAAATTAGGTAGAGGTCAAACAATCTTTTCATTTTATAGTTTCTCTGCAACCACTGTCACTATCATTTTGACTTGTGATTTTCTTTTCTTCTTCAATTTAATTTTCTTCTTCCTATCCTTTTCCTTTTCTCACTCTTAACAACCACACCGACAAACACACACAACCCTACCACGGTACGTATAAATCGATTTTCAAGTTTTTTTCTAGTTTAGTAAACAAAAATTGTAGAAAAATGATTTTCATTTATTGACTCGGGTCAAAATTACATCAATTCACGTCTGCAACATGGTGATCATTGTTCATTACTCGCAATCTGCCACTTCGAGCGGTTTCAAAAACCCTAATGTTTAGCAACGTAATTTACACTTTAACAAGAACATTGCTCAATAAAAAGCTATATCTCTAAACTATTTCATTTTGGAAATCGGTTGAGGGGTGAGGGAAGTCTATAAAAGCAAAAAAAAATTTTTCAAATTTAACCAAATTAAAAATAAAAAAAAAAAAAAAATATTATTTCGGTCTAGTGAACAAGGTTCGACTAAAAACCTGTTAGGTGTTTCAAAAGCCCAGCCAAAATTTGAGCTTGGTCAAACATGGTCGAGAAAAAGAGCACGCTCCCCTTCCGTTATCGTTTCTTTTTGTTTTTTTTGGATTTTAGTATTCATTTATTTAATTACGTTTATTTATATTTAATGTTAACATGGAATTGTTTTTGTAGGTGTTTTTCTTTTGGGTTTTTTCTTTATAATTTTAAAATGTTTGCATTTTATTTTGTCAACTATTTCGGTATTTGGCTATAGCGCTGTGTTTTATGCCAATGATTGCGCTCGGTATTTTTGACCTTTTTTGGGGGGATTTTAATATTGTGTTTTATATTTTGTATATATATAACTTTCCCTTTTTGCCTGGCTTATTTTTAGGTTTTTTGTTTTTTAATTGTAAATTTAACACTTGCTTTTTTTTTTTTTTTTTTTTGGGATGTTTGAATTTAACTTTGTGGTTGTTTAGTGAACGCTTCGTTTAGCTTAGAACATCTTTAGGGGAGTTTTTCGTGTGTGTTTGGATTTGGTTTGGTTTTTTTTCGAACATTTTTGTTTAATGATTTTTTATTTTAAAATCTATTTTTTTTCTTTCTTTCTTTTTGTTAAAAATTACATTTATTATTATTGCTAGAACACAAATTCAATTCATTAATTAACTAATTTAATTGGGTTTTGCTTTCAATGTAAGACAACAACAAAATTTGTACACTTAAACTAAATCGGTTTTTGTTTTATCGTTTTTATTATAATAATTATTATTTCTTAGGAATTACTTCTGATTCATTATGGGTTTGCCAACAATTTAACAACGTTTTTACTTGCTCAATGTAATTGGTTTAATTTAATTCGCATTTTGTTTAAACACCTACATAGTTTTATTATAAGACGATTTTAAGTGTTTCATGCATTTTGGTTTTTTTTGATTCATTGATTTAAGCCATTGTCATTTAATTTATTTTTTAATTTTATTATGCAAAACGTACGTGCGCTATGAAACCAATAATTTGTTTTCATATTTTTTTTTGAAAATTTTCATCGTAGCTGCGACTCTTGAAAACTGAAAATGGAAAAATATATGCTCAACTTAAACGAAAATATAACTTATTGGATCGATCGTCCTAAAAATGTTTACGCAGTTAAAGTCAACATTGTGTGGTGTCCCGTATATCGCAAAAGACGTTATGACCGGAAGTCAAATTGCAATTGGACACATAGTATTCCTGTAATTGGCATCCCTAGCCTTTAATCAGAACATTTTCAAAACTCAGAAAATTTATAAAATTTTCTTAAAACTACTAAAATTATGAGGAATGCAAACCGTTTAAAAATTTGTTTTCGTTTATGTGGTTCCCAGAGGTCTTAAACAATCAACCACTCAACCGCTGTATCGGTTCGATTAATTCACATAAAATGGTTTTAGCCCTTCGTCATATTCAAAATTCATGTCGATCAGGAAAGAGTCATAGGCATTCCCAAGTCTGTAAACCAGTCCAAAAAAGGTTCAGAGTCATATTTCAGAAATTATTTAAGCTTTATACTCGAAATTTGGTGTGTGGTTTGTTATTATGATATTAGATACAGTTAAACCGGTTTAAAAGATGTTCAAAAACTTTTTAAGCTGTGATCTTGAAAATCTGTCTGTAGATTAGACTGATTTAAGACCGGTTCCGTACCAGATGTATTTGGTTCAAAAGTAGTTTACAGCCATATCTCATAAATTGATTAGGCTATGAAAATAAAATTTGGAGTATGGGTTGATAAGATTTAGTTAAATATTTTTCCAAACTAGTTTGGAACAGATCAACGAAATTCGGAGCGATTTTTTATAAATTACTTAAGCTATAAACCAGAAATTTTGCGTGTTAGTAGGTAATATGAAATTGGACACGTCACTGGTACAAAACTGGTTCCGAACCTGATTCATCGAAAAAGTAGTATATAGCTGATAAAAGATATATTTAAATCAAGTTTGCAAACGCCTGAAATTCTGAAGTTGTAAAGCAAAAGGTTTTAGTTCGTACTTTGGTTTCTAACCCTCTGGAATTTTTGACTTGATAGACTGTGTATATATGTTTTTTGGCTGGAGTCCTTACTAAATGATTCACCGATTCAATTCAATACAATAATTTTGAAATAAAAATGGTTATGAGAAAAATTTTGGTTCTTGAAAGAGATGATCTAAGGCCATTTTTAATTAAGGAGGTCCCGTTTGGGGTTTGGTTCATGTTCCGGAGCTGGTTTACAGACTTGATTTAAAAACTTCAAAATATGCAGCCTCTTTCTATAAGTTCCAACACTAAAAAGTGAATATCTGGCTATTTTTGAAACCGAAAGAGCACGAGCCAATCTCTTTACAAACGCTAACTATAAAGAATATTAGGTAGACGGAGAAATATTGTAAAAGATGTACGAACTAGATGTTGAAAAAAACATTGGAACATCTAATCAGAAATATATAATAACAAACTATCCTAACCGAAAATCAGATAATACTCATACGCTTGATGTACATGGAATTCGGTAGTCGACGACCTCCCAGAGTTAGAAGAAGTGCTAGTGTCATAGGCACAACTTAAGCGATGCAATCAATTTCATTAAGAAACGATTCCTTTTGCGGTTTTCGGATCGGTTCTGCATTTTTAAAAAGATACCGGTTTAGTTCGCGGTTTGGTTAACGAGCTCTATTAAGCGGTTCTGTTTAGAACTGATTGCATCCCAGATAATTAAAGATAAAGGCAATAATGAAAAGAAGAGAGTTTGGTTTAAAAAATTCTTTAATCAATAGTTTATTTGTGTCAAAATCTCGAAGGAGGATCTTTACTAATATATGAATTATTTGTTTATATATACTTTTCCAGCAAGATCAAAATATATAAGTTGAATAGGAATGAAGCAATCAGAAAATAGGTGGAAGATTTAATTTTGACGCCACATTTCGCCGATTACAAACGACATAATTTTGGTGAAAATTAGAATTTTTAACAAAATAAGTCGCAAAAAAATAGGACCCTTGTGACGCACTTTCCAAATTTACAAATCATTTACATTACTTGCCAGTGTTTGGATTTTTGTTTTGTTTTTTTGTTTATATTTTTGGTAGGCCTTATTGGATACATAGATTTTCCAAATACATCTCGGTCAAAAAATGGAATTAATCCATGAACATTTACGTGCGTTTTTTTTCACAATTTTCGGAGAGGAATAAGTAGAGAAGAATGCAGCGATGAACTAAAATCATTATACGCCGAACAAGCACAGTAAAAAAAACAGGTCCAATGAATTTTCCTGTGGTCGCTGTTAGTTTATCGACGAATTAACCGTAAAGGTAGTCAAAAATCAGTAATTGGGCAAGATCGTCATGTCGTGTGATTGAGGCCTCCTTTGGCATTATTAAGACAAGCGTCAATAAGATTTTAAATAAATCATCTTGTGGTAAAAAAGGTATATTTTAAACATCGACAAAAAAAGAGGCTCGTGTCGATTGGTGTAAGAATATTGGTGAAAGAGTATAGCATCTACACAGACAAATAGTTATGGAAATTAAACAATAATAAAAAAAAACGCCAAATCCAATGAAAGTGGTTCGCTTGTAAAGCACATCAAAGCAAATGGTCTCCCGTTTTTTGGTCATTAATGATCATATTTCTTTGGAGTTGTCTCTATGGGACTGAAATTGGTCCGAAAATTGGTTCAAACGAATGCAAAAGTGTATTGATCATCGAGGAATATATTTTATAACACAATAAGGTCAGAAAGATATACAGAGCAATCCACGAATGCAGTCAGATTCCTACGTTGATATTATAAAAACAATGTAACGATCGATCCAAAAGATTAGACTCCTAGAGGGCACATAGACACACACATTCCCTTTTTCATTTATATTAAAAACAAAACAAAATTATAAACACAAAAAACCAACGAAAGGTTTTCAAAGATTTTCAAATTACGCTTGGTACCAAAAACAAAATGGCGTTCGTTTTTGTGTTCACGTTTTGTTTCGGTTTAAATCTTCTCGGGGTTTTACTTTTTTTTAATGTCGTGTATAATTTTCGTTATTATCATTTTCTTTAGCGTATACATTTTTATAAATATTTTTTCTTCTTAAATGTTTATAAAAATGTGCTTAAATAGACAAAAATCTTTGAATTCATTCATTTGCACGCCCATCGCCGCCAATTGGTTTATATAAACATTTCAATTAAGCAATGTCGCTTCTTTTCTTTGCTGGAAGATACAGTTTTGATAGTCACTAATTCGTTTTATATATATTTTTTTATTTATTTATTTATTTAGTTTTTTGTATGTTTGATTTGATGCACTCGCTGCGAACATTACAGAATTTGTAAACGTTTTGCGGTCCTGCGGCATTTAAATGGCTCGTGTGTGTGTTTGTGTTTCGCTTGTTGTAAAAAAATGTGTAAATTAAAAAATCTTGCGCATATGCATAGGTATTTATTATTATTGTTTTCTGCTTGCGTTTTAATTTTAACTTGATTTCTGTGAATGTGTATTGTATTACGTTTCTTTTTTTTTTTTTTTTTTGGTTTTGTTGTATAATTAATTCAATTTATGCTTCACCTAAATATTACTCGTATCAAATATAAAAATCAACAACTTTTGCGCAAGGGGAATGAGTTTCCCTTGACTAGCGCCACGCCATCTACCCCTAGGGCCTGCTTATGCTCTTGGCCATATGCATTTGCTATGTTTGTATGTATAATATATATATATGTATGTATATATATATATATATAGTATATTTAAATGTAGCTATTACTTGATCTCGTACTTATGTATGTATGTGAAACGCGTCTAGTCGTGTCTATCTTGCTACTACAAATTTTCACGCCCTACTGTACTTACTTGTCTCTTGTTTGTATGTAGATGTGGCCCGGGTTTTTGGACTCTCTACAGATAAACGTAAATTTATGTCTTAATCAATTCGCACTTTTGCATAATTTCTCGTCTTTTCGGTATTGTTAACTTTTGAATTTTTGTTCTTGTTGTTCATGTTGTTGTTGTTGTTGTTCTCGCTTATCCTGTTGGTGTGTGTGTGTGTCGTAGTGTTGGTTTGTTCATGAGTGAGTGAACAAAAATGAGTTGCTCTCTAAACTGAGCAATTGCTCTATTGTGTTCAGTTGTTCACTCTCTGGTTCTTTTTTGTTCAGTTGGTTACCCACTTATTAATCTTTGTTCAATTGTTCAGTTTTTGAATTTAGTATTGAGTCTTTTTTCAGTTGGTTGATTCCTACAAATTGATAATTGAAAGCCAAATTTTCAAAAACTTTACAGATTTTCATTCTTTTTAAAGGATCACAAGGATATAGTTTCAGAGTCAACTCATTAAAGATTGGGAAACTGAACAACTGAACAAAAATGAGTAAAGATAACAACTTAACAAAGTTACTTACTTTTTGTCACTAAAATGAACCGTGTTACCCAACACTAGTGTGTGCGCTTGTGTGTGTGTGTGTGTGTGTTTGAATGCTAAACTCTACTTCACTTGCTCTGCTCTGTCTAGTTAGCCTTAATCTAAAGCGTTTTTAAACCGAAACTAGCTTTAAAATCATCGTTAAACATTTGCCATTTGATTCACATGATCGATATTATCCTCATCGAAATGCACATCATTGATGAATATGCTCGCATCCAGCTGGTCCTCGTCCATATCCAGATCATCGTCATCATCATCCTCACCATTGGACATCAGGCCATGGGACATGTCCACACCGGCAATGCATATATGTGGCGGTGGTGGCACACTCGTAGGCGGCAGCGGGGCAGGTGGTATTATCAGAGTTCCGCTATTGATGCCATGCAAACTACCCGCTATGCTCGCCCCGCCGCTCTGCAAATGGCGACGACTGGAACTGAGACCGGCTGGCAAATAAAATATATTTATTAAAAATTTGTACTTTTTCATGTTCTAAACTAGAAAATTACCTCAAAATTAAAAAGAACAAAACCATATTAAAGAAAACCTAAAATACATACATAAAGAAACATAACTGAAAATGTTAATCTATCGCCACTTCTTTAAATACCCTGCACCCAGCATGTTCTCTTACCCGTTGCGCTAGTCTGCGAATCATAGTGTGCATTCCGATGTAGGCCCAACTGCCTGGCCTGGTTCCTACGTTTTCTTCTGGAGTGACAGAGTGTGCATAGGAGACAGATTAGGGACGAGACGACGACTAGTGTTATTATAATTAGAACGTCGTGATCCTCCTCGGCCGCTTCCGTGGTACCTATTTGATGGGGGGGGGAGGGCACAAATTCGTTAGGTGGTAAATAAAGCAGAACCAGAACAATTGATAAACGTTAATTGATGGATTGAGATGTATCTATATAATAATTATATCAAACGGAGTTATGTAAGTGTTTTGATCTCCAGCTAGCCAAAAAACGAATGTGTTATGTTCAATGAGACTGGCTAAATGTATCTTGTTCTGTTGGATGTGATTGTGCATTAGCATTAGTTGACAGATTTGTTAGGTTTTTAACAGTTTAAACTCAGTATTCACTGCAGAAATATTTATTAAAAATTAAGAATAAATATTAAATGAAAAGGGCCCCTAAAAGAGTTATCGTTTACTATCCGGCCTGTTCTCGTTTCCGAATCCAATCGATCGGAATTAGTAAGAGATCTAATTTCCAAGAAGGGATTAGATAATTCATTAAAGATACATGGAAATTGGAGGTTAAACGCAGAATTACACAATCAGTTTATGAAATAGGAAACATTTACCAATTCCGATTCCGCATATTTTGATCGAAATCAGAAATGGAAAAAGGCCTGAATAACTTTCTCTAAAGGAAAAAAAAAATGAAAAGCCATTAATTAAAAATTTTGTATTTGATTTATAAGTAGTTCTACTTCTCACACTAGCTCAATCTTTTTCTACTTCAAGGTCATCTTTAACTGCTTGGGGACGGATTTTTCAAATTTGCAAATTCTTGGAGTTGAATTATAGGAGCTCGAATATAATTTTTCAATTTAAGCATTAAGCTTTAACCTTAAAAAATCAGGAGGTAAATTTCCGATATCGGACAACCATCACAAACATTTTTGCAAATGTATCGGATGTCTAGTAGACATAAGTAGAAATTGGATATGTTCAGCAGAAGAACTTGCTCCCTGATCAATGATATATTTCTTGGTAATTCACGTAGCCTACCTTAATTCTTATGATATTTACATGGAAATTTTCCAAATTTCAATTTAACAAGACCGCCCAAAAGTATGCAAAATAATAAGAGCAGTTTCGATCAAGTGTCTCTGCTGAATGCGCCCATTCTGTTCAGAAAATTAGCACGACATTTTCTCAAAAACGTTGAGTGCAAATGTTCTAAAAGTCCTTAAAATGATCACAATTTAACCTAAGTTATCTACCGTACTGCATTATATATGTAGCATCCTGTAGCCATGTTTCACTGTACATTGTATAGTGTATACATTAGACAGAATATATTTAGTATCGAAAACTTAAGATCATACATTCGCCCCTTTATTCGTAAGACTACAGTGTGTACATAACGTAGAATCAACGATAAACGAAATTTTCTCAAAGTTTTTTTTTTTATCACCCATACGTAGTGTTGCCTTTGATGATCAAAGTTTGATCTATATAAATTTGTGTAGTTGGCATTGATATCCAATAAAATGAATTTCCCACTTCTAAAAGGTAACTCTGACTCTTATTACAATAGTTTGAAAAAAAATAAGGCATGACACCAAAATTTTAAAAATTATACTTAAATGCAGGGATTCGAACCATTGTCTTTCCTGCGCGAAAGACAAGTTCTGATACGGCCCTCTACCCGCTGGGCTAAAGATTCAATAGTTGTTCGACAAACAAGATCGAAATAGTTTTGAAAATTAACAATCTTCATTATTGAAATTTTTATGTAGCTTACGAGGCGTATGAGTAATTTTTTTAATCTTCCAAATCTGCAACAAACTTGATTTGTATATGGTATACACCAGAGACCTGCAACGAGAATTTGCTCGTTTGGACTCCTAATCAAAAGGAGCAAGCCTTTTGCAAGCACGAGTAATAATAGTTCAAGCTCATGTAGCATGTGCGCAATCTGAGCAGTTTAGCTTAGCGTCGGATGAGCGCCGCTTGTAATTTCTTGCGCTCTCCACAACAACAAATCAAGAGAGAGCAAATTTAAAGGATATTATGCTAACTCTCTTGCTCGCACTCGGTATTTTGTTTTTGTAATGCGTTCTTGAGGGAGCTTTTGATAGCGGCGAGCTGATTGTGTAATTGACAAGAGCTCGCTGCGACTCGTGCTCGACGAGCGATAAGCCAAACGAGCTATTCCACACAACGAGCTCGATTTTTGATTGGTCTCTGGTATACATCCATTTTCATGCCAAAACACGTGGCTTTAGCTCTTATAGCTTCTGAAATCGACGCGTTTATACAGACAGACGGCCATGGCTCTATCGACTCGTCTGTTGACGCTGACCAAGAATATATATATCTTATAAAAGTGACAGATTTAAAAAATTACATTTTCTTTTTTGTGGTTTAGTGTGCCCAATAATTTCCAAAAAAGCATATTTAAAAAGCTTTAATTTTTTTTGGTGGAACATGCTGTACTTTTTCAGAACAATACCTGTCTACACCCAAGGATCGGGGACTTTTTAAAGTATGTAGTAATCGTAATCGTTGCAGCAAACACTGAGTTTTAGTATAAAATTATTCTTTAGAATTATAGTGCATAAAAACAACAAAAAAAAAGCCAGAACAGAAAAACATTTATTAGCTTAGCATGCCATGACACAATATTTTGTACACAAACTAGGTCTCTCTGAAGGAAATGCAGATGCAACCAATAAATAACATCGAGATGAGCTTCAGCTTGAAAGTGTCTGTATGTGTAAAAACAACATATCATACGATACTGTGTGGGGGACTGTACGTATGAGTGAATACTGTGCATATCATGAGCGTGGACTTTGTGGCGTGGCGTGACGTGTGTTCAACGATTTTTAGAGAATTGTATGCAGGACTCACGTGTTATATGTGACCAAAAGGTATTTCTTATACATATATTTTAAAGTTTATTGTGTTAGAAAAATTAGTAAAAACTTTTTTTTTGCTAAGAGAACGTTTATAATTTTGTCAATCATTTTGATTCTCGTGGCAATTCCAATTTGAAAATTTTGATTCTGTGTTTAGTTGTACGTGTTTAGGACTAATGTCGTTATGGCTAAAACAAATGTCTGTAGAAATGTGGGCAAATGCAAGGAATTCGCGTCACCTGTGCCAAGTGTTTAAAGTTCAAGTGGGGTTTAGATTGTACGATTTTAGTTGTTGTTTGTTTTTAAAGAGGAATACACATCGTTGAAAGACAAAAGAAAGAACAGATAGAAATAGAAGGAGAATAAGACAAGTAAGAGAGAGATAAAGAGTTTTAGTGTGAGCGATTGATTGGGGTGGGGGTGGTTTGAAGAGTTGTATGTCATACGAGAAAATGTTGATGTCTTAAAACAGCTACCAAGTTTAGGGTGTGTGTGTGTGTGTGTGTATAGTTAAGCTTAGGTGAGTGGGTGTATGAGCGAGGGAATGCTCGAATGAATAAAAGTATGTACAAAAATTCTGGCCATATAAACAAACAATACAGCTAGTTAAACGTAGAGAAAAGGACAATATATATTTAGGTGCAATTTGAGTTAGGAAGATTTAGAGTTTTCTTTGGCTTATTAGCTAGTATTTAGTAAATGGGTATTTTAATATTAGGTTATTATTATAATATGGTATATATATTTAGTTATTTAGTTGGTATCGTTTTGCAAGTGTTTTCGTCGGGTTCAAGTTTTCGTGGTTGTTACAAACAAATGAAAAGTGTAGCGCATAAATAATATAGATATACATTGAGATGGCACAGATTTTGCCAACGATATGCAATCCCAAATCAATGGACAAAGTAAAACAAAATGAGAACAAACGAAATGTCATGGTCGCTCATGGGACCAACGCACTGAAACATACAGAACAGAAGCTTAAACCATAAGTTCAAAAAGAAGGAAATAAAAAATTGAACTGAACCGTTCGACTCACTCACGACTCACAGTGCAATTCGTCACTATCGTCGCCGGGTCCACAGTTCTTGACGCCATCACAGCGTAATTTGTCCGAAATGCAATAGCCCACCTCGCATTGGAAGTGGTATGTGGACTCGCACAGCAAACCAATAGACGGGGGACCCGGCCCCGAATCCTGTATTTCAGTCCATACAATACGGAAGCCCTACAAATAGGCAAATGATGGAATTTTATTAGAGATCCGGAACTGAAATATGGCAAGGGATTGAATTTAAAATTTGGTCAGGGATCCGGACGGGTCGGGAAAGATTTAAACATGATCATGATACCGCAATTTTTGTTGGTTTACAAAACGTATTTTGTAGAATACTGAAAGAACGACGCACTCGCCTTATTAGGAACAAAGGAAATATCTAAGAACTTTTAGAAAGTTTTTATTATAAAAATGCAATCAAAAAAATATATTATAAAAATACACTCGGAAAAAGTAGAACGAATAAATCGAAAAATTTAAAAATTTATTCGTTCTTTAATTGTTAAGAATTTTGTACTTAAAATCGAGCTAAAGTTATTTTCAATTTTGTTTTTAATAGCCGCGGGGATTAAGGAGTAGTCACTCATTGGAAAGGGCAAGCAAAGCTGGTCTGTAAAAATTTGGATCAGGAAAATTCGGGATTGAGAAATTCGCTATTTGATCAACAATTTTCATCTTCTCTTTCAACATTGAAAGTTCCAAGTCTGAAATTTTTATATTTTTCTCTGAGTGTAGAATTGTTTTTATTACAATTTAAATATGTATATCTAAGCATACGTTTTAGCAGTTCTTTTCAAATATTTGAATATAATTATTTTTATAAAAAATTTGTTTTCAGTGTTTCAAAATTTTGAAAAGTGTAATTTTCCGAATTTCGGGACGGGCTTGCATTGAAATTTAAAATATGGATCAAGAAATTCGGAATCAAGAAATTTTTTTTAACAATTTACATTTTCACTTTCAAAAAAATCCAAAATATGAAATTTTTTATTTTTCTCAGAGTGTAGAATTTTTTTTAATAAAAATTTAAATATGGATATCTATGCTCACATTTTAACAATTTTTTCAACTATTTTAATAAAATTAATTTTATATAAAAAATTGTTTTCAGTGTTTAAATTTTTGTAAAGTGGAATTTCCCGAATTTCGGGACGAAATTTTAGCTAATTCCGAAATTAACTGGGGGAGAGATTGCATTAAAAATTTGAGTTCGGGTTCGTCGAACGGAATGGGAACGGTTCGGGATGATCGATTTAAGAAATCCACTCACCTGTGCACCAACTGTCTTGTCGCTGGTGGTGAAACTAATGCGTGCCGTCTGTCCCGTAGAGATATAGTGCCAGTGCTCAATGGCCGGCTTCTCACCGCACAGCTCCAGTGGCGGCTGATCCGAGTCAACGTTTACCCACAGCCGCAGCACTGCAGCGGGGCATCCGCGATCTGAAAAAAGGGTAATGTATTCATCCTCGTAAAAAGTGCTCAGGCTTTCACTTACTTGCCGGATCACCTTCTAGACCAAATTGCTCAAAATTAATGGACAATTTGTAGCCGGGACGTGCAGTCATTACCCAATTGCAGGCATTGGACGCCATTCCACGACCAGGAGCCTTGTAACCCGCCGGCCAGTTTGGAGAGGTGATAATGCCCGAGTCCTCGTTACTGAAATTGCCACCACAGTCACCCGCATCGGATTTGGCGGATTCAAAGAAGTAGCGCGCCTTAAAGCCGCTAGCCACGCTCTCTTGATCCGTATGCAGTGTGATGCGCAACCCAACCGCTCCCCGTGGACTCTCAACGGGACCGGGTGCTGTTAGACCGCAGTAGCGACCGAGCAGACGATCGTTATTATCACGATAGACAACATACATCTCCAGCCAGTCCTCAAAGCAGGCGCCAGAGCTGTAATACAGTGATACCAATTAATTCTGAAACTATGTACACTCAGATAAAAGAATCGAGAATTCCCTAAATAATCAGCGAAAATTTAAGTACAATGGATTTCTGAATTTCACAGTGGCCTAGAAGGGTGATTCATCGCTAAAAGTTGACGTAACTTAATCGATCTGTTTTGATAAACCATGTTAAAAGTTGCATTCAATTATTGCACGAAAATGTTCGCGATTTTTTTTTTTAATTTTTTTGTCGAGAAGCTTTTTAGAGACAATCAATATATACTGACTTTCGAATAAACGATTACATTTGGTACTGAAATTGGGTGACTATTTGTATAAAGTGAAGAAAAAGTAAGGTTACTGGATCACATGAAAGGAAAAGTATACGAAATAAATCTACTTGACCTAAATCAGGCCGCATCCATTCGCCTAACTTTTGTCGTCTGTTCTAGTAACCGTTCATTTTTGTGTTACTTCATATATAAAATCAAAAAGTTCTTATTGGAAATCTGTAAAGATTTCACAGACACACCCGAATGTAAACAAAAGACAGTGTGACCATATCAAAATATCAAACCTTTTTGAAAAAGTACACAATAAAGTGGTACCTTGATTTCATAAGAAATCAATCATACAGATAATGAGATATTCTTTTTTAAAGAAATGTATCGGGTCTTTAGTCTCAACTGAAAATGTCTTGTGTCACTTACCCATAAGCTCCAGCCGTGGCATTTGCATTGTTGTCCGCCTTGATCTTAAAATGATCAAACACAATTGTCACCTGCTCATTATGTTCGGCCAAGAACAAGTAGGAACAGTTTGTGTCAGATGGATAGTTGGAGGGATAACGCGGACTGTTTAGTTCGCCCTTTTTTTTCGAGCTGCTTACATAGGTAAAACTGCAGGTGCCATCGGGTGCCGCTGTGCCGGGTATTTTGTACTCCGTCTCGAATGTGTACTTGCCCTTAAATCCTCGTCCTTGCAGCTCACCGGAGCTAAAGACCATAGCCAGGCGTGGTCCTTCGCTGATGACGCGTTGCGTTTCATTGCCGCACAGCTCGTAATCAAACTTGTCGTAGGCATCGGCGGTCTCTTGGCCCTTCAGATAGATTTTTAGATAGCCGTCCGTGCAGTTGGATCTTAAAAACAAAGAAAAAGTGTAGACTCAAGTCAATAAAAGACTCATGCACTTGCTTACTCGCTCTTGTCCTTGGGCTCCCCTTTGGGTATATTGAAAGCATTAAACTCGAGACGTACACGCTCCAGATGCTGTGCATCCTGCATGCCATAAATGAAATATCTAGGGGAAAATAAATTAGTCTTGATTGTATCCATTCAGGAGGTATAAGGTCGCCGTTTGAAGTGTGTTTACTTACCTACACACAGTTTTTGGTATATATGGATAGGGATAGTTGGGTGAGAGCACAAAGCCAGTTGATTCCTTTTTCGATAAAATCTTTTGATCACATTCAGAGCCACGTATGTGAATGCCATCATTTTCACCTGATGGATGCATTAGTTGGTGATAATTTGTTGTTGCATTTTGTTTTGATTTTGGATTTTGTTTGTTGTGAAGTGGAAATTTGATAGTTCAGTCAGATCAGCGTAGATTTTCAGTGAGTGAGAAAAATTTTCGAGTAGAGACCAAAAGAGTGAGAGTTTCAGTTGAGTAGAGTAATAGATTTCAGATAATTTGGTTAGTAAGCGTGTCAATTGTAGAAAATAAAATATATTGTATTGCTCTAACTAAACGAGGCAGCAGCAGCACAGCAGCATCTTTGTTGGGGTAGATTCACGATGCGGCCTACACAGTGCATTTTTTGGTGAGCTGCACTTTTTAACATTATTTTGCCACTCAACTTTTGCCAAGGTTGTATCTATTACAGGTGCGGCGGTCATTTAAAAGATTTTATTTCATAGCTTAAATATTGTCAATTTGCTATTAATGCAAAGGTTATCTGTCTCATTCTTGCGCATTTAGCAAAAAGAATTGAGTTTAAAAATTTTATTGTTCGCCACACCTGTAATAGATATGTGTCATACTTCTGCCTTCCATGTTTGATAGCGCACTCAAAGCATGAGCAAGCTTTTGCCAAACGAAAAACCCATAAGTCTTTATCACACATTTACACGATGAAGTTTCTCAAAATGCTTTTGTTTTTGGGAAAAGTGTTTTTGTGGGCCTCTCCCCCCCCCCCCCCCCCCCACAAACTTTTTTTTTTTTTTTTTGGGGGGGAGAAGGGAGGAAACAACCATTGATCAGTCTCTTCACCATGTATGATAACACATAACACCAATAATGTCAATGTGGGCATAAACTACTTTTTATGAAGCTCGCGAGTGTGATGCAGTACCACGGTGAGCCAACGTTATAAAGTTTTTATACCCGTTACTCGTAGAGTAAAAAGGGTATACTAAGTTCGTGCAAATGTATGTAACAGGCAGAAGGAAGCATCTCCGACCCCATAAAGTATATATATTCTTGATCAGCATCAATAGCCGAGTCGATATAGACATGTCCGTCTGTCCGTCTGTCTGTCTGTCCGTCCGTCTGTATGAACACCTAGATCTCAGGAACTATAAGAGCTAGAGCTACCATTTTTTCAGTGTAGACTTGTATCTTCTGCACGCAGATCAAGTTTATTTCAAATTTTTGCCACGCCCCCTCCCGCCCCCGCAATATGAAAAAACCTCATATCTCCCACAATTTTGAAAATAGATTGTTCGAACCTTCTAGACATATATTTTAATCATCATTACCTATCGATCCGTCATACATCATTTTTCGATCAGATGAACGATAGAAAAGTTACCGCCCCCGCAATTTCAAAAATTCCTCATATCTCCCACAATTTGGGCAACCTTACCCTGAGTAACGGGTATATCGAAGTCGAGCAGAGCCGACTTCAACTTACGCTCTCGTTAGATAAGAGCGCGTGGACAAAACTTTTGCAATAATTTTTAGCTGCATACTGAAGAGTTATTAGCTAAAACGAAATTTCTGTTTCCAGAAATCTGAGGCAATATGGATGTAATATTTAAGTACGGGTGTCTAAGGTCGCAATTTGTTTCTGGGATTTTTAAAATTTGCTTTGGCAAACAAAATTGGACACAATTCAACCGCACTGAACGCGAATCGACGCTGCTGGCTGCTGAGCTGCTGCTGCCTTGTTTGGTTATTGCATTAAAAATGCATCAAGAAATCAAAACACAGTCAGTGAACGCAACGGTTCAAACACATACAGCTAGCTGGTAAATGTGTATGTGTGTGAGTGTGTATGAGTGTGTAGCGAATAACCATTAAGTGGCACTTGAATTCCAATTCAAATAACCACTTAATGGACGCCAACTGGGGCAACTGAAAAATAAAACTAGATATATATTATGGTTATGTTATGGGCATACTTACGTATAAAATCTAATTTAACAAAACTCTCGCTAAATTCATAAATTCCTTTAAAGCCACGATTTTGTGTATTTGCGGTGCGCGGTAACGTATAAAAATGAACAAAAAGGCTCGACTCGCTCGAATACAAAACTAAGTTTCTTTGCTGTCCGCAATATGTACCGATTAATGCTGACGAATTATCTGGACCATCGTACACTTTCACATAGTCAAATGGGCAGCTGTTTGTAGTGATTGTTGTTGTTGTTGTTGTAATTTTATAGAAGAAAGAAACCAAGATTTCAGATAGATAACCGATTGTGTGGGTGTTGGGCTGCCAATCAAAGCAAACTGTGAAAGGGACCACAATTTGCTTTGATCTTGACTGGGTTTGGTTAATGGGAGTGTGTGTGTGTGTTTGTGCAGCATTAGGGGTACTCACTGTGGTCCACCAAAAAACAGATCAAAATCACGAAACTCTAATCTAACTCTCTGATTCGATTCACCAAGAAATTGATATGTGCATGACATATCCTTCGGATAGGCACCTGGATAGGTTGGCGATATGAGCGCACCAGTTTTATTGACACTCATGCTAGGCGTTATCGTGTAGGAACATGGTGACCCGGCAATGGGTATACCAATTTCATATTCCGCTATATATTTTCCAAATGAAATGTCAATGGGATTACACAGACTAACCAGCGGCTACTCACATGCATTTATAAACCTAAAAGTGCCCTCGAACAGGTCCGTCGACACATTCTTGTTGCTAAAAAATGAAATGGCAACGGCTCGGTACATGGAAATGCGACGACGCGGCGGAATGGTACCACAATACCGACCACCGAATGGCGAATTGATTAGCTCCGCTGGTTCGGATGATTGCACCTCCGAGTAGATATCCATGTACTCATGAACACAACTGCAATGAGGTGGGTCAGTCAAGTGGGGGGGAAAGTACGGGAATTAATTGAATACGTTACCTTGGTAATTCACCGACGGCCGAACCGCTATGTAAAAAACAAAAATCAAAATATCAAATGGTGGTTACTTTTTTGTGTAATGGAATGGAACTTACTCTGGCGGACTTCCTCTTAAATTAAACGATTTAAAAACTACTTCGACACGTTGGCCAGGTCCTGCTAGGAAAGTGTAAAGACATTGACGCGAATGATTGCGATGGTTGTGCAGCAGCGGGGCCGAGAAGCTGCCATTCTGTGGGCCACCAATGCGAGATACAAAGGTCTGATCACACTCTGCAAAGGATTTAGAGAAAAAAAGAGAGAACAAACGTGAAAGTTTGTTTATGGTAAGTCAGCAAGTTACAAGGCATTGCAATGGTTAGTCATAGACATTTACAACAAGACAAACACATACACAGAACTTGGCAGAAGAACTAGAGTCAAAGTGTTTTAGTGTGTGTGTGTGTGTGTGTGTGTGCGAGTGCATATATAGAACTATGAAGCGTTTTGAGTTTTGTTTCAACTACGGTTAAGACGACACACTAAAATATAACAGTTAACTACGGCCGCCAGGCACACACACACACACACGTATAAAGAGCGTGACAAATTGAGTGGTTGAGAAAGTTGGCGCCACCTACTTGGCGATTTTGCGGATCGCGATGACATCCATGGCCCGCCCCCAGCATCGTTGGGCGACTTTAAGTGCGCAACCGAAGCCACTGCGAGCAGAAGGAGGGGAGGGAAATGAAGTGAGAGACACACAAACAAACACAATGTTATTAATTTCGATTTGCATGACATTTGTGATGAGTTCTCTTTGGTTTGGGTTTGGGTTTGCTCTAGTTAAGTCAAGTTTTGATGCCTAACAAGGAAAAACGTTCCACGAACGTGTCGACTTTATGACAAGCTGCCTGTTTTTATTTTTGTTTGTCTTTCTATCAGCTGAGGATGTGAGCTAAGGCAAACACATGATGTTGCAGGTAAAAAGGAAATTCTTGTATGCAGATTGTATACAGTCCTGATTACACCTGGCATCTGTGGCGTATACGCAACGCAACGCAACACACACACACACACATACTCGGAAGCACACTTTGAGCTGCTGCATTTGTTCAAGAAGCATTTTTTATTTACTCATTTAACACTGAAATTGCCAATGGCTTAAGTAATAGCAGCATTTTATAGTAAATTCTATTGGCTTTCAGTTTTAAATACCCTGGCAGTTTCTTTATTTTATGTAAATAAAGGTTTTATTAATTTTTCTACATACATATAATTTTTGCATTGAATTGCTAATTAAGTGATTTCCCAAGTTGACCAATAGAGGAAGCCTCTTTTATAATCTTTTGGCTGTATTATAAGTCGACTGTTATTCGACTGTTATATGGAAGCGATACGAGGTAGTCATACGATTTTGATCAATCTTGATATAATTGTGTCATTGGGCCATTCAACAGATAATTTCGATTAGCGATTTGTGTTTTATGATTGCTGATTTTACATAGTTTGCTTTTAGGTGTCCTATTAAATTAGAAATAAGGTTTTTCATCATAAAGCCCTATACGGACCTGCGAAGTAACGTGAAGTTTCATACAAAATTTGTGGAAGAAAATGCAGAAGTAATGATTCTCTCACCCTTTACTTCGAGCTCACACGGAGCTGAGAAGTACTGTTGGGCTTAAAGGTAAATCTAATTTCGTTTGTGTTGAAGATTTAATACAGTCGTAAATAGTCGTTTTAACAAGGGTTTGAATTACTTATAAAAAATAGTAGGCCACTAGACTTATGTTCCACCTTGACGTAATATATGCCGAAGTAAGAAAAATTACTTACTTCGTAAGTCCGTATAGGGCTTAAAAATGTAAATTTCATATGGGCATTTCCATGATGTCGAACGCGGACGTTCGTACGACATAAAGTAAAAAAAAAGGCAAAATAAAAGGCATTTTCAATTCGTTTTTTACTTTATAATGAAGGTATTGAGTAGCACTATAAATAGTGCTAAAGCGAATGATAGGTGAAATACTGATTCCAAAATAATGGCAAAATAAAATGCGATTTGAACGGGACAAAAACAGAAGTTGCTTTCGGGGCCACCTACATATAGCCAGAACTTAGCGAACCCTGACGCATTTCTGAAACCCAAAATGTTTTAGAATCTTATGCATGAATGGTACTTTGAAATGGTTTTTAGTTGGATCAAAAATCTTCAGTACTTTTTTTAAAAAAAAATAATAATCTGATTCGTAATGGGACATTGCGAACGGGACATTTTTGCCAATATGATTCAAGTGGGTATGATTATGTATATATTTATGCATTTTAACTATAATCACTATTCCCGACGATGCTCGGGTCTCTTTAATTGTATTGAAATGGTTTTTGCACAAAACACAAAAAATATTAGTATGAATTAATTTTTAACCACTAAACTTTACACTTACGGACGCGAACGGGACCAACTTTGAACGACATTAAAATATAACAAAAAATTTTTGTATCAATTGGGATTTTTTTTATTAAATTGCTTATAACCAAATCTGTTTGTGCTAAACTTTCCATGCATTCACTTCTTCAATTTGTGACAGACAGATAAAAAATGGTCTTTTTCGGTATCGAACGGGACATTGAAAAATGGACTGAAGCAATCTAAAAATTTACAGTTAATCGGGATCACATTCTACTTATTGCTTTTTTTTTTAGATAAATTATGATGTAATAGACATTTTGTAGAATAATCTTTATCATGTATGATCTTTCTTAAAGAAGATAATAACAAAAAAGCATGCATTAATGGCAAAAAAAAAAAAAGAAAATGCACAAACTTTGCTGTCGATATACTCATAGAGTTTAATGACCATATGTTCACTTTAATTAAATTAGTTAAATTTGAATGATTCTTAACCATAATATGAATAAACAGAGAGATTTCAAGAACTTTTAGTTTTTTAGCCTCGGTGGACATTTTGGCGGAAATGCCCATATGACACCTAAAAATATACTATATCGTATAATCAGTAATGGAGTGTCTATGGTGAATGCCCCCCAAGTAAATTTGAGGGGGGTTGGGGGGGCCCATATTAATTAAAAAAGCTAAAAAACGAGTGTTTTGGTTCTGATCGATCATTCCAATGACAGCTATATGATAAGTCATTCAATTTTGATCGATTGGCTTATAGTTATTGTAAAGAACCCATTTATCTGCTGTGGCTGCCAAACATGAACTCAACTCGATCACCGTTCAAAGTAAGTAGCATCTTAAACGTGTGGCAACAAGAGTGTGCGATGGTGCAGTGCGCTAAGATGCATTTATATTCGTTTTCAGTACAAGGTCCCGAGCTCGATTACCAGACAAAGCATAGCTGACATTAAAAGTTTTTTCTTTGGTTTTATAAATAAATGAACCAAAACATGTGGTTGTGGTGGGTGGTTATAAAGAGAAAAGATATGTCCTATTCCTACAGAGTAAAGTGGTGGGCAGCAGAATATCTAGGGCTTGTGAGAAGATCACAAAAATCCCACAACCGTTGACTGGCTCTTTGTCAACGAATGTTCATGATTTCGATACTTTTGGAATGTATTTTTATCTATGTGCGATCCGTTATTCCGCTCAAATCGAATGCAATGGGCGCTTTAGGTAAATGTTCAATTTTCAGTGTTATATGGGTCATTCCATGTGTACTCAGCCATCCAATTTTTTTTGTGTTTTAACAAAAATTCATAGAGTAATCCTTTTTTTTAAGATTCCCACCACTAACAGATCGCGATATAAACGAAAAAAGAAACATAAAACTTTAAAAAATTATTGCGTCGCAACGGTGCATCCGATTTATTGTGAATTTACTATTTTCATGTATTCTATCCGAGAAAAAATAAGAGGTTCAAAAAATTAGTTCTTAAGTAGGGTTTTAGCAATCTTTAATGGTTTTTTGTCTTTTTTTCGAGGAGGGCCAACCGATATTTTTATGACATATTTTTTTTCTAGTTAAGGATATCCGTATACATATTTTAGAAAAAATTTCACAATAGGAAAATTGGAGTTTTTTAATTGGATTGCGAGCCAATGAAGCATTCGAATTGAATAACACTTTGGACCAGTTTATAAGCAAAAAAAGAGTCGGTGATTCTAGATGATTTTCGTATGTTAAACACGACTTGATGGCATGACTTTTTTTGTATTAACGTATAGTACGATAGCTTAACTTTAAACTAAAATGTTCCAATTAATTCTGAGATTTTTCAACCCATGAAATTAATATAGAATCATCACCATTCCTCCTTCTATAAACTAACAAAAAGTTGAATTTTGTTGCCTTGTGCAATTTTACCCTTTCTAAAATATTTGTAATATCGTTCTATTAATTAGTAGTACCAAATTTACCAAGAAAACTAAAATTCAATTCTAGGTAAAAAGTAAAGCACTCAGCTTCATTATGAACTAATTGGAATAGTTTCTACGGCTCATAACGTGCAACTGACATTTTAATTACTTTGTCATATTCAACATTTTACTTTAAGTTTAACATTAACCGCCGGTTTGCGGTTTTGGCTTCCAATTAAATTCAATTTTGAGCACATAATAAATAAGGGGTGCTTTTTGAGCACGCTAAATGTCGGTTTTGTTTTACTGTTGGCTTTGGCATGTGCTTTGTTGGCTTTTGTGGGTTAGCAGCAGCTGTGGTTCAGTTGGTTCAAGCCAATATTGCGTAGTTTGTGGCACGAAATGGAATTTGAAGTTTTGCTGGGTAACTGGAAAATGATAAATGTATTCAAAGTGCACAGCCCGCAATGAAGGTGCCCACAGAAGTAGGCAACAGTTTTTGTTTGATGATGACCAAAGCGGAAAAATTTGGGGAATCCCATGAGATGATAAAGGTGAAAATTGGCATTTAATGGATGGAGGGCAATACAGATAAAATATGTGAAATATTATTCAAGAGAATAATTGTTAATGACTTTGTAAAGTGAAAATTTTCAAATTCTCAATCGAAGATAATGAGTAGACTTCCCAATGGGAGATTCTACTTTTTATTCCACTTTCTTCGGGAATATAGTTTTGAAGTTGTCGTTCCAATTTTGAGCTGTTATACATTAGGCAATTCCCTTTGTCTTGGCAGTTAAACTCACCATCAGTAGATATTTTGAGATGTTTCTGTTTTCGAAGTCCTGCTGCTCTTTTTGCTACTGCATACTTTACGAAAGCGTCTACTACTTCTTCTGCCATACAGGACAAAAAACTGTGATTCTATTCATAAAGCTTTGGTCATTGTTTCTGACCCGTTTTGATCCGTCCCCTTTTCACACAGTTATTTAAGTGAATAATCCTCAGCTAAGCTGTTTGCATAATTTTGCATTTAATTATGCACGCATTTTCAACCAAATCCCTTTATGTAATTGTGTCAAATGAGAATTATCAGTTGTTGTTGTTGGTGCAAAAATCTAAATTAATTTTTAGCAGACGCACGCGAATGCAGTTCGCAGAACTGCAAATAAATGGCACACACGCAAAAAGTTTGCTCATTAAAATGAGATCGGATTTCACAAAAAAAAAAAAAACACACACACACACAAACACAAAACCCTAATGGCAGAGCAGACTGCCGGCATTCCCTGTGCCCTCTCTCATCTACATAATAAACACGGTAACGTGAGATATGGGGCGTTTGGGCGTGACCATGGGGCGTAACAATGTCAACCGCAGCGAAAACAGGCAAAACGGATGCGTGCACCTCCCAATGCCAGCCCCTCTCCTCACTCTCTCCCTCCACTGACAATGACAATGGCGCAGCAAAGTGTCAATAAATTGTATGCAGACGACATTTGCATTGCCATAAATATTTTTTTGTTGTTTTGTGCGGCATTTTGTTGTTTGTCGTGTTTGTGTGTTCCTTCCTGACGATTCCTCGTCGTAATTACATTAATTTACACCTTTTTGTTGAACAAAAACTGCAACATGTAATTGCATAATGTAGAGAGAACAGATGGACCGCAAATGCTTGTAACAATTCATATGTGCGCCAATATATGTAAGCATTTACATTTACAACTGCGGTGCAAAAGGCTTCCCTTGGTTGAGCATGAGTGAAACAGACAGAGGAGGAAAACTTAAGCAAGAAGCATTATGGTATGCGCTAAATTGCGCCCCCAGGATGCGTGCAACTAAATGTGCAGAGACCAAGACACATGATGAGGCCCCAAAGAGGCACGTAATATTACTAATAACAGTGAGCACTTACACACATCAAAATAAGTCCTAAAGTGCTCACAGGCGACAACAAAGTAAATGACAGATTTTATGGGAAGACATTGTTTTTATATATAGAAGTTTCGTTTTGCTTCTACTGAGTTAGTTAATTTATTTACCTTAATATCGGAATTCTAATAAAATTCTTATTGAAGTCCTCATTCCCGATGTCATGCAAATTTATTTTGGCACTATGCTTTATATGAATAGAAACACTTTTTAAAAGCTCAGAAAGCTGAATGCTTTTGAAAAGCTGTCTTATTTATATGAAGCATAGTGCCTTAACCTGTCGTAAAGAGAATGGTTTGTTTTGCGGATGGATCTCTTAACTTATCATATATAATGAACCTTATTTAATTACTTCTTCAATAACTAAAACATTTTTGCCTCTATTTTGCCGGATGCAAACTTTATTTGTTCGTTTTCTAAATGAAATTTTATGAAAATGTTTGCATTTTTATACTTAAATAAATTTATTTCGTGAAGTCCCGAGAATTTTAAAATATCTTCCGATCCGCCCAGTTTATGTTGGCTTCCGCAGTTGGAATAACCTGTGGAGCCCCTAAATCCTGTAAATCTCTTATAGATCCCTTCCAACTCTTTCAATATCTGAAGGTAGCCTGATCCTTCTATGTACATTAATATGAAAGATTTGTATTATAAAAAAAAGGTGGAATTAGTTCTAGACAATTATTTTCAATCGGAAATAACCTGACAGTTTTGAATTCGACGCTTTAAAAGTGGAAAATTTTACAAGAAAGGCAAGGAACGTCTAGTAAGTGCATCAAGTTAAATCAGCTTGACGGTGTTTATCAAATCCACAAAAGGGGAGCTCTACCAACAATAATTGCTGCGTTTGAGCCATGCCATAAGCAAAAAACCAACCTAGAATGAGGAAAGGCTCAACTGCAAAAAAGTGAGCAATTGACAGTGGAATAGCTGATACTAAGTTAGACAGAAACGGGGCAGCTCATAATATGGTTAACGTGTGTGTATACAATGCATTCTCTCTGTTTGGCATCAGTGGTACTGGCGCATTCAAAACAGAAAATTCTAAGCAAATAGAGAAAAACAAACAAAATAAATACCAAATAATTCCTTTAATTTCATAAAATACTAAAAACAGACAAAATTTTAAAGCATTTATTAAATAAGTTTTAGATTTTTAGCTTAGTAAAGAAAAACTAAGAAAAAATTCACAATACACAAAGGATGCTTTGGAAAACCATACAGCTGTATCGGAAGGTTCCCAACTTCTTCATCAGTGGTTTTATGCCTGACGAACTGCAGGAATGCCATAACTGGTTTGGGAGCCCAAAACCAGCTACGTGCAAGCAAACAAATCGCCCTACAGGTCGCTTTGTGTTTTGTGTGTGTTACCCTTGGTATTGTATTAGTGAGAGAGATTTTTTCCCCGCTTCAAACGCAATGACTCTTATAAATAACCATAAAATCAAAAGAAGCAAAATATTTAAAATTAAAAAAAAAGCCTAAACCAATAACTTATAAAATATCATAAAATTTAAAAATAAAAATCCCTAAAGCTTTCAATAATATGCAAGAAATGCCAAAAAAAAAAAACTCAAAAATATCAAAGATAATCGATAAACCAGTGCTAAAACCCCTACAGTTTCGTTACAACGCTCTTATACCTCGTTTATACACACAAAATTTATCATGATAAATGCCCTTTAAAGTATGCTATGTCCATGAATTATTAAGGAACATTTTTCTTTCATATTTGCCATTACACTCATTTATTTTGTATAACTATAACCTCACTGACAATATGAAAAAATTCACAGTGTAAACTGTGTATGACTCTTCCATAACCGACTTGATCAAATATAAAATTATTCAAGCAAATAACGTTTGCATATTTTCATGGGCATTTATCATGAAACATTTTGTGTGTATAAACGAGGTATTAGTTTGGTTTCAAACCCGGTTTCTTTCAATGTTATATGTACACTCAATTAAAAATGGTTCTCTTAAAGGCAACACAAATTTCTTTCTTTTATACCCACCTTCTCAAAAGTATACTATCCGTTCTAAATCGAATAGTAAATTTCATATTTGGATCAAGAACATTCATATACAATAGCACGGTAGGAGGGAAAATTCTTGATCTGAGAGTTGATTTTTTGATCCAAGAATGAATTTTTGCGTTCGAATTTCTTGGAACAATTGGAAGCTTACTGCAGTATTTGATAAGATGATTAGAGTGTTTAAGTGAAAGTAGGCGATGGAGTGCAGCGGGTATAATTTCCGTATCTAAAACAAGATCGGATGGTTCCAAAATGCGAAACGCCCGGACTCAAGAAAAGCATTCTTAACTTAAGCCCGCCGTTTTTGGTATAAGGTTTTTGAAAATATGCTCCGTCAGGGGCCAGACCGGACTACTTGAAACTTAGATAGGTTTTGAAGTCAGTGAACTCGAACTCAAAAGCCAGTAAACCGATCATACTGAAATTTCGAAGACATTTTCTAGATGGGAAATATGGAAATTTCATTTCTATTTTTTGAACAGAAAACGACATGCAAGTTTATTGAGTTAGGCTTTAGGCAGAAGACTATTTTTGGGTTGGGGAAACACACCATGCTTTCAAAGTAAAAATGCTCTACAGATTTATTGTCAGTTGGTCCAAATCCTTGAGTTATGTTACTAAATCGACAAGGTGTTTGTTCACTTTCGCAGCACTTGCCCTTTTATTAACAACCATTTGCATAAAACAACACGGAATTGCGAAACTTTTGTCGCCTATCCAGAATCTTTGTCTGTCTGCACCTTTGCCTATTAATCTGCACCATTTTCCCCTCATCAGCATCTCTCCAGCTGTGCAACTGTCTGCTGGGTTTTACTGCTCGAGTACACACACTTCTTGAAAATTTAATGGCAGACGCTGCTGTTGGCACTTCTGACCCCCCGCCTGCCATTTGGGGATGATGCCTGTGGCTGCTGGAATACAACGACACCTCAGTCGAACAGCTCATGTTACAGACAATTTGCGTTAAATTTACAAGTAACGCCGTTTGCCAAATACCAGTTACCTCAAGCCCGGACCAGACCGCAACATATCTTCTCGCTGTTGTTGCCATAACCACAGCCGTTTGACGTCGGCAACAGCAATTAAAGTGGATTCTCATGAAAATGAGTTTTCTTAATAGTTTATTTAGCCCGTCAATAAAATCATGACGATAAAACGCGTTGATTAACATGAGGAGAAGGCAAGCACAGGTGAGGACTCTCTTGCCAAGGATAAGAATCTGAGAAACATCTGGCTGTGTGTACAACCTAATTATGTAGATTATGTTGCAAGGCTTGAGTGCATATTTGTGTTAGCTATTAAGGTGGGGGCCAATTACTTGAGTAATTAAATTCTCAACGATTGCCAATTAATAGTTTTAGCCTGCAGAATGCAATTAGCAGGTCCTTAAATTGTAATTATTATATTGTAAAAACAACTACAAAGTTTTGCACTGGCCACTGCTCAAGTGCGGCTAATTAACATGCTGCTCACGCTGGCGGGTGGGCTAAGAAGCGAATGCTAAGCAACAAACTTGAACTTGGTTGACAGCTGCCCCCAGAGAGAAGCTTGAGGTAGGTAGCCGGAAAAGGCAGCTTCAAATTTATTCAAATGCTTGCTCAACGCCATAATTTATGGAATTTAATTTCTGATAACTTTGAAAACTGCATTTGAGGGGCACTTCAAGTTTTCAACTTTCAACTAAATGAAACGAAACTTTTCCCGATAAGTGGGCAATAAGAAAATTGATTCGGGTAACTACTCACGCTTTGGGCCGGCTTGTGCGAACGTACCTGCAACGACATGGAAGGAACAGAGAGAAAAAGAGAGAAAGTCAATATGAATAACCAAATGGGATCGGATTTGCCTATACAGAGAGAAAAAACGTCGTAATAGAATTCAGTTCAACTGAATTTGATTTTAGGAATGGAAATTTAAATAAAAACCAAGGTACTGAAGCCTGAATCACGTTAAATTCAAGGGTTGTAGGTGATATAACATTATACAAAAAAATTATGAAATATGAATTATTATATATATTTAAGGATAACAGGATACAAATTGACGCATAGAATTGCTTGGTACATTAGAAGCGTCCCTCTCAACTTAGCTCATATTTACCGAAAATAAGGGCAACATGTTTCAACAATCTAGGAAGCTAAAGGTTTATTGAGCCCACAAACCTTAGACTCTACGGTGGGTTCAAACCTCTAGACCGAACCTTGTACAGATATTTTGAGTTTTGCCTTGGTAATACTTCAATTTTTTTTCTCTGTGTACCAAAACGTTGGCTATGGTTAACCGAAAGAACCAATTAATATGAAGAGCACAAGCAAAACTGACATAAAGGGACTGTAGCACAATCAAGGATCTTGGTATTTCAAATATATATTACAATATAATTAATATCAGACCATTGTGATGTCAAGGCATAAGAAGAAAATAAAAACCAAGCACAGACACACACAGACAGCATCAACTCAATAAGCGTCAGATTATGCAGTCTAGTCGGGTTTCAGCTGAAGCACCTCGTGTTGCATGCAGCTAATCAATCAACCAACCGTCCCACCAACCAACCAACCAACCAGAGCGAATGCTCTTCCAGCAGCTGCTTTCAATGGGCAATTATTGATTGATGCCAAGTGCACATCGCTGCCGGCGCCCGCCCGTCCTATCTCTCCGTCCGTCTCTAGCTCTGAAGTGCCTTGTTGCAACCCTGATCTAGTGCCCCTTTTCCATAAAGGTTCTTGTGTGTGCGGCTGCAGCAGCTGTCAATGTTAAGATTTTAGACATTGAAATTATTCTTTTGTGGCGTCAAAGCTTAAAGTTTTAATTTGTTGTTTCTTTTTTTTTTTTTGAATACAGGGTGACAACAAATAACTAAAAAATTTGCGAGAAAATATATTTAAGCAAAACAAAAAATTATTCACAATAATTGGGTTTAATATTTAGAGCCATTTTCTCATCTTCCTATTTTTTTAAAACTAGGTGCTTTTCAGATAAAACTATGTTGCCTTCTTTTAGGCCGCTTTAAATCGCTCCGGCTATAGACATAAACATAGATTTGTACAGCGGCCTAAAAGTAGAAACTTAATTTTTATCAAAGCACCGCGAAACCTAAGGGTATTTCCATTCCAATGCCTTTTCTTTAAATGTCTATGTTAGTATCTACCACGACCCGTACGCAATTTTAGACGCAGCCTAAAAGTAGGCAACACAGATTTGCTTAAAAATCACCTAGTTTTAAAAAACATGAAGATGAGAAAACGGCCCTTAAAGTGGCTTCCTTGGCCGGCGATAAAGAGATCGAAACGCCACTTGATATTTTCGGCAATTGCTTCATTTTAATTGGGCTTCATGGGGCTTATGATCTGTTAAAAATATGGTGATAAAATGCATAAAATGGGTTTTGCACCGCGATCTGTGGGTCGGTACTGATTCCTACTGAAACGTCCATTACGTATGGCGAAAGAATTGCTTAGCCAATGGCACGTTCTCCCCACGTTCTTGAGAATGTTCTTGGTTAATTTTGACAATTTTGAAATCTAAATGAGGATTGGAATTTGATGGGATTAAAAAGATAAACTCAATGAAGGGGTTGTGTTGAAATTTTAAGTCGGTATAGATGTGGATTCGTGACGGTTGGGACTGTATAGAATTTTTATTCCCGCGCCCATTTTAAGTTGAAAATAACTTCCATTTGTACGTGCTGCAACTTTCATCTTTAATTAGTCGATTTTACTTTGACTAACTAACTAACAGTTTGAAACAATCTCTTGCTGACTTACTTGTTGTCACCCTATATATATATTTTCTCATGCCTGTTTGACTTGCCAAGCTTCCCTGTGAAATGGAACTTTTCATTGGATTTCGTTTTTCTTGTTTTGTCCTTGAGGCTTTTGTGGTGTTGTCAACTTTGCCAGTTTTTCAAAGTTTTTGCTAGGGCTTCTGGGTGTTTATTTGATTTGTTATTTTTATGAAATAACAAAACAAACGGCATATTTAACAGCTATTACTCAAAATTGTATAGAAAAGTTTGCTCGAAAGTATGCTACAAAAATTTTGTGGCACAAACAAAAAAAATGAAACAAAACAAATTTATTTAAATGAGTCATAAAAATTAAGTGGAAATGTGTAAGTCACGTGGGCGGGACAATGCGCGAGCGAGGCGAATTTTAATGCTGCTCGGCAAACGTTAAACAAATAAAACTATAAATATAGTCGAGCCGCCATGTTGACGAGAAGGAGAGCTTATTTACATAAGTGGCCTGTGACTAAGGCACGTGTTTGATATTTTGCTTAGTTTTATGTCTGACAATGTCACACACACACACACACACACTCAAGCACATCCGCCCGTTGATAATTCAATAAACTAAACAAGTCTCTGCACAAGATTTATGGGTTTTGTGAACCCAACATATACACAAAACTGCTTCGAGCGGCTTATAAATCTTTATATCCACATCCGTCCACAGCTTCTTCATCTGCTGGGGAAATGTCATTACGGTTTGCTTTAGTTCTTACGACTCTCTTATTAAAATGCCATCTTTTTTTTTAAGGAAGAGGAGGACAACATTTTACAAGGAGTTTGCCTAATGAACACGAAGCGCGGCTGCTTCATAAATTGCCAACACTTATGCTCAATAAATGGCCATAAATCTGTGCCTTGCCTTACTCGGTGGAGACATTAAAATGCGCGACGCGCCCAGAAGTAGGCAACAGAAATATTGTGTGTCGACGTGTGTGCGTGAGTATCGCAAATCTTTGTAGAATTTGTGTGCGGTAATTTTGTTTTAAAAACGCAAACATTTGTTACACACCAGCACAACGCCCACATCTGTGCCCAAGTTTTGGCCAACATTTTGCCAGCATCCTCCCCACTCAATTCTTCATCTGGGGTTTTAATGCGCAAACATTAAATTTATGCGCCTAGGCAGGGAAGAGCGGAAGTAGGGGCAGCTATATGGGCAGCTAAATTGATTAATTGACAGTTGACTCAGCGGTAATTTGGACAGCATACTGCCGCCTGAGTGTGTCTGACAATACTTGAACTTGATGGTCAAAACTTTTATGGTTCAATAATACGCATAGAAATAGGGGAAAGTCAATTGCGTTTGCTAAACGCATACAAAAATCCGTGGTAAAGCAAAATTGTTGCAACAACCATGGTTACAAATCAATCAACCCATTAAATTTTACTGCAACTGTAACCTAAATCCTAAATTAAAAAAATGTATTGAAATACTAAAACTAAAAAAATGTCCTTTAGATATATAAATATTTATATTTATTAAGCTAAGTTCACACAGGCAAATAATTTGCCTAAATTTTGTTAAAAATTTAGCAAAATAGGCTTAAATAGGAAACTTATCAGAACTTTTGAGCAGACGTTTTCAGCGGATTGATCCATTGCTTTAGTTTAAAGTCCTGCAATGTCTAATGTAATAGTTATTTAGACAAATTTTCAACAAATTTGCGCAAATTATTTGCCTGTGTGAACTTTCCTTAAGGCTGTAAGCCGGTCCCAAAACTCGCAAAACCGGTTTGGTTAAGGTTTTAAATTTTTCCAAACCGATCCTTAGCCGTTGCTTCGAAAACAAAAATGTCTTTCGAAATCTTTTCAAAGAACATGCTCTAATATCCAAAAAAAAGAGGCTTAAAAATCATCATAAAAGCACAGCATACACGCTGGTTTCGCTGCTGCATTAAATTGTTGTTGTTGTTGTCAATTATTGAATTGATGACCTGAGCCTTTTGCTTGCTGGTCATAGAAAACAGAACTCTCAGGGTAACAATTAAGGTTTCAGCATCAAGAAAGCAAACAGAATAAACACAACAAGGATGAGGATGTCATATGAAAGAGAGGGTGTAAACTAGAGATGGGCGCATGTCGAATATTTTGAACACGAGCCGACTGTAACACTAATCGCATATTTCAAACACGCACACCACACGGACGGTCAAAAATTTCGTAAACACGACTCGTCACGAATCGCACGACTTTATTTAAGCCCTATACGGAACTGCGAAGTAAGTAATTTAGCTTACTTCGGCACAAGAAGTATCTATTACAATTTGTAAACTCGAAGTTTTTTGTTAAATGCGCATGAGTGAGACAGATAACGTTTACATGTATAGTAAACTGGCAATATGTTAACTATGGAATGAAAGATTTTGAATGTCCGCCGCACGTGTAATAGATTTACCTTACGTCGGCAAGCATTTGCGACTGTATTAAAACTTCGACTTTTCGTATTAAATTTAATTTCAACTGATTGCTGATTGCGGCAAGGTGAAGTAAAATTGGTTGCAACAATGTATCTTCAGCTTCTTCAAGTAACTTGATTTTCACCGGTTATAGGATCCATTCATGTGCTGTTAAGCGCAACAGTACTTCTCAGCTCCGTATGGGCACAATAAAAAGGGTGAAGGAATCATTACTTCTGCTTATTATTTCCACAAGTTTTGTATGAATTTTTTCGTTACTTCGCAGGTCCGTATAGGGCTTAAGAGTAAACGAAAAAAATGTGTAATTTGGTTTAAAAGAGTCGACTTTAGATAAGTGTGACCATAAGCCGATAAAGGAAAAATACAATTATTTTTAGAGAATAATATGTCCGGTTGAATTTTGGTCTTAGGGCCGATTTTTCATTTTTTAAAATTTTACTCCGTTTTTGTAGGAGATGAGAATATTTTTTATATTTATTTCTTAATATTTTTTGTATACTGTTAAGTCAAATAGTGTCAGCTTGTGTCGTGCTAGTCGTGTTTTGTCTTGTTAAGTCGTGTTAGACTGTGTTCGTGTTTTAAGAGCACGAAATCTAATGTTGCACACGTCGTGTTGAGTCGTGCATGTTTGTGACACGAAGATAAGCACGACACATAATTTTTATAAAAAATTACCCTCTACTTACAATTTGTTTTCTAGTTTTCATTACAATCCCGATGTATCTGCTGAACTTGGAGAAGTCATCGACAGAATGTCTTTCATTATGAAAGTTGACTTCAATGACAATTTTATTTGCAAATTATGCAAATGAATACAATATATTACAATATTGCTCCTTTACTAGGATTTATAGTGAAATGTTTTCACTAAGTTATCAATACTTAAGTGGAATTGAATTTTTTACTACAAGCCCCCATAAAGTGAGTATTTTGTCTGTAGAGTAATTTCAATGGCCTCAAGGTCGTATCATAAGCAGATTTTGCTAACGACTCTATACCGATAATCAACTTTCCATGCAGGCGAAGAAAAATATAATAGTTGGATTTACTGTGCGCACAGTTGCTCAATTAAAACCACAAATAAACACTCTAAAATAATTCCAATTTTTGCAGTTTAATTCACTTTAAGTGCAGTTATTCCAACATATAAAAAATAAACAAAGTACCCGGTTGGTAAAAATTCCAAATAAAATCAAATCACTTGGGGGGGGATAAAATATCAATAAATTGAACCAACAAGATTTCATTTCTGTGAACATTTCACAAACTGCATTGAATTTCAAACCATTAGACAAGCATTCGTTATGGACCTGGGACAATTTTTATCTACAGTTTACACACCGTTGATTCAAATTTGTGACCCCATCGGCGCTGGCAAGTTAATAAGCACATAGATTCGCTTTGGAAAGTTGTCATGTTCATGAAAATGAGAAATCTATTGCTCTGTGATTTAGTATGTTTTCGATTTCGACTATCTAATTGGGCAATTTCCTTTAGATAATTGCTTTGGAGCACTGTGAGCATCGGTTGTATGTGGGCATGGACGTTCTAATCAAGCCTCTGTCAAATAACTAAGTTATACTTACAGCATTTGTTCTTTCGCTCCGTTGCGCAATTACATAATTCTGTGCAATTCCCAAAATATACAAATTGAAAAATCACACCATTTGCATAAGTCCGACTAAGTGTGCGTTGCTCGGTGTATATGGCGACTAACGTTAAGAGCCTAAGAGTGCACAATTTGCTGATATGCATACGCAGTCATAAAACGTGACATTTGCCGTCAACTTCAATTTGGACAAGGCATTGACTGGCCATAAATACCGCATACGTGCGTCTGTGCTTATGTACACGCCACATCTATGGCAAAAAGGTAGCAAAAAATTCAAAATAAAACGAAATTTGCATATGTGTGTTTAAGGGGAAACAAGGGGTGAAAGGTGCTTGGGACGTGTTTTATGCACACTCACACATTCGCAGGGAATGCTGAAAATCAAGTAGGTAAAAGGTAAAGCCAAAGCAACTTGGCCTAATCTGCATAATAATAAACCACACACACACACACACCAAATTGCCGTCAAGGCAAGAGGAAACCCTCTTCTATGTCTTTGAGTTCTCAACTTTGCCCGTTTGCCATATTTAATATTGTGTAAATTGAATTTCCATCACTTTATGATTACTTGATGCTCTCAGATGGAAATTTACAAGGCCCCCTGCAATAAGTTGTTGTCCTTGTCCCTTATCCTTTGGACAATGAAGTGCTGTTATACCCTTGCAAAGGGCATTTCCATTTTGTCACAGTGTTTGTACAATACAGTTAACTAAAAGCCAATGTGTCAAAAGTTCCTAACAAAACTCAGGGGAATGTTTGGCTACACTAATGAAAATAAATTGTCACTTTTTTTTGCGCACACATGGCAAACGTTGCCATACATAATCTCTGGTTATTTAGATGCCTCTGACAATGACACAGATGACGGATTTGTTACGATTATGAAATATTGTAAATTAAAATTGATTAAAAAGTAAAAAATAAACGAGTTTTTTCTTTAGATATTTTGTTTGTTTAAAAAATTCAGTTCTAACACTAAGGGTCGATTTCTAATCTTTTAAACAACTGCAATGTGTCAGATAAACATGCATATTGCTCTGTTATTTGTTAGTTTATATGACAGATAGTGCAATGTAGGAGATATGAAATCGGCCCTAATTCATTTATCTGAGTTTGTTGTTCCATGGTACTGAAATTTTATAAAATGCTGAATGGGTACCGGCATATCAATGATATGCCTTCACTTCACACAATTTGTGTGGCGCCACATTTAAAAGTATATTACAGTCGGAATTTCTTACTTGTTTGTTCAGCCTAATACAACATTTATCTCTATATATAGACATTTTCATTATGTCGAACGGGACCTTCGCAGTGAAAAAAAGTCAAAATAATACGGATTTTTGTTTTTAATTGTAATTGATGGTAATGTTGATTTTGGGCAATTTTTACTTTGATTTGAATTTTCCCAAAAAAACATAATACTTTTTTTTTTTAATTCAATATGAAGCACTTTCGCGTGGGAAATGTCGCACGGGACATTTTTTTCCATCATAATTATAATATTATTTTAGTAACTCTTTTAACAAAATTATATATAAATAAGCGTAGTAAAAATGTTTTTAGACAACACAAGATATCAATGTATTTATTTTCATAAAAAACAAAAAACAACTAATTTTTCAAAAATATTGGAACGTCCTTCAACTGTTTTTTGCAGTTTTCCTAATTTTTTTTTCCTCGCCGTTTTTGCTCATTTTGATATAAATATTAAATAAGAATGATTTAAAAAAATCATATATGACCATTTTATTTTTTTGACGTGACGAGACATTCGTACGATAAAATATAAAAAAAAAATGAAGGAGACAAGACTTAAAAAAAAAGTTATATATTAGAAGTAATTCAATAGAACTTTGTTAAGAAAAAAAAGTTACAAGAATCGCCTCAGAGGACTCAAAGCTATAAGTAAAAATATGCTCTGACCTGACGTTACTCAAAACGGAAGTGGGTTTTGACTCGGATTTCAAAACTGCAAAACTCTGCGAATTGAGAAACTCTTTTTGTATGAAACTTTTTTCACTAGTTTCTAGAATAATATAAGTTTATTGTCCAATTTACCAAATAAAAAAATCATTTCTCGTTTTTTTTTTTTAATTAGCTTTTTTATATCTGACGTGACGTTACTGAAATTTTATTTGGCAATTTTTTGGTGAAAATAATTTTTCTAAAATTATTAAACGCAACAAAAAAAATCAATTTTAATTGTAGCTACAGTTTTACGAAAAGATTGGAATTGCTCAATGACTCTTAGAACTGTAAATCGAAAAGAGAAAATGCACTGAAAAACTGGCCAAACTGCCCCGATATATCGCTATCTGTACTAAGGAAAGCTTTAAATTCTTTAATTAAAATTATGTTGCATATTTAACTTTTCTCAATCAAGTAAGAAACAACTTTTTATAAACTTTTAATTTATCGGTCATGGTAGACTTTTCCGAGGAAATGCCCATATCTGAGAAAAATTTACTTACAATGTCGCACGGGACCAACTTTATATAAGTATCAAGATCACAAATATTAGAATTTTTCAGCATGGCTTTTTTTATTGGAATTGTATTAAAAATCTGCATTTGTGGTCAATATTGGATAATCATACTGCATGTACTTTCGATGCACAGTAAACAAATGTTGCTTCTGAATGTCGCACGGGACATCGAAATATGCGGTCTCATATATAAAAAAAAATAATTTTTTTAAATTTTTCTAGGGTATACAAGTTTTCCTCTACAGTTCTGCTTCGTGTTTGTGAGTTAGTCATTTTGTTATATTTGTTATTTTGTCCTGTTTTCTGTTTATCCAAATATTAGCAAATGACTCTGTTGTTCGGGCTTAGGCTTATGTTCGTATGTATTTGCTGTGACAACGAACTCGTAGCTTAGCTGCGGGCGAGCATTTACCTTGGCTCACAGGATGAGGAGGCTGTAGCGAGAAGGTATTTCAATTTTAATCAACACTCTATCTATGCCAGAGGTCTAGCGCTAATAAAACTTTATTATCAGCACTATTTTTATGCCGGTGTCGTTGAAAAATTTATAGCTCTATGGTTGGTCGGTCGAGCATTTGCAATTTCCTCCAGCTCAAGTGTGTTGCCTTGTCACTTAAGCATCTAAGCTGCAACCCTAAAGCATTTCACGCTGAGCCTCTAAAGTGCGTCTATGCAAGACGACACTTTGATATTCAAATTGAGTTTGATTTTCATTTCTATGGGAAATTGCCAACGCTAAGCTGGCCACTTGATTGTCAGAGTGCAACAGTTACTGGGAATGGAAACTGAGCAATCAGTGCGAATTGTGTGTGTGGGAATAAGGCGATTTCCTGGTAATTTAATATCTCGATTAAAATGAAATTAACTTTTAATTGATATCTTGTTCATATCCCGCCATATAAATTATAATTAAGTTGTTTTTGGCAAATTTATTTATTTGAATACAATTTCATGTAATTTTGTTTACAGCGCGCGCACGTTTTGATTTGTGGGGTGAGTGTGAATTACATACATATATTTATCATATGTTTATATAATATTTTGGATAGTACGTATATTCTTATAGGTTCTCTGGCACCGATTTGTAGACTCAAGTGCATAACGTACACTCAGAAAAAAAGCTTAAAGCAAGTATATAGTACTGAAAGTACAAATATACTTGATCCAAGTTTAAAATTCTTATTATAAGTACGATTTTTTCAAACTAAAAATATTTGACTTAGGACCGTTTTGGAATATTTTAAGTACATTTGAGACTATTTAAAGATTAAGGTCGAACCCATTCCGTTTTACTCTTAAAACAAGACTTTGCATACTTAAATGAAGTACTAAATATGCTTCATTTAAAGTCATTTAGGTTTCAAATCAATTACAATTCAATCTTCAATACATAAAATAAAAAAAAAAAGATCTTAATTCGAACAAATACAGATTCTAAACTAATTCCGAAAATTTTCTGAAATCAACGTTTATGTAGCATACTTTTCTGGCATATCTATTTCCTACTCATTCCAAGAAATTGTGTACTTAAAGTAAGAATGCATTTTCTAGAATTTGTTGACTTACTTGAAGTATGCAAAATTCTAGTTATAAAATTATATTAACGTTAGTTTTTAATTTCAAATAAGAGTCGTACTTATTTTAGTATATATTCCCTCCTGTTCGTACTTAAACTCTGGCAGGCGTTTTTTTCTGAGTGTATAGATTTTTTTATGGGCTATAGAACCGTTAACAACATTTAAACTTTGGCTGTTACTACTCATAGGTATATAATTTGATAGACACACAAACACACGCACATAAAACTTATCCAAAAAGTGGTTATTCTTGATATATATATAAAATGCAGACACTTAACTACGACAACTCAATTCGGTACGTACATAAATCCCTCTGCTGCTCTTAACAAGTGCAATTGCTTATATCATTCCAGTTGATATGATCTTAAATAACATTTCAATATACCCAACCATAAAAAAAAAAAAAACTTAAACATAAATTAAGGATTCAACATGGAGCTCATTTGGTTGCAAATCTCTTTTGTCCTCTTAGCTGGACTTTTGTCGGTTTAGACATTAAATTTTTTTCGCTTATTTATTTATTTGCTTGCGTGTGTATATACGTTGTCTGCAACATTAATAAAACATTAATAAAAATTTGTTAACAACACGTTTATAAAAAAAGAACGCAACTTTACGACGGTTGGGTTACACATAGGTATATTTATAAATATGTATATAAGTATATAGTTAACAACACTTAACACCAGTGTTGGATAAAACTGCTCATTTCAGTGAACAAAGTCAGTTGATAACTGTTAAGTGAGTGAGCAAAGTGAGTTAGCTTGTTCAGTTGTTCCCTTTAGTCATGTTGATGCTCAGTTGTTCAGTTCTTCTTTTCAGTGTTCAATTGGTTTAGTTTCCAACTCTTTATAATCTCATTAACCATAACCATAAACTCTCCAAAAAAGCACGTAAGTGAACAACTGAACAAAAATAACCAGTGAATGAGCAACTGAACAAGAACTTGTTTACTTGTTCAGTTTAGTAATTAACTCATTTTTGTTCACTTACTCATGAACAATCCAACACTACTTAACACACATTTGCTACATAAAGATGTCTAATGATGCAATGCTGGGGAATGTGTGTATGATCCAAATTTTGTTGAATTTCCAAATCGGGATTTTTCTTCACATATTCTAAAAATTTTCACATCACAGCCAATGGGTACGGACGATGGGACTCTTTCGCTCTCTCTCCCTTTCTCTCTATCTCGTTTCCTCTTTAAGTTGGCTCTGTTTCGTCTGCTCATTTGCCTTGTGTTTTTTTTGGGGGTACTGAGAATGAGATCAATGATGCTGGTAACGCTGGCGCTGGCGGCCTGGGCAAAGTGTGTGGTGGCCGTTTATTCACAAGCTCGAGGCCTTTGTTATCCATCTGGGAAATTGCCAGGTCCCAGCTGAAGCATATCTCACTTGGGCTCCTCAATTGTCTGGCCAACCACTATGATGATAATAATGAAAACGGCCAATAGAACCAGGATGCAGCAAATGGCCACAGCCACCATGGCGCTGTTACTCATGCGAGGGCGTTTAGTTGGTAACGATGTCCACTTGAAAATTGAAAGTAATCGAGTGTGTGAGTGTGTTACTCGATACTGTTGATTGATTTGATGGTATCTCAACGTTGGATTTACAGGTTAGCGTTTGCTGTGTGGGTGAAATATAGAGGAGAAGAATTTGCATATTTTTCCCTGAACAGAACCGAGGTCCTCTGTCTGTGCACAATTGAGATTATCAGTTGATCCACTGCCCATGTCAGCGCCTACTCTCTGTCTCTTTTTATGGCAGTGACAAATGCCCGGTTACCCTTACCATCACGCCCACCCCACTATAGGAAATTTTCCCACTTTTCTGCCCTTAAATTTACAGCTTTATAATTGAGCAAAGTTTTTAGTTTATATATAGTTATAACCGATTCTTCATAATTTTCTTTAATAACGTTTTCACGAAGAACAAACAACTTTTTCTCACTAAGCACTATTTTCCAACCGATTGGTCGTTAGGATATACATAGTCATCCGATTTTGACAACGTTTTTTATAACTGTTAGAAATCATTTTAAATTTATAATTCCAGAGTTTTAGAACGGTATCATTGAAAATCAAAAAGTTTATCTCACTAGCACCTTTTTCCGACCGTTCGGTTCTATACCTGCTTTGTATAAGATATAGTCACGCGATTTGAGCGGACATATTTGCAGCGTGCCGAAAAAAAGAAGACTTTGTGCAAAGTTCGACAGCTTTAAGCTTGGTACTCAGAGAAGTGATTTATCGAATATCGATATTTTTGTCAAAAAAAAACGATATATCAATATCGGATATTTAACTAACGCGATATATCGTATATCGAATATTTTTTTGGGATATTTTTGGCGATATTTTTAGGTACTGGATGGAAGAGAAAGACAAATTGCCAGTGCCTTCTTAAGATAAAGTTTTTTTTCTTTAAAAATATCGAAATGATGCTTTCTCAATATCGAAAAAATATCGATATAGTTATTTTTCAAACATCCGACATCCCTAGATGGTCGAATCTCTTGAAATGGGTTGCTTCTCGACCGCTTTGATCAGCGCAACTTGTTGATCCTCAAATAAGTACTTCAAATGTTTTCTGATTTGCCTTTTGGTCTTTTTTTAAATGCATTTTTTAAGCAAGTTGGCAGGCTCATGCTCATTCTTAGAGCGCATTACCGGCATTTGAGAATAGTTAGCATTCTCAGAGCCATCTTATAAGATGGGCCTGTTTTTAACCTTATTTAAAACACTTTCCAACCACTTGTTTTTGTTTTGGCCAAAAAAAGGGCGCAAAATTTCCTATAGTGCGCCCTTACAAAACCAGAAACAAATTGCCTGCCATAAATTGAAAGGGCTGCCTATCAGTCGCTTGACTGTGCGTGAAATGCTCGGAAGAGCGGATACTGACAGGCTGTGGACAACCCAAAACTTGTCGCACGTCACATGACGGCATTGTGCCGAAAGAAAATATGTTGTGTGTGTGTGTGTTCATGTTCTGGCACTTCATCGAGAGACGCACAAGTGGAATTTTGACAAAAATCACAACGCAATAATGGGTGACCTAAGTCGCCTCGAGGCTCTTTGTGTCTGTATTCCTGTATTTGAGATGGACAGATGATTAATCTGTGTGCACTTCCTGTCGGCTGAATGCAATTTCAAGTGTCTATTATCCTGTCGAATAGCTGCTGAGCTGTGCCGATAATGGCCAAAATGCATTATAATTCATGACAAGGCCACATTTTGCAATAACTGCCACAAAACACGTACACTTAATTATCAGTCGATGGCAAAATTCAATTACCTCGAAACAAAACTTGACAAGCCTTCATAGATGGGGAAAAATGAAAAATACTAATAAAAAGGAAAAGGCACACAAACGAAATGGCCGAACAGCGCTGACATTTTGCCCAACAGGAAAAACAACAACAAAAACAACAGCAAAACAAAAACAAACTTTTTGATAAGTTTTTGCACTGCAATATGAATGAAGGTGAACGGAATTGAACATAAAAACTAATGTAGCCCGAACCAAATGGCCACAGCTGTTGAAAATACCGAAATTCAATTGAATCCCAGCTTTGCGCCGAAACGGAACAATAAGAGGTGACTAGAATAACCCCCTGGCATAACGATTATGCCCCAGATATTTAAATTTTAAAGGCAGGAAACTTGCTTGGCACTGCCAAATGTTTAGATTTATTTTAAAGACGACGGGAGATAATAGGGGAAGGTAGAAGGTTACAAACTTATCTAGTTCTATTATGAAGTTTGCTTACGCTACGCTATGATGGATTGATATTCTGGCTATATTAAAGACAAAAAAGGCGAAAAATTAATCTTCGAACAAAGAGAAATTATTTAAATATTTTTTAAGCTCGTTAAAAACTTATGAATTAATGACCCTTCGAACGTCATCCGTGAACTGGAACATCTCTCTTAGATAATATGTTTGCCTGAAAGCTTTTGTCTATCAAATAAACTTTTTCAAAAAATTTTAGAAACTTTTTAACTTGGAAAGAAAATAGAAGGCTGAGAGTACTGAATGCCAAAATAAGTTCCCCTTCAATGTGTCTAATACTCTATAACAGAGGTGCCCATGCTCTATACTCTGCGCACTCATTTGTTGTTGCATCACTCTCCGCTATGGTCGCGAGTATACGAGACGCAGCATAGGCGAGAGCAATAAAACAACAATACAACAACAAGTTTGATGGTGAGTGCGAGTCGACTTGGACTTTGCTGATGTATTAAGGTCTCAAAAAAAAAAGGTTTAGAGGTGGTGGCCATGATACCGGGACTCCAGGTTATCGGAACTGAAAACGGTAAATGAGGTTTTGATCAGAATTGATATAATTCTGGCCCTTACCTCAATCATATTTTTCAATATTTTTTTAAAAAATTGGCGGACGTTTAAAAAAAATTAGACTTTTTAACGTTTTTTTTTTTAGTTTAGTGTAAAAAAATGCTCTTTCTAATGCTAGGTGGGAAGAACGAAGCCAAAAACTAAGAGTGTATTGGTGTGCTTTTCAGTGCGGCTCTGGCCTACTTCATTGAACGCTGGCAAGCGACTAAAATCTGTTTGCTTTCTTGGCATAAGCCTCGGCATGCGTGTGTGTGAATAGCCAAAAGTGTTCAGACCCCAGGGGCTATGGGTGGCAAACTCTAATTTAAAAATATATTTTTGTGTATTTTTTTGATCAATAAGAAAAATAGAAGCAAATTTTAATGGTTCTTTTGAGGTGGGATCGTTTAACTTTATACTAAAAATTCTAAAATCTAAAATTAATATATTTATATAATGCACAAATTTATTAACCGAACTGAACCGATTTCTTATACGGTTTTTGGCTAAGTTCTGCATTTTTGAAAGGCACTGAACAAGAATATATATACTTGCAATGGCTTGCCCATCGCTGATTTAGAGACGTGCAAATATAGTTTATCCAAATTTCTTGGAGTTTTTTTTTCTCGTTAAGTTGGTCAGCAATGGAAGTACCTTTGCATTTGTGCGTGTCCTGTCCCACTATTATTCAGCTTTTAATTATGCCGCTCACGCAAAATAAGTAATTTGTTTTCCCTCACTTGCGACTCATCGTTTGCAGGCCTGCCAATGTTTGTGGCAGTTTTCATTTCTTTTTATTTTTTCGATTAATTTCTCCGACTTTTTGAGCTGGCGCAGTTTAAAGGCTCGACTAGCATTTGAATATTTGCCTGTGTTTTCCTCGTGTTCGCTTTTCTTTAATGAATTTCTGTGCTTACGGACTTGCCCATGTCTTTTTTTTGTTTCTTTCCTCGGCTGTCCATTTGAATTGGTCAATTAATATTAATGAAATGTTCTTTATTTTTACCCTTCGGTGAATAATGTGGCTCATGCCTTATTCAGGTCCGGAGGGGGTTTCATGTATGAGCTTTATTTTAAAAATTCAAAAATTGAGTTAATTTATGCCAGACAATGGTGTGCTTCGTCCGCATTTAATGTCAATTAAGTTGGCTGTAATAAGTCCATTTATCAGTTTAATTTTGGCTTACACATGTAAACAGCAGGCAGGCGCATCAATCAAATTTGTTTGCTAGTGACAAACGAAAATTAAATGAAATGCAGCCGCTGACGCCACCACACATGGCGTATGTGTAATATGCAGTGGTCGTGCTTGTGTGTTGTGTGTGTGTTTTATGGTAGGCGATAAAAAGTTACGAAAGAAATTTCTATTTATTTGAGGGTGGTGTATATCTGTCTATTGTATTTGGCAAATAGAATGAGGAAGCAAATACTTGAAAAGATTTACAACACATTTCACTGACACATATTGTTGGTCTATGGGTCTTAATTAAATTAGCGCTCCCACATAGCCAGAGAAGGCGACGAACCACAAACAAAGATAAAGACAAAGCCAAGATGACAGGATACCCAAGGAGAAGCATGTCGTTGACAAGTTGTGAATGTGTACACTTAGAAAAAAAAGTACTTTGCACTTGAATCATGTACAAACGATGTCATTCGTACCGTAAGTTTGAAAATATTGGTTGTGTTCTTAGAAACCCGATGTCAGACCAAATAATATCGGTAAAGTAAATAGTGGATAATATTGCTAGATGTTTAAAATTAAATCGAAAATTTAGGAATTAAAAAATAATTTCTTATCATTATTTTTTTCATCTCAGGTGACATAAATTCACTGTTCAAAATGCATTCTAGAAGCTGTTCAAAAGCTCTACAAAAGTGTTTCTATTCATATGAAGCAATGTGCCAAAAATAATTTTTATGTGATCTGAGAATAGGCATTTAGCATCAAAAGTTTTTCTGTGCGTTAAAAAAATCTATTTTATAGCCGCGACATTTGTTTTCATTTGAAAAAAATTGCCGCTGAAATTTTTAAATCATATTTGATGATTTGTAATGAATTTTTGTGAGTGTTTAAAAAAAAAATTAATCCCGATACTTCAGCCAAATATTAAATTGTATCTTTTACTTGATAATACAGTTCCAGTATGTATTAAGTACATTTCGAAGTGCTTATTTTAAGAACTGGAACACCTTAAATTAAAATCGAAATAGTCTTAAATCAATCCTAAATGATCCTTGAAACAAGTTTTTGCGTATTTGAAATAAGAACAAAATATTATTTTTTAGTCCATCTTAAGCATTTCCGACCACATAAAGAATATTTTTTAAACAACGAGCTGTTCTTTCCGTTTTTCTGTCCGCTGTTTCTATGTTCTCCTCTTTTTAAAGACTTGACCAACTGAAATAATCAACGTGATTTCGTCCCGACGGACTACAAACGCCAGACGTCGTCCAAAAAGTTTTTTTCATAATTTGAAAAATTTATCAAAATCATGTTCATTAGCGCTTTCAAATGATAAAGTTAGCTCTATTTTTAAAACAAAAGGAAGTATGATAAAATATGTTGATGGTAAAATTCTTTAACGAATCCCGTTGTGTTCTAGAAAAAGTTAACTGAACTGAATCAAAAAGGTTTTAAAGATCCCAAAGGTAATAAATTTACCAAAGGCCCAGAAAAAAACATCTATAGATTAGATATCATAAGCGAAAAAAATAAATGGTGACTATTCCTTTTGGGGTACATTCTTACCCCACTTCATTTGTATGAGTGTCAATTAAATTCAAATGGATTTTAAATGTTTAACAAACCATTGTTATATTTTATGTAATTTGACTGCATTCATAACATTTTTAATAAATACAAAGAGATAAATACATAGCGTTAATATAAAGCGTGAAGTAAGAGAGCGAAAAATTCATATAATTCGTTTGCGTTTAGGTCTCGCCTAGGTAAATTTTTTTTTTTTTTTTTTTTTGGCATTGCTTCAGTTAAAGCCATCACCCGTCGGGCTTTTTGCTTCGTAGTCATTAAATTATCCTCAATAATTAAAGACGTCAAAATAAAAGAAGTCAAATTGCGGACAGTAGCTGTTGCATTTCGATTGACAGCAAGACTGTCGGATTTAAATTTTTCACTAGCCGTTCGCATTGACCACCATACTGTCTTAAGTGCGGTAAAATTGTACCGCAAAGACGTACATACAAGTACATTTTCGTATTTTATTCAATTTAAGCTATATATAGGGTGGCTGATGAATGTTGCTACATTCATAAATAAAAAATTAATATAAATTATTTTAAGAGCTGGGTGCAATTTCGCTGCATGAAATATCTTCAGGCCATATTTTTCTAAATAAAAAAAATAGAAGGCTAACATCGTACGCCGATTTTTTGCAGTTTTTGAAAGACGCTATCATTAATAACAAAAATTTTTTTCCCTAGAACTAGTTTTTAGACCGACCGTTTATATGGCAGCTATATGCTAAAGTCATCCGATTTTGATCAAATTTTCCAGAATTGTGTGAAGGGATATAAAACTAATATATACGACGATTGGTGATACTACGATGGAAAACAAAAAAGTTTTTCTTACTAGAACTAGTTTTTGCACCGACCGTTTATATGGCAGCTATATGCTATAGTCATCCGATTTTAATAAATTTTTCACGAATTGTGTGGAAGCATATAAAACTAATATATACCACGATTAGTGCAGCTAAGATGGAAAATAAAAAAGTTTTTCTAACCAGAACTAGTTTTCGGACCGATCGTTCCTATGGCTGCTATATGATATAGTCATCCGATCCGGCCGGTTCCGACAAATGTGCAGCGTATTTGTATTTCAAGACTTTTTGCAAAGTTTGGTCTAGATAGCTTTAAAACTGAGGGAGGTGATAGCATAGAAACAGACGGACGAACGGACAGCCGGACAGACGGACAAACGGAAATGAACTCAGGTCGTCATGCTGATCAAGAATATATATACTTTATGTGGTCGGAAATGCTTCCTTCTATGCGTTACAAACATCGTGACAATTTTAATATACCCTCTGCAAGGGTATAAAAACTAGCCGATTAACCACACAGAACAAAAGCTTTTTTTTATTTTTTGGTAGCAGCATTCATCAGCCACCCTATATATAGGTTCTAAATTAACTAGTACATTTTTATGGTCGTTTTTGGACTTCAATATGAAAAATACTTAATTTACGTACTCTCAAAAACAAAATATTATAATAACTATAATAATACGTAATAACCTCTGCCAAGATTTTTTTTGCGTGTGTGAAATAAAAGAAAAATTTATGCAATTTTGTAAGTTTTATGCTTAGATATGCAAAATTTGTTTATGCTGGCTGAAAGACGTCCCTTTGCCAAAACCAAATGGCGCCACCATTGCCGCCTGTCTGTGACATAAATTCAATATGTTTCATCAGCGAAAAAGGGTTAAAAATTTTGAACAATCAAAATTATAGAAAATTACATGCAAAATTAAAGCCTCCAGCATGAGCAAAAAAAATTCTTCTCAAGTTCAACTGCACGACTGACCTTGAGCGCCGAGCTGCAACTGCGGCTGCGACTGAGTGGCGTTTTACTGTGTGTGTGTGGCACAAACAATGGCAACATAAATGCTTCAAAAACGGCTTTAAGATTGTTGTTGCGTTGTCTTACAATGTCAAAAAGTCAAAAGTGCATTAAAATAATTGCGCTTGTTCAGTCGGCACTTGGCAACTGCCAAGGAACAATTCTGATTTTTAAACGCGCACCAATACTCAGGTGCAGCCGTGTGTGTGTGTGTGTGTGTGTGTGCCTCACGTTTCCGGCTTCATCTATACTTAAACTGGATTTCTGTATATCTTTTGTCTTTGCTACAATTTTAGACGAGCGTCTAGCGTTCATTGTGGCGCATATGAAAGAGAGATTTATGTATGTGAATAAGGCAGCCTCGACACAGCTTCTAGCGCGTGCCCTTGTTTGTCCTGACCCTGTTTACCTTCTAGGCTGCCGTCCTGTTGCATGTTTCAGCGTTTTAAAGCACCAGAAAAACGCCACACAAAGGCATTTTGGTATATCACAAAAGAGAAATTTTAATATGTCAGTCAGGCAAAAGGGGGATGTGCGACAAAGATTAATGAAATTCTTGACTTGAAGGCAACTTCAATGCGATCCATGCCTGCCCTGCAGACATAAAGGGCAAGCAAATATGTATTTAGGTACGAGAGTGAATCAATGAGTAGCCGTGTTGGACATTTTTAAAGCGAAACATCTTAATTCCGTGCTTTTGCTAAGAGCGCGATTAGGCTAGAGACACATTTTGTGTGTATGTGTGGCTGAGCAATGCACTAAAACCACCTCCAGTTTTTGCAGCACACGGAAGAATTGTTAAGGGTCAATTAAGAAGCACACAGGATTTTTTTGTGTATGTGTGTGTGTAAGTCTTATGTCCGTGGAACAACTTTTCGCTTCAAGTTAAAATTGTTACATACTAGAAAATATAGACTGAATAAATGCTTAGTCAACACCTTTTCTCGCAGAAAGCTGTCAGCTGTTTACTGTTATTATTTCTCTCTTGTCAAAATAGAACCAATTTCTGTCTCGTTCTAACCACCGTTTTCCTATGTGTACTATACTTTTGAGATATGTATCTCAGTGCTTACTATCTCCTCACATTACTCGAAATTAAAAGGCAATAGAAGTTTTAATACTCATTCCTCCATGAAGTGGCACACTGACGATATGTCAAGTATGAAGAGGCAGCTTTAAGTTGCCGCCTCACCAGTAATAATACCATCCTGCATCGGCTTACAGTGTCAGCAAGCGTCCGAGTAGAAAAATCAAAGGTAAAGAGAGGAGCTTTTGAAAGCTCTCAGTTGTCACTGGCAACTTTTCTGCACCCATTGCCGACCCCTGCATAAAAATAAAAAAGAAACCCCATAGACAAATCCAATTCCGATTTTTTTCGGCGCATGTTTTTCCGTCCAAAAAATAACAAACGAATTTCGGTTTAATATTTCAAACTATTTAGCAAGTTTAAGTGAAGAAATGCTAATGCAAGGTTGTTATAATCAGGGCTGCAAACCTATTTTGAAGCGAACCGGTTCGAACCCGGAATTTCGTCTTTTCTTTTACTGTGAACCGAACCTTAAACCGAACCTCTTTTGAAAAAAAATAGCTGAACCTGAACCTGATTCGAACCAAAACTTTGGGTTCGGTTCAAAAAAAAGTTGCAAGTCTTAGTTAATCATTTTATTGATAGAAGAAGAAGCATAGACCAAAAATTGCTCGAAGAAATAATACTTAAAAATTTAAATTGAAAATAAATGAATTTGTATTTTCGAAAAAACAAAATTTCAGAATATCTGTACTCTTTTTTACCAATTTGGAAAATCTTGGGACGAACAAAGGTTCGAACTAAAACCTTATCACAAAAACCTTGAACCTAATACTTCTTAACCTTAACCATTGGTAAATTTTGGTTGGAACCCGCGAAAAAATGATTTGGGTTTGCAGCCCTGGTTATAATTGAAGATATTTTGGTTTAGTGTAGTCGATAAATGTGAAAAATATGTAACGAAATCAGTCTGAGATTTAGTATAGTATGCACTATATAAAAGTTCACTTCTCTCACATACTTACAGAACCACCCTCGTATGTATATTGTATGTAGTTGCACATTATTTATGTATGCAAAATCAAATTTTGCCCAAAATTATTGAAATTCAAATCAAATGTTGGGTAAGCCCTCAGTTCAATTTGCCATTCCATTGGCTGATGTTATTGCTTGCCATTTACCTTTGGAATTGATGTTATTGTTGGTTTTGATTTTTTTTTTGTTTTGAGGGCAAGCACAACAATTTGGCTTCTTTGTTTATACTCTGCTAAAACTGAAATTTATTTATGTGTAAATATTTTCATGAACTTAATTAGCAGCATCTGCTTGGGTAGAATACAATTGCTCATACTATTTATGAGGCTTTCGGTCATTTTGTTTATCTGTTTTTAGGATTTTCTGATAGCTGTTGGTTTTATTATCGCTCGCATAATGAGTAGCCCATTTAATATTTAATGTGCCGGAAATTTTGTTTTTGTTGGAAGTGCTTATCTAATGAATTTCATTGAAATCGACATACTCTAACCGTTAACTAACGCCAGTCCATAAATTCATAATGCAAGAGAAAAAGTTTTTGTTGCCTAAAAGTTTTTCTTATGGTGTCAAGTTTTGGCTATTTGTTATTATGGATTGATTGAGCGCCTGCAGTTAAGTGAAAATGATTCGAATGTTGTAACTTGGAAAACTAATTGATTGAATTGCCTTATTTTGACAGCGTGTCAAGTTTAAGATGGACGTCAAGTTAAGTAAAAGAATTTCATCAGAGTTATTTATTATACGAAGTGGTACCAAAATCTCCAGAGATTTCAGTTCAGCCATAACAATTAAACTGATGATTCTGATAGAGCGTACAAGCAAAGATGTAGGAAATCATCTTTAGGTTGCTCAGTTGCTACTGTTAATATAAAGTTATTAATATTTATAATTTGCCTACCGAACATTCCACCTCTATTTGCAGTAATGTTTGACTTAAAAATGACTTTAAAAAGAAAGCTTCCCTGAAAGTGAAGGGAGCAAAAAAGTTTGAGAAAAAGGAATGACATCACATCCTTTGTCAGTCATAGTTTAAGAATAAAGTGACCTAAAGCTAATTGAAACCATGTCCATCGTTGTAAAGAGAAAAAAAGTAAGGTAATGAAGGAACTTCATAATAATGTCATCTTTTGTCTGCACTTACTCAACCAGCTTAGCCTTTCTTTGATTCTTTTAGTCCTTCAAAATTTGATTTGTATCTGGCCTACTTTATTGTTGCAACAATTAAACAAGCGATTAACCGAAATATGAATACAAAAAGGGGCAACTTACTTTTATGGTTCAAAAAAATCGTTCAATTTTAAATTAAAAGAAAGGCTGTTAAAAACGCTTATAAAATTGGTAACGTGGCGTAAATATGAAATTTGGAATATGGAAGCCACAATTCAATTTAAAATATATTCACGGTAAAAGTCAGATACCAATTGGCATAGAAAAACTAATTGGCTTTAAGTCTTTAAAGCAGTGGTAGCCAAAATTGGTTAACACTTGCAGATTGTCTGCAAAATTAAAACATTTTTTTTAATACCCTTTCAGTTCTAATTCAGCTCTTTCTCTCTCGGATCACGTCTCACCACAACAATGAAAAAAAATATAAGTAAGAGCACTGCAAAGTACTCGTAACTTCATTTTGTGTTTTGTAATACTAATAATACCGTGTGACAGTAAAAATATACTTTTGAAATGACCTATCGTACGCTGTAGAGGAGGTAGGGTATAGCATTTCCTCATACTTGGTTTGTTCAATACACCCCCAAAATCTGAAGTTATGGCCCGAAAACCGCTTTTTGCCTTTTTTCCAAGTTTCTCTAAGATTACTTTGTTTTATGTGCTACGATGAAATAGGAACATTTCGCTTTAAGATGTTGGATGTTAGATGTTGCTCTGTGTGATTAGCTAATAAGAGTGCGTTCAAACTGTTTGAAGCATGAGACATGTTAATCTAGAATGCCTTCATGTTATCCTGTTTTAAATATCAAATGACAAACTATTTAATACCACAAATATGAACTTCTCAGATCGACTTTCATATGAGTCATATATGAGAAGTCAGGCAAGTGAAAATACAAGAGACGGTAACAGTTAAAACTTATCTTATAAAATTCCATATTTAAGAATTAATTTTAGAGTTTTTTTTTATTTCGCTTCATATAAGAGTTATTAAGGTCTTTTATTTTTTTACTCAGCAAAAAACAGTTATTTAAAATTTTTATTTTTTTGACTCCAAAAACTTATTTAAAATTTTTTTTTTGCCGAGTATACCAGTTATTAAAGACTTTTATTATACTACTCAGTAAATTTCAGTTGTAGAAAGACTTTTATTAAAGAGACAATAAATAACAGTTACCAAAGACTTATGTTTTATTACTCAGAAATAACAATTATTAAAGACTTTAATTTATACTCAGAAAATAAGATTTATCGAAAGACTTTTATTTAACTCAGATGATAAAACTCAGTCAGAGTCATTATTAATATTTATTTTTAAATTTTATTTTCGCTTGGTGCAATGCTGAGTGAATTTTCAAGCTAACCAACCGATAGCGCCTCTTTCGTGACCAAGCCCAATGATGAAACGAATATTGTAAGGGAGCTATTCGATATATTTGTCCGATTCCGACTAATGTGCTGCATATGCATCAAAGTTTCAGCAAGATATGACAGACGGATACCGACTCAGTTCGTCATGCTGACCAAGAATATATATACTTTATGGGTTGGGCGATGATTTCTACTTTGCTCTGTTACGCATCACACCAATTATAATATAAGGGTAAACAAAACACGAATTCCATTTCATTCATTCATTCTAACTGTAACAGTGCCACTTAACAGTATTCGCTAGCGTAACGAAAGAATGTTCTGCAATGTTTTGCTTAATACTTGTGTCTTTTCTGTGTGCTGTTCGCATTTAAAATCTGTCTTGACCATTATTTACCATCTTCACATCATTTCAGGATATTTGGAACATTAAAAAAAAGTGTCCCTAAGAGGTTCAAGACAGTTTCATCTGTCGGGTGGGATTGTCATCATACTTTGTTTGTTTGTTGCCTTTGTTATAGCCACTCTTTTACTTTGCCTGCCCATTATTCCTTCTAATATACAATAAAGTAATAGTAGTCATAGCTTAGCATCAAAGTCGATTTCACTTAACGAGTTAATAAAGTATTTAATTTCGCAGGCACCCAGTTGCTTTTAGCTCCTCAAAATGGCAGACACTTAGATATCAAATTGACTGAGAGCCACTTTAAAAGTGGTGGCTAATAATAAGGGCTTATTTCATTTCAATCAGCAAACTCATTAGCGCCGTCCATTAAATAAATATAAATTAAAAAGACGAAGGCTGCTGGCCTACCGGCGCGCCAGTGTCTGGTGCTACTAAAGTTGTGTCTGCCTGAAAAGTTTCCACTTGGCAGCAGCCGTCAAGTTGATGTATGCAAAAGTTGTAAAATTTTTCGAACAATATTTTCCCCAATATCACATGACATAGACCATGCTACGAGGGCTGGCCCATAATAAGTCGGACTAAAGTTGATAAATATTATTTCATATTTTACTTCAGGAATTGTAAAAAAAATCCACTTAAAAAATACTTCTATGAAAACTGTATTAGCTTTAAACAAATTAGTGTGCCCGTATCTGGCGAGCGGAACATGTCCAACGTCCTATAGCAATTAAGCTTCTTGTTCTTGCATTCTTGGCATTGTGAGCTGATGATTTTTTCAGTTTTCTACCAATTTTTCGGAATCTTTAATTCGATTCACAGCCTTGGCATTTAAGGGTCAGCTAATCAGCAATCATTTCTAGCGTGAATTTGTGCTTATTTCTTGACATTTGGGAATCGCGTGGGTGGTGGAATTTTCTCTGATTCTTTATCAGTATTTTAATGGTTTCCTATTACCATTTCTAACGATTTTTCTAAAATTTTAAAAAGCATACCGTTAGATATTTTTTTTGTTATTTTTTAAAATACCAACTTATCAAACTTTAGTAAATGAGAATTTTTATCTCCAAATATTCATTGCCAACTAATAACGGAAAACCCCTCGTAAACAATAGGGAACCTTCTCATGTGAAAGGATGCTAATTAGTTTCAAGTTTTAATTTTACAAAAAAAAAAAAACAAACACAAAAAAGTTGCGCATACGCCACGTTGGATCCGCCCATGAGAATATAATATTAATTTTTCGTTAGAAAATAGCAAAAGAAAAAAAAAATGAAAAACGAACAAATCCTTGTGCAAATCCCAGCACAGAAGCTCAGCACTCCGGAAATAATCAAAAAAGCAAAGAAACGCACAATAAAATATTTTTTCAACGGAAACCGCTCACGCCTACCGCCCCACACCCCCATGCCCCACGCTTTCAGTATGTTGCTAAAAACAAAAAACCCCAAGACCAAAGTCAGTGCAGTTCATTATAAAATAGCCCCAAAAAAAAAAGAAATTTTTAATGATGCAGATAAAAGCCCACAGACGGCAAATGAATAAATAATTTATGCGTAAAAGGTCCAGACTGCTCACATTATTTGTTGACAACTCAACTCAGTTCCCAACCAATTTTTATGTGTCTATTGTGTGGCCAAAAAGGGTTTGGGGTGTGTTCAAGCTATCCTTCTCTCTTTTGTTTGCTTATCACCTGGCTGGCTACACAAACAAAACGGTCAACGATTGCCTGACTATTTGTACAATTGGCACGTTTCAATCTGGCAACGTTGGGTAAATTTGACGTTAACTGCATGCAAATTGCAAAATCAGGGAGAAATAATCTTCGTCTTAGGTCTTTTGGTTAGTTTAAGTTTGAGTCCTTTGCTCAATGCTGTCACTTGTCAGCGGCAGGCATGTCGGAAGGCAAGTTCAAGTTCAGGACTTTTATACATTGACTTCAATTAAGCAAAAATACAATTTCCTGCTGAGGCAGACACTTTTCAAACATTTTTCTCTCTCGTTTTTTTTCCTGGGACTTTTGCATTTCATATTTATCCTGAGGTTGTTATTGGATTTATTGCATGTGATAAATCCCTTAACAATTGTCTTCTTCTATATTTGATACATATTTTGTTTGCCTTGCCCGCCAAAGCAAAGACATTTGAAGGAAATCGGTGGCAGACGAGGTTAACGGTAAGATATATGTCCCAGACTGAGTTTTCGTGTATCTCGTGTGCGCGTGTGGAGGGAGTATGTACAAAAAAATATTCATTTATTCAATGCTAACTCTGCACCATGGTCCAAAAGTCGTTTTTGTATTCTTATAAAATTGGTCTGATGTTTCTAAAGCATAGAAGATATATCCAATACCAGTATATACAATTTAAATCAGCAAGACGACCTATTTATATGGCCATGACTATCTGTCTTCCTGTTTCTATGCTGTTTCCTCCATCAGTTTAAAAGCTATCTTGATTAAACTACATATAAGCCGCATATTTTTCGTAACCAGCAGAATCGGATGACTATATGTAGTATTTAGCTTTCATAGGAGCGATTGAATAAATTATACAAATTGCTAGGATATATAGCTTTCCCGTAAATATTTGTTTTGTTTTTAACTTGTATAAAGCATCTTAACACTTTCTAGTGTAACTTTCTGTTAGCCCATATTTAGAGTCAGGACAAAGTTTTAGACTGATCCGACCAAGACCATTTCTACCTCCCATTTAAGCCCTTAAAATTGTTAAATTTTTGCAGTTTAGTAGGAAAGTAGGAAAAATAATAGGAACAATTGCTCATACAATTGACAGGTTTGTGAAAGAAGTATTCGTATTTTCTGTAGCATACTTTTTTGGGTTGGTATTGCACTTAAGGAAATTCTCCCATTTTTCAGGCATTAACAAAAAACTTTAAAAGTAAGCAAAATATTGTCCTCTAGTCTTTTTCTTTAGATGACTATACTTTCGAATGACTATAGCATAAAGCTGCCATAGAAATGATCGGAAAAAAACTAGTCCTAGTGAGAAAACCTTTTTTGTTTTCCATCGTAGCGCCACCAATCTTGGTTTATATTAGTTTTATGTGCGTCCACATAATTCAGAAAAAATTTATCAAAATCAGATGACTATGCCATATAGCTGTCATAGGAAGGATCGGTCTAAGAACAAGTTCTAGTGCGAAAAACTTTAGTGATATTGTGTATTTAAACATCGAAAGATTTTAAATCTCTTGTGTTTTTGAGATTTAGCTAAATACACCACCCAAACAATTTTTTTCTGGATAAGTTGCATACAAAAAATTTAATATTTAATTTGTTTAATTATTCGCAAAACTAACCAAAAACAGTTTACCACTCAAAAGCAGGCAACGCTGTTGACAACAACATTCTTGCCTAGATTTGCCAAGTATTACTTTAGGAATGGCGCAAAAATTATTTTTTAATTTTTGCTCTTATAGAAAATTACTTTAATTTTAGTTAAAAATTTAAATATAAATCTAAAAACCTAAAATACATTCAACAAACTTCAATTTAACTTTAAATTAATTTATAACTAAAGAATGGGACATTTTTTTCGACAGAATAAAACCTGTTTGATGAGATGGAAAAATATCCTAGACATAAACCATCTAACCTACAAACTATAAAATCTATCGAAGCGTTTTGCAAACCAACCGAGGCCAAAATCTCTAGAGGTTTTCAGGACACACCTATTAGAGATTAACTTAAGAACTGTTGTAATTCTAGTTCACACTCTCTAGATATATTTATAAATATATTCTCGATAATTATCCCGATCGTAATATATTTCGGTTTTTTACTGATTGTACAATAAAGCGGTCCTGCTGGGCCTGCAATTTTTAAGGTCATGGTCTCATCATCCTATCTGTTGCGTTTTTCCGTAGAATAACCGTACACAGAGGGAAAAAACCTGTTTAGAAAATAAGTTGCCGGCAACTCAAAACAATAACAGATTTTTCTCAAATTTTTTGAGAACAAATGTTCAGAATGTTCTCGAAATGAGCAAAATTCAACTCAATCGGAGTATAATTGCCTTTTTGACTTTCAATTCCGTGAGCGCGTGCCACATTGGCTTTGGGTAATGGTATTTCGCAACTATACGGGGGTTGAAAAACAGAGAGAGCGAGCGAGAGAGAGAAATTTAGCTTTCTTTGATCTGCTTCTTCTTGTGTGGCCGGCGCCCGCTGGTCGCGCTGCTGCAAGCGTTGACAGACGAGAGTATATAAAGAGCTCAAAGTGAGAACGAAATTACTTAAAATGAGTATTGTTTGTTCTCATATAAAGTAAAAAATGTTCTTGAAAACGGAACAAAAACAACTCAATTCAAGTTTTTGCGTTCTCAAAAAAGTGTTCTTGAACTCACTTCAAGACAACATTCTACTACATATGAGATTTCCCGTTCTTACACTGTTTTTGGTAACGATTGTGCTCATCTTGAGTCCAATGTTATCGGTTTTTTCCCTCTGTGTAAAAAAAGAAGTACAAATATTGAGGCTTCAAAGTTTTTCCATCACTCATACGCAGTGTTGCCTATTTTTATAAATTTTTTTGGCTTCGATTTGATTTACAAATAATTCCAGCTCAAAATAAATAAAGAGAACACTTTCTTATTTGATTTGGATTGTTTTTTAATATTTACAATATTTCATATCATATTGAGAGAAGCTCGGCTTGGCCCCATTGGTGGCCGTAACAGCCAATTTTTAAATCAACCATTTTGTCAAAAAAAAATTGTTAATTATCATTTCTGATCATTTAATAAGACATTTTTTTATTTCCGCCTCCATTCATTAATTTTACTCAAAACACAGGTTAAAATTTGAATTTTCTTATAATCAAAATAATTCTTTAAAAAGTTGAATAATAATATAAATCGAAATTAGATTAAGAAGATTGACATCGATGTAATGAGGAATTGAACAATCTTTAATCTCTGGGTACAAGTTCTTTAAAAGCAGCTTAAATAGCCCAAATAAAAGATCTATTGGAATGAAAAGATTTTATTTAAAAAAATGTTAAATCGGTATACATGTCGTATGATTAATTTTTTTTTCGAAGCTAAGGGACTCCGATACGAGCATCAAAAATAAAATTAAAAATGTATGAATTTTTCACACTTCCAAATCATACAACAAAAATGAACTGTAGGAAAGCTGACAACTACTTGTTTCCATTTTGCCGATTTAAGGACTACTCTAGTGTATTTTGTGTGTGTTTTATTTACTAGATAATTTAGGTAGTGTCAGTTCCAAAGAGGTTAATTCAAATAACTTATTTGTAAAAGAAAAAGATTTGTATTTAATGACGTTATCTAACTAAATTTCACACACTTACTGCCTTACTTAATAGGAAATAGAGTATTTTTATTTAATAAATTGAAATTAAACTTTTCTTCACCTTTAAGGGGGTCTTCTACCTTTGAAATTTTTTTTTTCAGATATTTTTATTTTGCATTATTATTATAGCTTGGACATTCCTCTTTCATCCCCTTCAAACCATTTTCAAAAATAGTTTAGCAGATATAGCCTTTTAAGTGGAGCAATGTTCTTGCTAAAGTGCGTATATTTTACGCACCCGAAACAACGTTTTTTGACTTTGTAGCCATGATTGCGCCAGTTCTACTAAACCGATCTTGATCACCCGTGTTGCAATCGACGCAGAATTGATGTAATTCTGGCCTGTAACTCACTCAAGAGAAAAAACATTTTTTTACTATTTATTTTACACGAAAATACAAAAAAACTTGAAAAATCTACGTTTTTTAAATGGCCGCGAATTAAAAAAAAAATATTGAAAAATATTATTGAGGTGCGGGCCAGAATTACATCTATTCTGATCATAACCTCATTTGCCATTTTAATTTCGGATAACCTGGAGTCCCGGAATCATGGCCACCACCTCTACACCTTTTTTTAGGCCTTAATTGGCAGGCCAATTACTTGTTGAACTGCCCTCGAGTTCCAACATTTTTTTTTAATTTTTTTTATTTAATTAATAAATAACACAGAACAAAAAACCAAATTGAAAAAACTCTTATGGTTTTCCCTCCAGAATTTTTTTTGAAAAACACTCATAAAACGCTGTTGAAAGGTAGAAGATCCCCCTTAACTTATCTTCACCTTAAAAGTTGGAGTTCACTTGTAAAAGCTTGCTTTAAATGATTTAACCGATATAGGATATTGATGTCAGATATAGATGTTTTGAGCACGCTAGCATTAAAAATAACTAATTTATCTCATTAAGATACATTTTCCGACTGATCGGTATAGGATATAGTCAACCAATTTTAATAAAAAATTTTGCAGAACAGTTTAAAAGTATACACTGTTATTAATTCCTGTGTTTAAAAACTCTGTAAGGGAAAACAGAAAAGTTTTTCTTACTAAAACCGATTTTCCGACCGATCGGTTCTATGGCAAAGAAATGATATTGATATCCGATTTTGAACAAATTTGGTAGAACTGTTTGACACCATATAATATTCATAATTGCTGAGATAAAGAAAGTTATCATTGAAAACAAAAAAGTTGTTCTCACTAAGAGATCTAAAGAGAATTTAAATTAAAGCCACAGTTGCATATTAAGTATTCTTTTTTCCATATTAGAATTAAAAAAATAAACTCCACTAAATTTATTTACATTTTTCATAATGCCTCAAAGTATTAACTGAAGTATTAATAGTGCAATTCCCAAACCAGAGAGCCAGGATTAGCTAGTTAAGTGTTTTTTAGAATTCCCAATTAGAATCCTTCTTATTTTCCCTTTCCCACCAGACTTTACCCCTTTTCTCTTAGATAACTCAAGTGTGCACAGACTTATAGAGGTTTTTATAAATTAAACAATATATTATTTTTTTTAATATTTACGTTTGTTGTACAGTTGGTTAAGCTCTGGTTCTTATCGTTGGGTTTGCTGAAGCCTAAAACTCGTTCCTTCCGTTTACGTATTGAGCACGGTTTTTGTATCAATATATAAAAATGTTTCGACTTTAAACAAAAAACGCGTTGAAAATAACGGTTAAATGCGCGCGATACGGCTAAAAGCTGCTTTTGGGGCCTGTCACACGATGCAATAAATGGCGCAAGCTGTGAATCCTGGAAGCTGAAAGCGATGTGTGTGTGGCACGGCCGACTGAAATCGACTGAGCTGATTCGGCTGCTGCTCTAGCATATAAAGGCATTGGCCATTTTAACAGAGCGAGAGAAAGAGAGAGAGAGAGAGAAAGGGAGGCAGTAAAGCTTTCGGCTCTTGACTTATGCTGCTTTGGCGCCATTTGAATGTTTAGGCGGCATAGAAACTTGGCCCAATAAATCTGAAATAAATCAAATTGAATTTATGATTTTTTTGTTTTTTTTTTTATTTTATTTCTTTCGTGACGCATTCATCGTCACGGATTTTTTTTGTTATTTTTTTTTTGGCCAGAGACCCTTCCTTAAGTTGTTTGCTCGAAGATTTCATTTCAGTTGCTGCGGCTCAATGAGTCGTTGATTTTTATTTGTTCAAGTGCTTCAGCACTTGGAGGACTTAATCGCTCGCCCAGCCGCCACTTAACACCCCAGGCAGCTGGCAGTTGGCAGCTGGCATCTTCCCAAAGCTGACAGGTGAGAGACTCTTTGTTTAACTTTGGCTTTCCAAATCTGTTGGCATCTTTGTGCTGATAATTGCCGCCTGTATAATGATGATGTCCTTGCCGCAACTAATTTAAATTGCCTTCGAAGTTGCTTCGTTTAATTTTCGATTTTATTTAATTTGCCGAAAATCTCATTAGTCCCCGACGACATCGAAGACAAATGGGAATGTGTGGAGTCCAGCTTCTTTGCTTTTGCCTTTGTCATGTCAGCGATTTCTCACAGACTAACAATGGCCCCCATACATACATATATAACCCAATAAACATTTACCCTCTGTAGATGCCACTGATAAGCGAAACAACATTTGTTGCCAGTTGATAAGAAACGTGCTCTGCGCAGGTGCGAGCTTTGCTGAGAGCACCCAGCGAATTGTTCTCATCTCTGGCTGTGGTTTAACTGATAAGAAAGCAGTTTGTGTTCGGTCAGTGGACAGTGATTCAAATGCAAAATTTTATAAGAAAATAAGAAAAATACGATCTTAGAATCCTTAAAACCTTTAAAACAAAAATTTTATTTCAAGATCGTTTCTAAAAAACCCTTAAACTTGAAATACGTTTTTTAAGGATTCATTATTACTGTTATAAAACTCAGTATAAATTAATGCAATAGCCAGAATCAAGCATTTCCGACCCTATAAGGTATATATATTCTTGATCAGCATGAAAACCCAAGTCGATTAAGCCATGTCCCTCTATCCGTATGAACAAACAGATCTCACAGATGGTAAGAGTTAGCGGTTTGAAATATCTGGGCGGGTGTCATGATTTTATTCGTGTCACGAATACGCACGACTAAACATGTCGTGTTCGTGTTGCAACATCAGATTTCGTGCGTGCACTTAACACTATGAAAACATACTAAAAGCCGATTTCTCATCTACTTAGCTGTTACGTGTCAGATAAACTTCTAACTTACTTTGCTATTTGTAAGTTTATGTGACGTACAGAGTTACAAATGTGAAGATGAAAAATCTGCCCTTAGTCAATAAGTTAATCGGAGAACGTATACTGTAGAAATATGTACATTTTTCCTTTATCGCCTGTTGGTCACACTTATTTAAAATAAACTCGATTAAACAAAATTAAATAACGATATTTATTTGGCTATCTGTTGTAATTTTTGTTTCATTATCAATAAACTCGTGCGTGTCGTGACCTTATGTGTGGTGTGCCTGTTTAAAATATGCCATTCGTGCTACAGTCGTGTCGTGCTCAAAATATACGACCCATCTGCCCATCTCTAGCTTAAAGTGTATGGAAGTATAAGGAGTATTTTGTTGGCAGATTAAGTTTATTTATTTTTTTAAATAAATAAATAATTTTTTTAAATTCCTCTGCAATTTGATAAATTCTTATATCTTCCACAATTTTATAGATAGATTATTTGGAACTTCTCGACTAATATAGTTATCTTCATTATGTATCGATCCGCCATACACCTCAGATGATCGATAGTACGCAGGGCACCACCGGCCGCAACCGTAATGGGCAGCACTTTTTATTAGTTATATAGATACTTTGGCAGGTACAGAATATATTACAGTTGCGCGGCGGAACGAATCGAAACATTTAAAACTAGCTGAGAAATTTAGCTAATCAAACAAGCTGGGCATCGAATTCGAGGATACTCTAAATCACTCACATCATCGGATTTCCTTAAAATTTAAAGTGTCATTCCAGCCTTATAACCAGATACTTATTGTTTATAAATCAATCAAATATTGTTCCCAGTTGAGTTGCTTTTTTTCTTGAGAAAAATTAGGTATACAACCCTGATCCGAATACTAAGTCGAATTTCGTGTAAACGTGTGTTGCTAAAGATTTTCTTGTCACCTACATATAAATTAATAAGACTAAAACTCAAAATAAAAACCTTTACACAAAAATCTTTAAAAAAAAAACAAAATCAACTCAATTTGAGTTTAAGGGTTCTCATCAAAAATTTGATCAAAGTAAGAACACTCAACTTCAAAAGAATAAACGTATTAACACTGTTTTGATCTTGAGCTCAATGTTCTCGGTGAAAGTTATGTGAGTGAGTTAACTCTCATGAGATATTTGCTACGTTTATGCGCAAAAAAAAAAATCATGAATTTTGCCCTTCAAAGTATGCTATGTTTATGAATATAAATAATTGGGGAAAATATTTATTTTTTAGTAGCCTTAACACTTATTATTTTTGTATTCCTTTGGCTGGTCCGACAATCTGAGTGAATACACAATGTGGATTATAAATACTGTCATAACTGACTTTAAATTATAAAATAATAAATAAAGAAAATAAATTTTGCATACTTTGACGGGAAAAAGCGTTGATTTTTTATATGCATAAACGTATTAAAAGATGTAAAACATGTTGTCGTAGACCCAAGTAGCAAGTACTCTAATGTTATTATATAGTTTATTCTATAAGTTATCAAATGTAATAAATAAAAAATTTTAAAGGAACCAATTTTTGCATTGCATTTCAAGAGTGATTTAACAAAATACTAAAAATTTATTAATTTCCCATTTATTTAATACAGACAACTATTGATCGATGATAGCTAAAATACTAGATCTTATATACGAATTGAGAGATCATAGTTGTATATAACTTTGAAAGGTAGGTAGGTAGTTCCATATCATTTGGTCCTGAGCATTTCAGGATTAAAGTTCAATTGAAATCAGCATGCTAGATAATATATGATTTGAATGTGTCTGTTGAGTCCGAGTGAGCGTTACGCTTTACATTGAATTTAAATTTTACCAAAATGAAAGATGTTTCACATAAAAAAACAAAACAAATGAATTTGTGTCCAAAAATTGTAAGCTTGGAACCAGTGTGCAGCGTTCGCTGAAATTGTCTTTAATCGTCGCTCGAGTGTGAATGATGTTGAACTTGGCGACAATTCTGGGTGGCTGCTACGATTAACGAATTGTCATTGATTTCCTTTGAAATTACGCCGCTTTTGTTGTGCGTTTGCTTCTGCCACATTAGGCAGCTGAGCTGAGCTGCTCTACCCCATCTTACCCCCGTCTTGCGCTAATTATAACTGCTCTGCTTATCCAGCACTGATCGCAAATTTAATTTGCTTGTCTAAAATAATTATGTTCACATTTAATTAATAAGTTTGCAGCAGCAGCAGGAATAACAAAAGCCAATCGACTTTCCCCTAAAAAAAAGGTTCTGCAACCTTATGGTTGTTGTTGTTATTTGTGCGCAATTAAGAACGACTGCCGCATTGTCTCCGCCTCAAACGTTGACCGTTGGCCAACCTCACTTGACCCAAACTTTCGCCTTTGTGCGTGTTTTGAAAAATGAGCAGCGAAAAAAAAAAATTATGTCGCACAAAAAGATCTTAAAAAAGTTTGCACACCACCTCCCAACCTCCACACAAAGAGAATGGGATTTCTTTCTGCCTAAGGGCATTGGACAGTTTTGTAGGTCATTAAATTTTGTGCCCTTTGCCTTTGGCTGGCGTTTCAATAATGTACATACTCGTTATTTATATATAGATATATATATATATGTATTAATAATGAGCTCAGTGTTGTCTTAGGTTCACTCATACATAAAACATAATATTATATTCACTCAATTGACAGCAAAAGCAGATGAGAAAAAAAGAAACTTCTGAATTGAATTTATACGTTTTGTACTTAAACTTTGATAATGGGTTTTTCTTCCGGGTATTTAGTATTAATCCTTCTTAAATATTATGAGTTAGAAAACGAGTTCTTACTTTAAGTACAAACGCCCATAAAGTATGCAACACAACAACTTAAATTGTATTTATTTGCTTATGAAGTGATGGTAGATTTAGTTAGTTATACCCTCTGGTTTATGGTTAAGTTATGCCAAAAAATTTACAATATCAAGAAGCGACTTCCCTTACCAAAGTTAATGAATCTGACCAGCAGGACCCGCCATACAAAATTATTTGTATTAGATGTCGCTTAATTCTTTAAAAAAAAAAAATGATTGCATACTTAAAAGGGCAACAAATCGTGTGTAGTTGTTGTGCTCAAACCCTCAAATTAATATATTAAAATATAAACTTTAAAGTTGCAGTTTTCACAATTTGATTTAATTTCATATGAATTGTTAATGTCACATCAAAAATTTAATTTACACTGAATAAATATAAGCAAAAATTTTGCAGTATTCAGGCTTGTTGACAGCTGACCAAAAAGCCAACAAACAAACAACGAATAATTGCTCTGCCTGGATGGATTTAAAAGTGGGTGGGGGAAAAGCAAGGACTTCTGGATAGCACTTACCTGCATAGAACAAAGGCAGCAGATTAAAGATGATAACAAGTGGAAATATTGAGCGTGCAAACTTTTGCATATCCATGAAAATGCCGACTGTTGTTGTTGGACTATGGGCCGCAACTTCGTTTGTCCAGTGATGAAAGAGTTTTCGTTGTTTTGTCGCTGTGTCCAGCCGTTTGGCTTTGAGAGATAAGTGCGATAGGCATGAGTTACTGCTGCGAGTGCTGTGGTCAGTCCGCTTGCTAATCCCTGTAGATGCACCCACAGCCATGGCAGTAGTAGGAGCAATGCATTGCTGTTGCCCATCAGCGCCATCATTGTTATTAGCACCATTTGTAGGATATTGCAGTTCCTGCTGCTCTTTGGCATGGCCATCGGGTTGGGAGCATTCTGTAATTGTGGCTGCTGGCAGCGATCTTATGTATTGTCCTTGGCCATTTTGATGCACCTTTTTCACTTTGGCTCGTTTGTACATCATCTGTTGCTGCTGACGTTTGTCGTGTTGTTGCTGTTGCTGGTGTTGTTGCTGTTGCTGGCGGCCATGTTGCTGCTGTAGCTGATGCTTCCAATTTGTTGTTGCTTTGTGTTGTTGTGTGGCACAGAAACGTTTCGTTTTCAAATTGCTTCCGTTGGCTGTGGCAGTCGTTTGTGTGTTGATGTTGTTGTTGTTGTTGTTGTAAGAGTTGGCGTGTTGTTGAAGAAGTAGATTTGTTTGTTTTTGTTGGTGTGTTATAGAAATGTTGTATCTGTGCTGAGGCCATGTTGTGCCCTAAAATGAAAGAGAGAGAAAAAAGTAACATCTCTGTAATATAATATGCTAAAAAGCTATGACTAAAATGGTCTGTCAATGGGATACACAAACACACGCACTCACAAAGAGATTCGTACGAACTGACCCATGTGTAGCTTTAATAATCCCAGCGCTTTGATTATCGATTCACTTTTCCTTTATAGTACAAAAAGTTGTGTTTGGCTTTCGCCAAAGGATTACATGCCAAAGCAATTTGGTTTGTCTTTTTAATCAATTTCCACTCGCACGCCCATTTTGGTCCAATGCTAGCGGACAATACTTAAGCTTTTTATTTTCTATTAACTTTGTTTGCCTCAAATGAGGGTCCGTTTGGACTTCCGTTTTTGCTTTGTTTTTTTTTGTCATTTTCCGCATTTTTATTTGCATTTAAACTGTACGAAAATCAACATAATGCACAAAAGTTTAATGATGAGCATAGGAGATCAGAGAATCCTACAAAATGGCTGTAAGTCTCCTCGAAACAAGAATTTTGTTAGGGATAGATAAACCTCAATCTGTAGAGTTCCTATAGCGGGAAAAGATGTTATGTCTTAGCATATTTGCGTCAGTCACTGCGTCAGGCACTTTGGAAGAATGATTTGCATTTACTTCCGTATAAAGCTCAATTGACTTAAAGAATATTGCCGACAGACCCTCCACATCGCTTGGAAAACAGACAAACAGTCGTTCGACAAAATGTCAACATTGACCACCCAGATCTCGAGATTTCAGCTAAAACCCTGGCGAAACGACTCATATGTCAAAATAAATCAACTCATTCCGAAACACTTAATTTGGTTATTTGATTTAAAGAGTTATTGAGATGAAGCTTAGCTGACGTGTGATTTTTGTCATCTCGTGTATCTCGCTGTTATAGTTATTGGCTATCCGCTAACTCAATATCCAATCACATTGATACATATTCATGTTGGTGGGGATGTTTTAAATATGAATGAATAAATTGATAATTTTTAAGCAAGAGGAAATTCTCTTAATGGCTGATGTTGTTTATTGCGTGCTGCTTAAAACCGCAAATCCTTTGACTTAAGGAGGTCTTCTACTTTTGAACAATCGACACAAAATTGATGTAATTCTGGCCCGTACCTCAATCATGAGGAAAAACATTTTTTTACACTAAACTCCAAAAGAAAAACTTGAAAAATCGAAATTTTTTTTTAAGTGGCCGCCAGTTTTTCAAAAAAATATTAAAAATTATGATTGAGTTACGGGCCAGAAAAACATCAGTTCTGATCATAACTTCATTTACCGTTTTCAATTTCGATAACCTGGAGTCCCGGAATCATGGCTACCACCTCTACACCTATTCTTTTGAGACCTTAATTGGCAGGCCGATAACTTTTTGAACAGCCCTCGAATTCCAAACTTAATTTTTTTATTTTTTAATTTAATTAATAAATAACACAAATCAAAAAACTAAATTGAAAAAGCTCTTGTAGTTTCCAGAAATTTAAAAAAAACACTCATAAAACGCTGTTCAAAGGTAGAATACCCCCTTAAACTCAACAGTAATGAATACTATATGCTTTCAAACAGTTCTGCAAAATTTGGTCAATATCGGATGACTATACCATATAGCTGCTGATTGTTCCGAAAACGTGTCTTACTAAAACGAGAGCGTAAGTTGAAGTCGGCCCTGCTCGACTTCGATATACCCGTTACTCAGGGTAAGGTTGCCCAAATTGTGGGAGATATGAGGAATTTTTCAAATTGCGGGGGCGTGAACTTTTCTATCGTTCATCTGATCAAGAAATGATGTATGACGGATCGGTAGGTAATGATGATTAAAATATATGTCTAGAAGGTTCAAACAATCTATTTTCAAAATTGTGGGAGATATTAGGATTTTTCATATTGCGGGGGCGGGAGGGGGCGTGGCAAAATTTTGATACAAGATACAAGTCTACACTGAAAAAATGGTAGCTCTACCTCTTATAGTTCCAGAGATCTAGGTGTTCATAAACGGACAGACAGACGGACAGACGGACATGTCATATCGACTCGGCTATTGATGCTGATCAAGAATATATATACTTTATGGGGTCGGAGATGCTTCCTTCTGCCTGTTACATACATTTGCACGAACTTAGTATACCCTTTTTACTCTACGAGTAACGGGTATAAAAATGTATTTCTTTTTTTTTTTTTGGTAGCCTGCTAAAATTTTGAAGTCAACAATAAAATTCGTAATAATTTTGAATTTAAAACGAGAAGGCAAAGCTAACTTCGACTGTGCCGAAGTTTTAATACGCTTGAAAAACTTTACTCCAACTGATTTAACCGGTAAAATATATATAGGATATAGATATAAGATATTTAAAATTTTTAAATCATTGATAAATTTTGTGGAAATTTTTTCAAAATTATGTGAAAGCATCTAAAACTAATATATAGTTTTTCTCACTAGAAATAGTTTTTTGACCGACCGTTTCTATGGGAGGTATATAATATAGTCATCCGATTGTGATCAATTTTTCCTGTATTATGTAAAAGCATATAAAACTAAGATATGCCAAGATTGGTGACTCGACGATGGAAAACAGACTAGAACAAGTTTTTTGACCGACCGTTTCTATGGCAGCTATATGCTATAGTGATCCGATTTTGATACATTTTCTCAGAATTATGTGGAAACATATAAAACTAACATATACCAAGATTAGTGATGCTACGATGGAAAACAAAAAAGTTTTTCTCACTAAAACTTATTTTCCGACCGATCGTTTCTATGGCAGCAATATGATATAGTCATCCGATCCGGCCGGTTCCGACATATTAGTTGCGAGCAGTAAAAAGAAGACTCTGTGCAAAATTTCAGCTCGATAGCTTTAAAACTGAGGGACTAATTCGCGTAGAAACAGACAGACGGACAGACAGACGGACAGACGGACAGACAGACGGAATTGAACTCAGCTCGTCGTCCTGATCAATAATATATATAGTTTATGGGGTTGGAAATGAATATTTCTATGCGTTACAAACTTCTGGGCAAGATTAATATACACTTTTCAAGTGTATAAATATCTGACAACCATATCCTATATATATTCTATAAGCGGACTCACACGATATGACAATTTGCCATAGATAAAGCAACTTAGAAGGCAGCATCTCCGACCCCATAATGTATATATCTTCTTGATTAGAGTCGATTTAGCCGGGTCTGATAAAAATCGGAAAAATATATCTTTTAGCTCCCATATAATAATCGGCATCTGGATTGGTCAACCAAATGGTCACAGAAAGTAGCGCCATCTGTTGGTCAGCTTGGAAAATCACTTAACTAACCTTGTTTTAAACGGATATACAATTTTTATAAGAAAATCAGAAAAACCATGGCTTATAGAAAATAAAGAAACAGCAGGGGAATTTAATGTAAGCTTTCTATTTTTTTGGATTAAAATGTATTGTCAAAATATTCTTGCTTTTCAAAATGCAAAGAAGTAAAATAGTAAGCTTAGTCAAAATCGGAAACTTCGGCAGTAAGTTAGTTGGCAGAACTTATTTGTCTAATAAAGCTGAAAGCTTTTCTGTAAGTTGACAACAGCTTTGCTCCTGAAAGCTTTTAGTCAAGTTTTCCACAACACATTTTCATGTAAAATTACAAAAAGGCGTTTGCTGTAATGTAAATGTCATGATAACTGTGAAAGAATATATGTAAATATAATAATAGAATCAAAAATTATTGGAATAGTTAAATGTTCGACTACGTAATTCATTTCACACTAATAAATAATCCAAATATTAAGTACAATCATAAATAATTCTCAAGTGCACTAAATAAGCCCACTTGGAATGCCACGCCCACTTGGTCAGCGCGCGCATTTATCAAATGTGGAACAACAAAAACAGAAACTGAAACTTGTCTGTCCCATTTGTCTGTTTATATATATATATATATGTATATCCTTTTTTTTGGGTTTTAGGGTGGACCCCAACGTTGATAATAAAGCAAAAATTGCAGCAATGCCACAGAGAAGAACACAACGCGCCCACACGTAACACCCAGAGCCATAAAGTGCTCGTAATCAACGTAAAATTGCGACTCACGCACACATGTGAGCATGTCCTTTGGCCAGTTCTCAGGAAAATTGCCAAAAAAAAAAAAAAAAAAGACCCAGGCTGGTCGCTGCCCGCTGGACGGTGGCTTTCACATTTTGCCTAGGCAAATTGTCTGCAATGCTGCAATAATGTCATCAGGGCGTATGCGTAACTAGGTGAATGTCGAGTGTGGTTGAGTGGGCGGGTGAGTTCCTGTTACATTTCAAATGTACCCATTAATTCCGGGCAGCTGGCAAAAAGGAAGTGTGCCAATGTATGTGTGTGTATGTGTGTTTCCTACTGAATAATTAAGCCGGGCTGGCTGGCTGGTTACCAACTGAAAGAGAGTGCCACACTTTTGAAGCTGCCACATAATTGGAAATTATTTGCTGCACTCGCGCAACTTTTTTACAAATGTCAATTGCAGCAGAAAGGACATATAAGGATGGTATAAAATGCAATTTGTGTTGTCCTTTCAAATGTTTGTTGACCTGTTTATATTTTACCTGCACCTCACTTGGTCGTAATTATGGACTAGCTAATTGTGCAATTGGCCAGCCATTTAATGAGTTCGTTTGATGCTGCGGCCACTTTAGCATTTGCTGCTCAAATTAAAAAAAAAAAGTATAGACAGAAATATATATTAAAACTAGCGAAAATGTAAAGCCAACCGCAACCAATTAGAAAGGACTAAAGTGGGGAAACCACTTCAAAGCGAGCTACAAAGTGCACCAGAAAAAAAAAGGAAAAGAAAAAAACGTGATCCCTTTGGCACTGTGAAGCTTCATATACCCTAGTCTGTCCCAGGTGAGACATCAAACTGCAGCATAATAATTGCGCGCATTTGAATAGTTAGGAACCAAGGGAAGTCGAAATCAATTAAAAAGTAGTGAGTGGCCTGTCACTTGATATACGTACTCGTGTTTTTTAAGATTTTTATTAGATCACACTGCCAAATTTGGATTATTTTTGGAACTCTAGCTCATCTGATCGAAATATGATTGGATCGATAGAATATGATTAAAATATATCTGAGGGTTCGAATAATCTTCTTCAAAATTGTGGAGATATGAGGTATTTTCCAAATTGCGTGGGTGGCAACTTTTCTATCGTTCATCTATCGAAATGATGTACGGCGTAGAGTGATTAAAATTTATGTCAAGGTTTTAACAATATTAAAATTCTGGATATGAGGTATTTTACAAATTGCGTGGGTGGCAACTCTTTAATCGTTCTTTGATCGAAAATGTGGGATCGATAGTATGTGATTTAAAATATGTCTAGAGGTTCAACAATCTATTTTCAATTTAATATAGGTTTTTTCAATTGCTGGCGGGGCTAAAAATTGAAACAAACTTGATCTTCAAAATACAAGTCTACACTGAAAAATGTAGCTCTAGATCTTATAGTCTCTGAGATCTAGTGTTCATACACACGGACCGGACGCGACGGACAGGTCTATATCGACTCGTATTGATGCTGATCGAATATATATACTTTATGGGGTCGGAAATGCTTCCTTCTCTGTTACATACATTTAGAACTTTATACCCTTTTACTCTACGTAACGGGTATAATGAATATAAAGAAAAATCTGTCAATTCTAATAAGTTTAGGCAATGCAGTTAATAAAAAACTTAATCATGAACTTTTTGTTGTTGTATTAAGAAAACGAAATATTTGGAATAAAAAACTTTAATAAGCGTTGCCTGCTTTTTGGGTTGTGTGTTCTAAGGATTTCCGAACTAAAATTTATATTGCTCACTTATTGGGGCCATTTGTCCTAAGGCATTACGAACTGCACATTGTATTGCCTATTTTTTGGGGCAGCCGTATGCAGTACCAGCACAGAGAATGGAGGAAGATGTGGCTGACGGTTCATAACTTTTGAACGAAATGAGAGAATTGAATAATTTGAATAGCAAATGATAGATAATTGTTTAACCTATGAAATAAGTGTTTTAAAATGGTGCTACGCCTACTGTATGCTTACCTATGGGTTAAAATTTGTGAAAAAAATCAATTTAATAGTAACTATTTTTTTTTTACAATTTTAAACTTTTTTAGTTTCATTTTTAGGGTTTTATGTTTTTAAATTAATAACCAAAAAATAAAAAAATTTTTTCTAAATTATTTTTATTTTAAAAAATTAAAAAAAAATTTTTTTGTAAATTATTAAAAAAAATTTTTAAAGTGTTTTTCAAAATAATTTTTTAGATTAGATAAGGTATATCAGTTTTTGAACTAAAATTTTAATTCGTGACTTCAAATGCGGCAGACATGAAAAAGTGGATCGGAAGATGGGGCCAACATGTCATTTTGCCATGTCTTTATTACCTATTTTACCTCTAACAGTCGCAGAGGCAGCTGCAGGCAGCTTGAACTTTTTGAAATATGTTAAGGAATAATCAAAGAATATATTTTGAAAATATGGCAAATATAAAAAGTTATGATTTTCCATCAAAGTTGGAAAATAGTGAACAAATTTACAGTTGGTAAAGAAATAACTCAAAGTAATAAGTAGATCAATCCATAGAAACAAAAAAAACGATTCGTTAACTAGTTTTCGAGATATTCTACTTGTAAGCGGACAAAATTAAATAAAAATTTTGTGTATATTTGAAAACTGAAAACCGATCAATTTTATAGGGCTTTATCCTCTAAAATAAAAATCGCATTTTATTAATCAATTTTATAGGGCTTTATCCTCTAAAATAGAAATCGCATTTTATTAAGAGTTGCCTATTTGAAATCGTTAAAGAATTTTCTATAAGATGGGTTCAAATGCATTTTTTGATTTTTTTAACCTCATTTGTTTTTCGGCCGCCACTGTGCGCCTTAGTAGCGCAACTAGAGCGAAAACCGCATTGACCAAGCTACACGACAACCTTATACTATCGGTCTGCTGACGTCGCTGCTGCAACTAATCTGAAACAAATTTTTTCAAAAAAGTTTCTTATGTAGAAAAATTTGCTTATATAGAAAAAGGAATACAAATTTTAATTTTTTTCAATACAAGCAGTTTTATTATTTAAAATAATATTAATTAAGGCTTTTTTCAACTGCTTTTTCTCTGATGCGTCGAAAAAATAAGATCTCATTGCTTGTAAGGTTATTTTCCTCTACTCATTCAATGCTGATTGTGCTTTGTTTTTCCATATGATCCTCATTGTTCGCGATGCTCTCGTCTTTTGCTATTTCAAAAAATACGCTTCTCTCGTTGCTATCAGACGTCCAATCCATTATTTCGTTCTCAGTTAAATCATTTTCGATTACCAATCTGTATAGTCTAATCAGGGGGATATCGTCCTCTTCCACATTATTTAATTCCATTTCATTAAATTAAATGAACTCTTGACAACGGATCATTAGAGTTCATTCCAGGCTTCAACTATCAAAAACTCGACATCTTTTAAATTAATATTTTTAAGAGCTACGATCATGTCGTTATTTCCATTTACACATAATGTTGCGAGTGTTGATAGAAGGTGCTTACGATACTGCTGCTTAACGGAATTGATGCAATTTTGGTCAAGTGGTTAAAACAGTGGTATTGTTAGGTGGGAAGAAAATAAAATTAAAGTTTTCATATTAGGAAAAAGTGTTTGCTGTCCCATGACAGGTGGCATTATCGTTCAATAAAATTGCTTTTACTGGGAAACTTTTCAAATGACATGAAACTTCAGGGATGAACAAATCGTTGAACTAAAATGCACAAGAATTTTTTGAAGATTTGCATTTTTTAAACACTGAACATTTTTTGATTTTCCAATCATTATCAAATAGAGTTTATTTTTTATCGCCGATAAAGTCGACTTTTAGATGTTGTAGCTTCTGCAGGTCTCTTGCGTTGGTTCCGTGCCATCCTGGAGTTTCTTTAAATTCGATAATTTTGTTTTTAAAGAAATTGATACTCTGCCTTTTTTTCTCCATTTTTACAGCAGAATGAAAATTAAAATGCAAAATAAAACCAGGTTGCTTGAAATTTCGGAATCAATAAAGTTGCTAATGCAGAGGTTGCTACAATAGAATGTTGCTTATGTAAAGGTTGCTTATAAAGAATGCTAACTGTATTTATGTTGCAAATCGAACTTATTTAAAGGCTTTTTAACAAATCCATTTTAAAAATTAATTTAAAATGTCGTAAGTTACATTTTTCGAAAGTTTGAAAAATCGAAAACGGAATCTGGCATAATAATATATTAACCATGAATTAGTGAACTGGATTGCTACCAAAACCATATTATGGGCCGAACCTGTGGTTTGAAATCTCTGTGAACCACAGAACCGAATCCCTGGTAAATTGGGTTAGAGGCTTGTCTTTTCACATTTTTCACAAGTTTTCTACAATTTTCAAAAAAAAAAATCTCCTAACTCTAATGCATGACTGGATACGCATTGAACCCTTATACGTCTACGTTTTTACAAGATTTGCAGTTCACTGAAATATATATTGTTTGGTATCACTTAATATAAATAAAAATCGCCCAAATTTGCATTATGTATGAGCAGGCAAGCCAACCTTAGGGGAGGACAACGCCTGCCGAGTTCACTTTAGTTGAGAAGCCTCAGCCACCACAGGTAATTCTCCGATCACCCAATGTCGTTCTATGGATTTAATCTGTGTGAAAACCTCTTTTGGGCGAAAAGACTACATTAAAGTTCAGCATAGGATTTTTTAACCATTAAAATGAATGGTAGAGAGTTCGAATAATATTTATTTAGCGTTTCTAAGACTTTTTCTGAATTTTACAAGGTTGGCAGATTTCGATAGCCGCTCAACAAAAATATGGGTTTCGCTGCAGTTGTATTGCATTTCAAATAGTTAATGACATATTAAACTTACCCCGCATTAACTGATTTCTGATTGCTTGGATTAAGGTAAAAATTGCCTAAAATTTATGGTAATATGAAGTTCTAAAACTGAGGTGAAATTTTTACCTAAAATTTGAAGTAATTCTTACCTTAATCTAAGCAAATAGAAATCCTTAAAATTTATATACCTCAGGTAATTTGTATGTAAATTTTTTATTTAACAATGTTAATTTCCGACAACAACCATAAAAATATCAGTTGAGTATAAACATTGTAAAACTACAAATTTAATATAAATCAGCTTAATTTCATTGCAAAGAAACAACATTTTCGTTTTTCACAAATTTTCACAAATTGTATATTTTTTTGGTCCATTAAAAGCATTGTGTGATATATGTGGCTATTAAGCTCTCCAGTTAAGCTAGAAAAGAATTGCAAATGGCAGCCTGAAACAAATGCCAAAAACAATTGCACTGAGCGGCATCAGCAGGCAACACAATAACGTTTCTGTTCACACTTCAACACCACGAGTTGCCAAATGGCAGCCAAAGTAGTCAGCGGATCATTGACAACTGGGTGTGGGGCTCGCTGTGGTTGTGTTTTCGATTTAAAACATTAACATTTTGTTTTGCCATTCTTACTGCATTAAAGCATTAAATCCAACTAAAAGCACAGACAACAGGATTGTTTGGAGGCTTTTATAAAGCGCTTATTGCATTTCCAACGCAAATGCATATTTGGTTTGCCATAAATTTTGTGCACAGGCATTTTGCAGATTTTTCTTTTTGCCTTTTACAGTTTTGTGGCAAAAATGTAATGCATTTGGCCACCGAAACTGAGAAGAACGAGGGGGGCTCAGCCGGCTGTGCAAAGAACTTCATTATCATCGTTCCTAGCTGCAGCAGCAGCAGGCAGTGGAAATTAGCGACGACACAAATGTGGTATGTATGCGTGTGTGTTCTTGTTGTGCACTGTCACTGCAAAACCGCCATGACAAATTGCAATTTAAATTTGGCTTTTGTTGACACACACACAATGCGTGTGGCTAAAGACATTCTGTGTGCTCATTATGCTCTCAAATTATTTGTAGTTTTTAATTGGAAAACTTAACACAGTTTTCTACACTCTTGACTGCAGAAAATGCTGGTGCATGTGCTAACTGTGTGGTTTAGATTTTTATCAATTTAAAAATAAGATTTATTCACTTACCATATCGTCTGCATTTAGAGCGTTAGGGTACAACACGTCCTAATCACGGAATTTTCTAAGTTTCTGTAAAATATAAAACAAAAGAAAAAAACTATAAGTTATAGTGTATAACTTTCAAATACTTATGCCAAGGTGTAAAGTGTTGGAAAAGTTTTGTTTTATTTCGTTCTTTTACTTTTTGTGTGTTTTGCATAACAACAGAGGAACCGCCAACTAACTTAACAGCTGACAGTGCTTAGGGAAAAGTTGTGAATAAAAACATTTGCAACTGCAACTTTAATGCACGTTGAAAGTTTGTTTGTCAAAACTTGTGGGGCGTGTCAGGAAGATTGCACAGTGTTTTAGGAAAATAAAAAAAACTTTGCACCAAATCAATTTCATTGCAAAGAAAATTAAGCAGATAAAAATGCCAAAAACAAGAAGAAGGCAAGACAAGCGAAGCCGCAAAACAAATTGTAAAAAACATTCAGCGGGACAGGAACGGGCAACGGCAACATTGGCAGCGCTCCGAGTTAAGTCCCAGAGCAATTTATCATCTCTATGTTTAAAATTTATTACATTTATTTGATGTTGTTTTGCCTTATTTTTCCGGCTTTTTAACCGTTTATTTTTGCCTGCCTGCCTGCGTGTCGGAGGTTCTCTAACAATTCCCAGCCAACGCTTTAAAAGCCAACTCAAGTGAATAAAGTTGAGGGGGCGGGCGGGTGGTAAAGAGTTTCCAGTCGTAGTTGTCAGTTGAGTTATAGCGCTCGCTCTTGTAATTGAATTTATCGCTGTGGCAATATTCATCAACGTCAGGCAGCCAGGACTTGGTCTACTTGCAGGAGTCCTGCGAACCGAACGCTTTACAAATGTTGAGCGATCAAATGGAAGTGTCAAAGATTATGGCCTCTGGCTGCAATTGCGCATACGCAACGTGTACCAGAGCGGGATGCATATAGAAATCTATATATCAATAAATTTATATAAAAGTGAATATTTGTTTGTATGTGTGTTCCTTCTGGGCATCTGAGCTACTGAAATGATAATTTTCACACTACACTCAAATAATAACATAGTTTATAAAAAAAAAGAGGCATGACCAATTTCAACGATATTTCTCTAATTCCCAGGAATCGAATTACTATTTTGAGGTATCACGATGGTTGCCTACAACATTTTTTCGACTTTCGTGGGGTTCAAATATACACATTGGGGTTGGGCAGATGCTTTCACCATATTCCATAGAAGATATCACTGTACACTTTAAGAGACACATCTGGTTTGGTTCATTTTAGTTATCTGAAATACAAAGCAATATACTAATTTTTATTGACAACTATGCTTAGTTTGGAATGAAAAAAGGCACATCGTACTGCTCCATCGCTCACGCTTGTTGCTACACGTTAAAATAATAGTGATAATTTTCAGCTCGGCTGTTTAGTTAAGTTGAATTTTGCGAATTTTAAGCACTTTTAGAACATTTGAAATCAAAAGACGCAGTCTTGCTATGTGCCACAACGAAAAAATTTAAATGATCGCCATAAATGCAGCAGGCAAGCGTCTCGGCTCTGAAACGAAAAAAAAACAGAGAGAACGAATTCTCTTTGTCACTCTCTCTCCCTAATTTATAAATGATTGATCCCAAAAAGCGATTAAAGTAGGAATATTCGAGCTGATATAAGCTCAAAAAGCTTGGGCCAAGCATTAAAGGCTTTTTAGGCTTTTTCGAAGTACGGGGGCGGGAGGGGTCGTGGCAAAAATGTAAATTGAACTTAATCTGTCTGCAAGTATAATGAATTTATGTTCCATACACTTCAAACCTCCAACTTTAACCATAGCTAAGGTCTAACGGACATGGCTATATCGACTTGGCTGTTAATGCTTATCAAGAATATATATATTTGCTATATATAGGGTTGGAGATGCTACCTTCTGGCTTTTACATATATTTGTACATTCGGTACAGAGTATATAAATATACAAAAATGTTGTAGGCAGATTGTTCGGTCCTTAAATATACATATACATAGCAATCAGCATTATTTATCGATCCTCAAACTTTGGGAAAGATCACAAAGTTCACACACACTAGCGCCGTCCGAAGAAGGGGATTTCTTTAACAAGTTCGTGGCGCCACATTAAAAAGGTATCAGTTAACAGGTACCAAGAATGTTACAGTCTGGCTGAAAGGAATTTTTCCAAATTGTTCAACTAGTCGAACAGCCAAATTGCCCATTTTAAACAAATTGACATAGAATAGTCAATTGTTTGAGTAGATACACAATAGAAAATTTCATTGGCATTTAGATAAAAAATATTGCGATCTCCATCAACCAAGAAAAGAGGAGGATACAGAAAAAAACCTTATATGAAGACCTCTTTTCTACAGGCTAAAAATCATATAACTATAAATATTTTTTTAATTCCGACAGACGTTAAATATTGTAGGAAAAGTAGGAAAATAGTTCGAAATTAAAACAATACATGAAAATAGAAGCACTGGGTGACTATATCACACCTGCGAATGTGACTGTTCGACTAGTCGAACAACAGCGGTAGCATTTGGCTTTGCTTTGCAATCTTTACGTATTGAACGGAGCGATCACATAGTTTTTGCACTCATTGTTGTTGCATCTTAAATGCAAGCGAAACAGCACTCTCTTCGTTTTCTTTTACTGTCTTAAGAAAGTGAAATGCTAAAGGCCACGTGTGTTTCTTTAATATTTTGGGGACGCAAACACAATAGCAAATAAGTTAAATAGCGACATTGATGACGAAATCGGAGTAATTACTTTAATTCCGCCTGAGCAGTTCGCTGGAATAACAGATGAGGAGGACATTGACATGGACGACGATTCCTTGGAGAAAGATCTGGCGGGCACATTTCAGGTGTGATTGAAATTAGGCAATGCAGTTGTAGCTGCTTCTAATCACAACAATGGTCTTAGTGATTATGAAGATAATCTAGCCAGGGGATATTGTGTCTGTAACAACGAATGTGCCAACATTGTCAGGTGCACTTGCTCCTGGATACCTGTTTCCACGCCTACCACAAGTGGGAATAACAAAATTAAGAGTATACTATAAAAAATAAATATTAACAACTAAAATCTCGTTTTTGTTAAATATTTTCATGTGTTTGGCCCATTGTGCCCTACCCCCGTTGTTCGACTAGTCGAACAGTCTCACCTGGCAAAACTATTATAGGTAAATTGTTTTGACAACGGATTCATGTCTACTAGGTTCATAAAAAAAAGAACTTTCTCCTCTAGAAAAAAAATTATGTCAAGAGCGGCGTTAAATTGGTTAAACGGACTTTTACCACCCTACAATTTATTTTGTAAATATGAAATTTAAAATAAATTAACAACCATGTTCTCAATTCCACTTCCACAAAAATCTGTTTTGAAATCACAAAATTTTGTTTCAAGTAAACCAAAAAAAACAATAATTCTGGAATAACTATATTTAAAATTTGAATCAAAACATCTTCTTAAATCACCCCTCAACCACTAAAAATTATATTTTAACCAAACAATTGCTTTTTACAATTTTTAAATGAAATAAATATAATAATTTTTACTAAAAATAAATTAAAATTAAACTTGGATTCAAACCAAAACCTTGAACCTCAAATTCCTGAACCTAAACTATTGTCAAATTTTATTTCGAACCCACGAGCCGGAACTTCAAAAATTATTTGGGTTTGCAGAACTGATTTAGATGAACTAGAAATTTGGTGTAAAGGTGGACAATTGGAGTTAGATATATATCGGTTTGGAACCAGTTTGAACCAGTCCAAAAATGAAAACCAATTCCATTAAAAATCAGGACTGCAAACCTACTAAAAATGTTGCTGGAAACCGCAAATTTTTTTGCTCCTGTTCAGATTCGGTTCGGGCTTTCCAAAATAAAAATATTTAAACACTTTGTTAAAGAAAATAATCAAAATAGTTTTAAGCACCCGAGCGACGCCGTCTATTTAGCTAGAATAGAAAAACAGATGAAATTGAAATACTTTTGTCCATATAGTAAGCTCGGCAAACGCCCGCTCAACCATTCCACCTGCATGAACGATGCCAAATTGCTTTCGATATCAATTTCCTGACAACGTTTTTGTTTTTTTTGCTGGCAGCTTGGCCGCAGCTGCAACAAAATCCGATTAGAATGTCTCCCTCTCTCTCTCTCACTCTCGCCCCATGTGCGTCAAACTGAAATTGTTTACAATTGTTGCTGTTGCTGGCGGACAAACAGAAAAATAAAAAAATAAAACCCCAAAACCCAAATGCAATGCCAAAATCAATCGAGCACAGAGCAGAACAGAACAGCAGCCAGTTCTCGATTTGCCATGGCCATGCAATAATCAGGATAAAGTTGACTATACATAAAATATGCATGTGCTGCAGTCCTGGCGTTGGTCAACCGAGTTCAACTGCATTCGACTTTGAATGCATTTCAATTTAGCCAACTAATGAAAGCAATGCCAATCGCTGAGATATTGTGACAGATTTAATAAATTGCACTTGAGTTCTTTGCTTAAATGACAACTTTGGAAAGTGCCAAGTTGGCAGACCAATTATCTGATAAAACCACAACTTTTGCAACTTAAATTAATCGAACTTTGGTCAAAGTTAATTGCCTGCATTTTAAATGAATATTGAATGGCTGAATGCATAATTACTGCCCGAAGGGAAAAGGGTAAGCCAAGCAATAAAAATCCTTGATCCTTGGAGTGGAGAAGTGTTGGTACTCAAGCCGATTACCAGGGAAGTCTTAAGTAAACTAGCAATAATTTATTATTATTTATTTGCAATTAAGACCTTAAGCAGTTGGGAATTGCAATACCCGAAACTAAATTGTTGACACACTCCACGTATTTCGTACTTTATTTGACTTTAAAGTTCTGAATTGCAAGATTCCAGAGCGAAATTCCTGATTTCAGGAACTTTAAGCTTTCAACTACAACCCTTATGCAATCCACTTGGGAGCCAAAGCGTTGAAAATATTTGAATTTTTAATTTAATTTTGTAGTTTTCAAACGAGAGCAGTCAGCCTGATAAAATGCATATTCTGCAAATGCTCCTCCCTTGAGTTTTTGCAAATTTGTAAATCAAATTTTCAGCTGAATATCAAACTCAAACAGCCATGCAAATCAATTGCAAATGTCAGTTGCAATTGCTATTTGCTGTTGCAAGTGGCAAAGTGGCACATGTCCATTGATGAATGCTGCTTTAATGAGCCGCATTAGCCGCTGTCACTGGCAGGGGAAATGAATTGGAACGGATCGAAATTGAATTAAACCAGGCGCTTCTGTATCGTGCCATCGTTGGCACCTACTCTGGCACAGGCTGGTGGTCCAGTTGACAGAGCGTGCGACAGGAGATAAGCAATTGAAACTGAAGCACCGAATGATGTGCCCTTGACAGCCGGCATAATCCATCTGCATGACATGTGAGGTCCTTTGTGATGCGCTTTCGTGAAAATTGAAAAAATATTCACACATACATACACATATATATATGGCAAACGGTTGACAATGTGATGTCGTGTGGGCGGCAATGGCAAACTTGATATATGCTTATGGCGTTGGGCGCCTGGTTGTATGCAACATAAATTATCAAAGTGCAAGTTGCAAATTGCTTGGCCTTCAGCCTGCGGCACGAAATGTGCACATAATTTCAAATTTATTACGAGTTTACGTGCCATGCGTTATAAAGGCAGGAATGCTGAGACATAGCCATCGCAGGCTGAACAGGTTCAGGTACACTTGGCCAAAAATTCAGGTGCATAACGCTTAAAAATGGAAAAAAAAGGGAAAAGTTTGATCTCAGCAGGTCTAAAGTTTATAATATTTGTGTAATTATTTAATTTTAAAACCAAAAAACTTTAGTTTTTTTTTTAAGAGTCGTAAGGAGTTCCTACAGTTTCGCAAAAAATTGCTCATACAGTTCGCAGTTTTTGAAAGGCAAAAAATTGATAACAAAAAACTTTTCTTTAAACCGATCGTTCCTATAGCAGCTATATGCTATAGAGATCTGATGATAATCAATTTTTTCAAAATTATCTGAAAGCATATAAA